>QEPC01010071.1:169779-222592 GCA_003113815.1 Sphenodon punctatus | reverse complement strand
GCTATCTCGCCAGGGCTGTCAGCCCGACCGCCCTGGCGAGATCTTCCATTGCGCCCATTGAGCGCAATGGAAGGCTCAGCCCCTCCCTCCACAGCACATCCCATACATGCTGTGGACAGAGGAGCTCAGCCACCCCAATCGCATTTTCCAATAGGAAAATGCTTTGGGCCGCTGAGCTACTGAACCTTTTTGTCCCTTCGGGGACCCACTCCCTCTCCCAGTGGAGTAGGTGGGTCCCCGAAGGGAGAACAGGTTCAGTGACAGCTACAGCAGCCTCTGCAGCAGCTCAGAGGCTGCTGTAGCTGTCAGAAATGGCAGCGCGGTATTTTATTTTTATTTTTTTAAACTAAAGCCGCAGCGGTCCCCCTGCAGGGCTTTGGGGGGCAACGCCCATAACGCCCTGCAGGAGGAGCTGCGCCTGGGTACAGCTGAGTATCATCAGCATACTGGTGACACCGCACCCCGAATCCTCTCACAAACTCCCCCAAGGGCTGCATATAGATATTAAACAACAGCGGAGACAAGATCGAACCCTGAGGAACGCCACACGGTAAAGCACGGGGGCACGATGTCTCCTCCCCCAGCACTACCCGTTGGCTCCTCCCCAAGAGGAACGAGCTGAACCATTCAAGAACAGTGAGGGACGTGGCCACATTAGAAAGGGGTGAAGCAAAGGGACTCTTTAGTTCCATTCCAACAATGGCCACATGCTGAAAGTGCACCATTACAACACGGGGATGGGGAGGTTGGCCTCCCCAAATAAAGAGACCATCCCAACCTGTCAAACATTCAGGCAGCAGCACTGATCCACCCTATATTAAAATGAACAACCCTTCTACTTTCTCTCCCTCCTGTTCTGCAGCAGAATCAAACACAGAGCCTTGTGCACTGTCTTTGAAAAAGCATCACTCACCCCTATAGATCATTAACCAAATTCTGTTGGTACTAAGCTGCCTGCATATTCTATTGAAAGAAGTTTGACTCCATATAACTACTGTTGAGTTAACAACACTAATTAGAGCTTGACATCTGGAATCCAAATGTGGATGCTTCTAATAGATCTTCCAGCCTACAGATCTCTAAAAAGTAATACGTTCCTCTTAGCCATGGTGTGAAGCAGGCATCTCAGGTAGGGAAGTAGTTGTATTTAAAACTGCAGTGTTACATTCCTGTGCTGTTACAGTGGGAAGTGTCACGGGTTGGAGGTCCGCACCCCCACTTTACCGGGTTTGAGTGACTCAGTTTCCCTCGCGCACAGCCCGCTTCAATTAGTTTCTCTCTCTGGCTAATTCAAGTCTGCCACAGGGACAAATCCTTTGTCACTCAAGGGCCCGATCCTTCCCGTTTACAGACTCTTTGCTCTCTGGGTTCGCAAGAGCTTGAGGGCTCTTGTTGCTCACTTGTGTTCCAACGTTAGACACAGACACTTCTTCATAAAGATAAGAAGTAAGTTTACTGATTACATAAGCAAGATAGTTGATACAGAGTGGTTGCTAGAAATCAAAGGTAAACATAACACATTCCTGATCTATACTGGTTGAGTTCCTAAATCAGCATCTTACCCTATAACGGTCCATAAGTTTATCTCAGTCCTTTGGTGTAAGCGACTGGGTCTCCAGACTTACAGTTGCTAGAGAGCGAAATCATCTCTCTCTCCACACGTCTTTTCAGCCTTGCCTTTCATATGTAGATGTTCAAGATGGCTCTGGGCAAGCGATAGCCCAGCTCGCTTATTTAAGTACCCTTCCCCCTTCTTTGTCTCTCGCTTCCCACCTTTGGGGAAATGGAAATGTGAGAGTAGGCAACCCAGGCAAACACGAAGGTCCATTTACATCTCCACAGGGTTGCGTCTGGCAAGCGTTCTCCAAATACACATTCTTTGTATCTCTTTGCATTTCCTGTAGCTTGGTCACATGTTACAGTCCTAATTTGAGTTGTACAGTTCTCAATTATAACATTACATACATGTGGAACCTTTTGCTTTACATATTTACCAGACTTGTAGTCTACATGTAGGCCTGTGTTACACGTGTGTGACCCTATGTTCCTCCGTGACAGGAAGGAACAGGAATAGAAGGGAGGGATTATCTAGTAACCCAGATCAGTAGCCTTATTCTTCCAGGTAGTGGCTCCTTAACTGCCTAGCCTACCAGATGTCAAATATTCTGGTAGGTGTCAATGTACTGTGCCAGTAGGCAGTAATACATACAGTGATTTTGATTTTACATTTTAACGATGGCAGAAACAAATTAATCAGGCCCAAATTAATTGGAAACTCATGGTTTCACAGGCAGGGCTGTCAGACAGGTGGTACTGATGAAGCTGTGAAAAGGATTTTCTTCCTAAGAAATGGTGGAGAGAGGGGAGCCCGGTAGATAATTTTAGCAAATTACTTAACATTATAAAATAAAAAATGAGCTGTCTTCATTTCAGACTTGTCCTGACTTCACAGATGAGAGGAACCCAAGTAAACTGAGCTGAGTTTGCCCACTTTTGAACTTGAGGGGGTGGGAATAGGTTTGCAGCCCCTGGGGGAGGTCGTGAGGGGGTTCAGGGTGTGTTGTCACCAATATGCTGATGACACTCAGCTGTACCTCTCCTTTTCAGCAGACCCAGACCCTGCTATCTCGGTGCTATCCCAGTGTTTGGACGCCATGGCGGAATGGATGTGGCAGAGCAGATTGAAGCTCAACCCCGATAAGACGGAGGTGATGGTGGTGGTGAGAGTGAAGGAGGTGTCGTCCCCCCTAATTGGGGGGGGGGTTCGCCCTCCTGTAGCTCAACAGGTCCGGAGTCTGGGGGTGATACTGGATGCAGACCTCTGCCTAGAGCGGCAGGTGGAGGCAGTCGCAAAGACTGCCTTTCACCAGTTATATCTGGTGTGGAGGCTGCGTCCATTCATCTCCGGCCCGGACCTGGCCTCCCTCATCCATGCCTTCATCACCTCGAGGCTGAACTATTGCAACGCGCTCTACATGGGGCTTCCCTTGTGTTTGGTCCGGAGGCTGCAGCTAGTGCAGAATGCGGCGGCCCATCTCCTTTCGGGGACGGGGCGCCGGGAGCACATAACACCAGTGCTCCAGGCTCTGCACTGGTTGCCGATAGCGTACCGAGCCAGATTCAAGGTGCTGGGATTGATTTACAAAGCCCTGCACGATCTCGGTCCCTCATACCTCAGGGACTGCCTTGCCCTCCGTGCCCCGGAGCGGCTCCTTCGGTCTGCCGGGGGTGTCTTCTTGGAGGTCCCCCGCGTAAAGTGGGGGACCACAATGGAGAGGGCATTCTCGGTGACCGGGCCACGTCTTTGGAACTCCCTGCCAGAGGAGGCCCGCCTGACCCCAAGCCTATTAGTATTCTGGCGGAAATGCAAGACCTGGTTGTTTGCCTGGGCCTTTGGGGAGGGGGGTGGGTAGTGATTTTTTACTCCCCTATCCCAATGTAAGCTATATCCCTGGCCCTGTTTCATATGGTATTTTAAATGTTTATATGGAATTTTTAAGTGGATTGTTTTAGATTGCTTTTTATTGTTGGAAGCCGCCCCGAGCTGTTGTTCAGGAGGGGTGGGGTATAAATTTAATAAATAAATAAATATACAGAAAAAGAAAAGGAGGGGGGAGACCCAAATCTGAAGTAGTATAAGGGGCTTGGTCTAAATGGACATTTTTAAAAAGATGGGAAGAAACAAATGATCCAATCTAAGGTCTTGATCCTAAAAATATTCACGGAGAGCCTCATAGCATCATGCATTATGAGTAACTATGCGGCAGAGCAGAGGCTCAAATGGGTAATGGCCTTTTAAGAGGCCAAGCAAAGAGCCTCATAGGAATACCTTGTGGGCATTGTCAAGCCAGTTCAGGGGTATGAAAAGCCAGTGTCTCAGTCATGGGGGGATCTGACTACTAAAGGGAACAGCCTTGAGGGGAAGCTGGCTGGAGAACAGACAGACCTACCTGCTAGAGATGCAGGAAGGCTGTGAACTGGAGAACGGCTTGAGAAGTAGGCCCAGGACTCTGTGAGTGGGAGTCAGGAGCCAAGAGGGCTGATGTGAGCAGAGAGCGCTTGGCTATATGGGGAGAGACTGAACTGTAACTATGTGTATATGGTGGAGGAATGTGGCACTGTAAATAAACAGACACCTGAGCTAAATTAATTCCCAGTGTGGTCCTGATTATTTGGGCGGCTAATCCAGAAAGGAACTGCCAGGGCCCACCCTGGCAATTCCCCAAAGTATTTTAAGGATCAGAGAAGCCTTAGAGCATTTCTGTATATGCCAGCTACAATGCTCCTTATGTATAGAATGCTCCTATACGTTTGATGCTGTATAGGTTAAGGCTTTTATTTAATATCATTTTATATCCTGCTTTTTTCTGAAGGCTTGAGGACCCTGGGTCAGGCTGGAAAAAATATTTATTAAAAACAAACATATTAAAATCCCTTCCAGAAACTCCTACAGGGACCGTGTCTATCTTATTTTTTGTAAAGCGCCAGGTACATCGCTGGTGCTATATAAATGCTTATAATAATAATAATAATATAATTAATAATTAATAACCCCTGCACTTGGCCAAATAAAAAAGTATTGTTTTGCATCCAGACAATGCTTAGACTTTGACAAACCTACAGGAGAATGGAGACCCATAGTACTGGAACAATCACCAAGAGTGCATCTCTGCCCACCCTTGCTGGATGGATGGATGGATGGTACCTTGCAAGACAACACTCCCAGCTGACCACAGGGATCATGATGCAACATGAGGAAGAGGCGGTTTTTCAGATATGCAAGGTCTATACCGCTTAGGACTTCATAGGTCAAACCAGCAGCTTGAATTGTGCCCGGAAAGCTATTGGGAACTATCTGTTTTAATTTAGAAAAATAACAAATACACAATAGGGGTGTTTTCTTTATGACTTCTTGATGTGGTGCCACTTACAGTAATAGAGAGGGAAGATCACTTCTGTTCCAAATTATTTTCCCATGGATGATCCATCATGAAGCCACTACCTGCTCCATCAAAGGGAGAAAATTACTTTGGTATTTCTTACACCACCACTTGTCACATGGGATAAGGAATAGCTAGGAAACAGCCAAATTTAATTTCATTTACATCTAATTTATTGATAATATTTCAATTAAAACCCTTTAAATCTATCTAATCTGTTAGCAGGTCTAGCCACAGAGAGAGAATACTAAAGCAGAGCTCCTAAAAACTGCAAAGGTTTACAACTATTAGTTGCCAGTATTGTTCCATAATTACTTAATATAGCCCACAAGGGATAAAGCCTCATGTTGAAGTGTTGTGTCACATCTAATTGTGTGTCTGCTAAGAAGAAAAAAGCAACCGAAGAAAGGAAACGATAAAAGTACAGCAATAAAAATCAGAGTTTACAGAATTTTAATGGACAGTAGTTTTTAAAAGAATTCAATATACATCTTCTTAGGTAGAGAGAGCAGTCCGAACTAAGAAAGGGAACAGTTCCACACCCTCCAAGTTCTGTTTTTGTGTGTGTTTGTTTTCTTTTGTTTTAAAGTTTTTAAAAAGCAAGCTTTAAAAAAACAAGTTCAATCATATGCATTACCCAAGGATGGTCTTTCTGGTACATCTATATCAGAGCTCCTTGAATTATTTAAACTCCTGTTCAATGTGTATGAGTCCACTGAGTGGGATCATGTGGGAATTTGAAATAAGGTGCCATCAGTGTGCTGATAATACTCAGCACTCTCTCTCTCTGGCCATTTTCAGAAGGGATGCTCCCACCCAGGTTTACCCATTGCCCATGGACACAGGAGTCCATCTGAAGGTGATGTGGGTGGAGGTGCACTCCCACAACTTACACACCCTGTATCCATACCCCTGCATGGAGCAAACCCGACTTTTTTCCCATTGCTCCATGCAGGGGCATGAAGGGGCGGTGCATGGATGCAGGTGCACACTTGACCACACACCCATCCCTTGCTATCTGAAACCCACCTCACACCCCACTCACCAGAAGTGTGTAGCAGTGCACATAGACCTCCTCTCAGGCAGGTCCATCTAAAAACAGTTTCTCTCTCTCTGTCTCCTTTTCATCTGACCCTGGTCTGACAGTGGCAGTCCTTATGCCATGTCTGGCCACAATGGGTTACTGGATGCAGGCGAGGCAGAATCCAGACAATACAGAGGTAACAATGGTTGGCAGGCTTCAAGATGCCGGTAGGTAATAAAGACACCTATAATTGATGGTGTCTGGCCTCAGCTTGCAGCCTTGGAGTACTCCTGTGTTCATTGTTGCGCATAGATTCTCCGGTTGCTGTAGTGGCTAGGTGCATTTTTTCAACATGCCCATCTGGTGAGAAGACTGTGACCCTTCCTTACAGACTCAGACCCAGCAACTATCGTTCATACCTTCATAACATCAAGGCTTGAATACTACAATGCATTAGTTAGTGAGTAGCTATAGTTTAATTGGATTTTTTAAATCTTTTCCTGTATGTATCAGTTTTACCTGTAACCTTCCCCGAGCCTCGAGAGACATTCAATAATAAATTTAAATGATTTTAAAAGTGCTGAGCATATTTTCAAATCAGGCTACTTATGTTAGGAGCCTAACCATTAAGACCCTTTTTACAGACACACGAAAACCAATAAAATGGGTGCTACATTTTATTATAAATGTTATAATGTATACCATGCAGCCCTGCAACATGGGCCCTCTTCACACAAGATGCCTCCACCCAGTTTCGCTGGGTGGAGGCGTCTGTGTGAACACGGTGGGTGGTGGGTGTAGGTGCATGCTTACTCCCTCGCAACAACCCTCCCCACCCACCACCCACCCACAGAGCAACGGACTCCAATGCTGGTTTCTCCATGGGTGGCGGGTGGAGATGGGTATAGCGCGGGAGTACGCATGCACCTACACCCACTTCCCGTGGTGTTCACACAGATGCCTCCACCCATCTCCACCCAGCGAAATTCACCCCACCCACCGCTCGTGGTGTTCACAGAGATGCCTCCACTCAGCGAAACTGGGTGGATAAATCTCATGTGAAAAGGGCCCATGTTTCAGGGCTGCAGTGTTGCCCTGTGGGTGTCCTGTAACATGTATAATAAAATGTAACAAAGGTTCAAAATTCAAAAGGTTCATTCATGTCTCAAATGATTGTCCATGTTTTCAGAATGCAGTATTTATGCACTTTCTGGAAATTCCCACTTTTAACTGAAAAGCTTATGTAGTGGAGTTTATGACATCTATAATTCATTGTTTGCCCAAAAGAAAAACAAACAAACAATAAATCCTCCGTGAGCTTCACAGTCATCCTTCTGTGAAGAGGGAATTCTTTTTTTCCTGTGAAAGGCAGGATCTGATGCAAGAGTGACTGTCCACAATTCCATGGTTATGTGTTATGTAGGAGGTCAGAATACACAGTCCCATCTGTCCTTAACATCTGTGAATTATACCCACCCCACTCCAGAAATAGTTTGGCTGTTTTGAACCTATTAAATTCTTTCTCGGTTTTGAAACAATTGCTATCATCAATGGGTGCGGATGCAAGCTTTACCTACAAATGCAGCTGGTAACTGCCAGTCCTGGTTTGGGTCATTGAGTTCATTCCTCTTCTTTGCAGTCTTGTAGGCTTTTAAGACCCTGGAGCTATTTTGTCTCCCGATGAGATGACATATTATATCTTCTTCAGTAGAGATTGAAGACTTTTAGCCTGATCTGACAGTCATCACTGACTCCATGAATGAGTTCTAGTCTTCACAGTAAATGAAAAGAAAATTGGTCTACATAAGGTAAGAGCAGAAAGGAATCTTAAGTTCTGAATACATTTTAAAAAATGCCTACTACTCAGAGTTATAAAAATTATTCCATATACAGAAATAAAAGAATATGTAGCTAATACTTAACCCTGTAGGTTCAACAAAGAGCTGTAAGAATCTTTGTTTCCATGGCTGGAGCTTGCCCACCCAGGGGAAACCTTCCCCAAGGTGGGAGAGATGACCAGGAGGATGTATGTTAACACCCAAAGATATGTCATCACTCTCGTGGTTTTTACTGCAAATATAGTTGTTGGGTTTTTTAAATTTTTGAAAAGTCTCACCCAATATAGTGACTCTGGAAATATGTACAAGTACACAGATTGTAAAAATCAATAGTGTCAGTTAATTGCTGCAGCACGTTGAGCTGATATTTTCAGTGTACTGTCCTAAGTGACTCCAAGATACTTTTTCTGAGTGAAAACAGCTAATTTAGAAGAACATGGTTTTGTGTATTTAGACTTAAGATTACTTCTTTCCAAAATGCTTTACATTACACGTAGGGATGCTAACTTTCATCTGCCATTTTAGTGCCCGTTTGAGTCTACAACACCTCAGAGACAATGGTAGCAGAGCCTTCTGCACAGAAAGACTAAGCACAGATACTTATCTATTAGTAAAGGGAGATAATATATCATTTAGACAAAGAGTGAAAAGAAAAAAAAGACACGCTGCCCCACATTGATCTCTTTCAGCCCTGGATTCACCTGTCTGAATGGTGCTCACCAGATGTTCACTCCGGGGCAGTCCCACATCATCCAGGAATGCAGAGCACACAGTGCATGTTAACCCGGGGCAACAGGCTCCCATGGGGTCAGGTCTCATTTGTTAGGGTCCCCCGCAACCCCAGATCCACCAACGCCACAGAGGTGTAGCTAGCATGCCCCTCTCAGCTAACAGCCGGTTAGGAGAGACGAGTGCAAAAGTCCTCAGAGTGTCCCAGGTGTGCAAGCTGTGTTCTACTCTGTTGCCTCTAAATTGAGCAAGGCATGATCGGTGCTCTCTTCTCCCCTGCCAGCTGTCTGCTGAGAGAGGTGCTCTAATGGAAAAGGGGGTCACGGCCGGGGAAGACGCCTTTTCTGGCCGTGAACCCCACTTCATCAGAACCAACAAGGATTGTGCCCAGCTCAGCTGACAGTCGGCTGGGGGAAGGGAGTGCAGATCTCACCACTCGCAGCTGAGAGAGGGAAGCACAGATGGTGCCCTACTCAGCTGAGAGGCAGATGGGAGAGGGTAGCACGCCACAGATGGCACCCCACTCAGCTGAGAGGCAGATGGGAGAGGGTAGCACGCCACAGATGGCGCCCCACTCAGCTGAGAGGCAGCTAGAAGAGGGGAGCACAGGGGCTGCACACAGAAGAACATAAGTAGTGTCATACTGGGTCAGACCAATGGTCCATCGAGCCCAGCATCCTGTGTTCAGCAGTGGCCAATCTTGGTCACTGGGATACTCAACAGGTCACAAAGGGGAAATGGGGCCCCTGTTGTTCACTCCCAGCTCCTGACAGTAAAAGGTTAAGATCCCCTAAACCTACCTGGCTAATAGATTCGATTTAGATTTATTAGGCACAGCGTTCGCCTTATGCCAAAAACAAAACAAAACACAGTAACAAACAAACAACAAATCAAACAACAACAAGCACTAATTTACACCAACCCCGTCCTCCTTATCATTTACAAAAACTCTAACATAAATAAAAACAAGGTTTAAACAAACAAATAGCTGCTAATGGATCTATTCTCCAGAAATTTGTTCAACTCTTTTTTAAACCTAGCTATACATACTGGTCTTGACCACATCTTCTGGCAACAAATTCTACAACTTTATTTTGCATTGAAGTTAAAAAAAAACAAAAAACCTTACTTGCTTCCTTTTATTTATTTTATTTGCAGTATTAATATCTCACCCGCTCCTGCTAAAAGCAGCTCGGGGCAGCATAAAAAAGTATTAAGGGAATAAAAACAATAAATAAAAAATCACAATACAAAAACTAAAACGGTGGTAAAGAAAAACCCCAAATCCCTACCCAACCCTCCCACTCCCATCCCGCCCCCCATCAAAGGCCGGGTGGAAAAAACAGGTCTTAGAACAGTGCCAGAAGGAGAGGTGGTCTGGGGAGAGACAGACCTCCGCTGGGAGAGAATTCCATAAATGGGGCACTACGAACGAGAACGCTCCAATTTTTGCCCCCCTGCTGAATCCGGGTTTTAAATCTGCTACTTGTTAGTTTCATGCAGTGTCCCCTAGTTCTATTACTATTTGAGAAGTAACCATTCCCTATTTACTTATTCCATACCAGTCATGATTTTATACATTTCTATCATATCCCTTCTCAGATGTCTGTTCTCCAAGCTGAAGAGCCCTAACCTATCTAGTCCCTCCTCATAGGAGAGCTGTTCCATACCCCTTATCATTCTTGTTGCCCTTCTCTGTACCTTTTCTATTTCAACAATACCTTTTTTGAGATGCGTGACCAGAACTGTACACAATACTCAATATGCAGTTGCACCATAAATTTATATAGAGGCATTATGATATTTTCAGTTTAATTCTCTATTTCCTTATGAATAATTCCTAACATTATGTTTGCTTTTTTGATGGCTGCTACACACTGAGCTGTGTATTGTCCACAATGACTCCAATGTCTTTTCCCTGAGTAGTAACTCCTAAAGTAGAACCTAGCATTGCATATATATAGTTTGGTTTATTTTTCCCTATGTGCATCACTTTGCACTTGCCCGCATTAAAATTCATCTGCCATTTAGATGCCCAGTCACTCAGTCTTGCAAGATCCCCCTGCAATTCTTCACAGTCCTCTCATGTTTTAATGACCTTTAATAACTTTGGCCCTTTTCACATGGGCCGTGGTGGGTGGGGGGATGGGTGTGTGCCAGCAGTGGTTGGAGATGGGTGTGTGGCTGTTTCCATGAGTGCACGCCCATCTCCACGCACAGAGCAACCGGCATTGGCACCTGTTGCTCTGTGCATGGGTGATGGGTGGAGCACGGGTGCCCACGCATTCCCCCACACCTGCTGCAGCATTTGCACATGTGCAGGGGTGGGCGCCCGTGTGAAAACAGCCTTTGCATCTTCTGCAGATATGATCACCTCACGCTTTAGTCCCTTTCCCAGATCATTAATGAATACATTAAACAAAATTAATAACATTAAAATATACATTAAAATCACTGTCTTTGATCCCAGCTCCTCCCCTTTCCTGCCAGGAAAAGAGAGTAAAAGCCATGGAAAGGGGGAAAGAAACCTTCCCTGGCAGTGACCCCACTTTCTAGGGGTGGGACACCGGGGAGAATACTGGATACCGGATGTACCAGCATCAGATCTCCCTGGTACTGGATTTACCTGTACCAGCATACCGGATTTTTAACATTGGCCATGGTACTGGATTTTTTATATTACGGCTATTGACTTCAATGGCTGCAATGTAAAAAAATCCGGTACCGGGGCCAATGTTAAAATCCGGTATGCCGGTACAGGTAAATATCAGATTTATTGAATTAAGCCGATACATCCAAATACCGGCAATATCGGATCTCGGGAGAACCGGAATTCCCACCCCTACCACTTTCCATTGGAGCCATCAGTAGCACTTCCCTCTCAGCTGAGAGCTGGCATGAGGGAGAGACATGCAAGTGATCATGCTGTCCCTGGGTGCTGCCTGATAGTGGCGGGGGGGCACCAGCGATGAGGACCACCAGCAATCTTGTTGTTCCTGGGCTGCCTGGGGACAGTGAGATCACTGGAGCAGGTGCAGAGATCTCAAGCAGCCAGGAGGAGAGAGAGTGTGCTAGCACCATTTGTGGTGACTGATGCAAGCCCATGACCCACGAACTGTGGTATGAAAGTTGCTCAACAGCTTTGCTCAAATAAAGGGCAGAACAGAGTCATGTAATGGAAAGAGATGGTTCCTTTGGCAGTGATTGTATTCTCTATGTGGTCCTCTATGTGGAAGAACACTATGTGGAAGATATGCCAAGAATGGGTCTAAAAGACCCTCTATTCATGCAGGGTTTGAAGCAGGCTTGAAACTCAGCTGGAGTCAACATGGGATGGTTGTAGTGATCTCAGTGATAATTGTTCCATTCACTTCACTGGGTCTAAGATTTTTAGGGATGGGCAAACGTGGTTCAGAAGTTTGGAGTTCGGCCCAAACTCGGCCTGTTCGGACGACCGAACCAAACTTCCGAACCGACGATTGAACAGTTCGGAAAAGTTCAGATGATTTCTGGGTCAGGAAAAATGTGACTTTGGGTGGGAAAAACATGACTGGAAGGGGGAAGCTGAGGAGCAGACTTCCTGGCACCAAGGGTGGACACCAGGGGTGGTTTCAGGGCCAAAAATACCGATACCAGAAAAAAAATCAGTTTTGATTTCAGTACTGATAGCACTTTTTTAATGTTTGGCTGAATTCGGTCAAACCGAACTCTGCCGAACTGAACAGCCGAACCCGAACTCAGGTTTCAAACCGAACGTCCGAACATCCAAACAGCATTCTGTTCGCCCATCCCTAAAGATTGTATCCTCCCTGCCCCTGACTGAATTTGAAGCAAAGGGTGGCTCTCTTCTCTCTGACCAGAGAGCAATTAAAAGTAGCCCTTTATATAATATGAAAAACTGAAGCCATTTTCATTATCATTTTTAATGTGGAAAGAAACTTCTATCATTGGTACAGTCTAAAATAGCCAAGTCATTTCTCTTAAAAGATTGGAGTGGTAGGGACAAAAATAACAAAGGAAACAGTTTGGGTAGCATGTATAGCTTGTAAAACTGCATTATAAGCAACATTTTCTAAATGAGTAGTATTTTACTTATCTATTATAGACCAAAACATTTTGTAATGTGCTTATGTTATCCACACCATGCAAGAAATTAACCTGATGTATGACATGATATGTCTCAGTAAATTAGCTTGCAATAAATTTGGCTGCTGAGAAATCTTTCCTGAAGATCCTTCAGAGCTGAAATATAAATAGATTGATGAAGTGACAGAAAGTTTGAGACAGAAGGAAATGGAAGTTTACTGACTGGAAGCCTTTCGAGCACCAATAACCAGCTTGCTGAGTCAGAAAATATACGGAGGTAAGCACAATAATGAAAATCTTATGACTGAGGAAAACACAGCACCATTCCTTATATTATCTTTATTTTTTTTAACCAGAGTGTTTCAAAGTTGTAACTCTTACTTAAATTAGTTCCTAGTAATTAAAATATATATTGGCAATCATGAGAGAGGAAATACAGTATCTTACTTCAGAGTGATTGCTGTAGCACTGTATTAAAAACTCAGTAACTAAGAGCTTTGCAATATGTTTTAGTGATATGCTGGTACTGTTTAATGGAATTCTAATTCTTGATTTCTGAGGCTGTGGACCTAACAATGGGTGCTTTCAAATTTGACAGCACCCACCACCGCCACAGACTTACCCAGGCAGTGGTGAGCGCCATCACTCTGATCAGGATACGGCACGACTGCCAAACGAACCGTGATGGCAGCTGGGCTGGGGGAGGGGCGGAGAGACCACAGACATGTGTCTTCTCTGCCCTGTCTGCTCCCCCCCCCCAGCCATGGCAGCCAGTGATGCCTACCATGGCATGAAGAACCACTGGGACTCTGGACCGGGTCCAAGTAAAGCAGGCTTTCAGACGTGAAAGCCTGCTTTACTCCAGGTCCGGACCAGCGGCAAGATCCCAACCATGGTAGCGGCTAGCTCAAGCTGTGACTGGGCTGTGAGATTTTTCTGAGACACAGCCCAGTCTAGTCCCCACTACAGTCGGGATCCAGCCCGGGGAATCAACTGGCAGTCGCCTTTCAATGTGATGGCGGACCCTGGGTTAAACCGTGCTACAGCCGTCGCGTTTGAAAGCACCCAGTGTTAAAGTCAATGGCTAAATTTCCCTTGACTTCATTACCATCAGGATAGCACCCAAGGATGCTATATTGTTTTTAAATCAACTGAGCTGCAATCAATATTCACAGAAAATTTTAGTGGTCTCAATAAAAACATTGAAACTTTAAGTAAAATATTTTTTTCCCGTCAGTGAGGAATATATTGAAAGAGTCACTTTGTACTGGAGTGACTTAAATATTGAATAGATATAAACAGCGAGTCTGTTATAGCTGAATAAATTTGTTACAGACAAATTCATATTGCATTTTCTAATTATCCAATAATTTCTAAATTGTAAATTCTTTTCCTATTAAATAATGAAAATGCTAGCTTTTTCACACAGTCAGATAATTTTGCTATCAGCTTCATTAAACATTATAAAAGGTATCGTTTACCATGAAGGACAAGGGTTAATTACAAAGAAATCTGGAAGTGATCTTTCTACCCACCCCATATTTTAAAAGAACTGAAATTTCTTCTTCGACAAAAGTAGATCAGATGCAAAAGGTCTGTGTTTGGATTTAACCAATGAAAATTAATAGCACAGAAATTTCCTGTTGTTTAGTTTTCCTGGGAAAATATTTTTGTTGTTTTAAAAAACCCAGTGCAGAATTATAGAAATTTTAGTCAGACTTAATATAATATTGGCTAATTAGTTTCTAATAGCTGCTTTAATAAATGATTAATTGTTCTAGAAACCAACAGATAAATTGGCCACTTATAAATCATGATTGCATACAATTCCTGATAGCACTTATGAAATATGTTCTATTCATGTATGTAGCAAGCTGATAACATCTGCTACATTGACTACTATGGGCCATCTTTAAGTCTCAATACACTAGAATGCAACAGTGCCTTCCACCTGACTCTACCCAGACCAGGTATTTTGTACTAATTTTCACAGTGAGCCACAGGAAAAGAAAAAGCTGGGAGATTAATTTCATCCCTGAGCTGTGCCAGTGTAAGCACAGACAGCCCGTGCGTTACATTTTTGCAATCTGATCCACATGGGAAGACCCTGGCACTCCTAAGAGGTGTCATTGGATTCAGTGTTGCCTAATATGTGTACAACGGTTGGTACGGATTCAGTTACAGGAGTGGAGGCTGTTCAAGATCTTGATTGTCATTTCACACTGGTGTAAGTCAAAAGTATCTGTGCGACTTCTATGTGACTTGTGTGTAAAAATCATCTGTAGTGTGAACCACAAGATTCGCGTTTACTTCCCTGCCTACAGAAGCAATAATACATTGCCAGTTTCTGTCCTTCGCTTCTTTATGGAACTGTTCCTCATAGTTTTTTCAGTACTATACACCGTCTTACTGATGTAAAGTATTATGTTGTTTTTATGTTAAGTAAGTAATCCCTGCTTCTTAACTGATGGACTATGTGGAAATTTATTTATTTATTTATTTGTTTGTTTGCTTGTTTATTCAAGTTTCTACCCCTCCCCTCCCCTCAGGTTTGGGGCATTTACCACTTACCCTGTTCATTTACCACTTACCCTATTGCCAGGGTGTCATTTTACTTCCGGGTTTATTGGGTATTTTCAGACGTTACGTGGTCAATGTCCACCACAGTCAATTCCCTGCGGTGGCTTGGACCACGTAACGTCTGTTGGGGGGAATGGATGTTCCCCCCCAGATGTTACCACGGTGTGGGATCACATTCACCACGCGAGCAGCCGAAGCCGTCGTGTGGTGAAGGCGATTCCCCACCATGGTGACCCCCGCCGTCACGTGTGAACGGCTGCCACGGCCCGGAATTCCCGCAGGGAGTCTGGCCCGTGGCCATAGCGGGCGAGCGCTGCGGTGGCATTGGCCACCCCGGCCGCCCGTCTCCCCAGAGGGCGGGCGGCGGGGAGCGTGGAGGGGGCGGGGCCATGCGGCCGCACGTTGCACGGCCCGCCCCCTCCCCGATTCCCCACCGGGATCCCCTGGCACGTCTATTAGGGTATGACAGGTCATCCCGGCGGGGGATCATTTCATTGATTTTGTGACGGGGCCAATTGACCCCGTCATGTCTGAAAATACCCATTTTTTTCACATTTCTGTGCCAGTTGTTTTCACATTTCTGTGTGACTAGCTCACCCTTGAACTCCCCTGCTTCTAGTGTCCCTTAACCTCCACTCCAGTTCCTCCAGTGCTTCCCTTCTCTCTTCCAAGATCCAATACATGTGTATTGGATCTTGGAATACATGTGTATTGGACGAGAGACCTATATTGCAGATTAGTAAAGGAATCTGCATGCATGACAAGGAAAATGGAGTGCAAGAAATGCAGTATTGCATCAGTATTACCTCTCGGGATTTGAAATGGATGGCAAAATGGTAAACAGGAAAAGGTATTTTGATGAGATTTCCCATTTTGGCAAAATCTCATTTCAGCCCTACTCCTAAGGGATGACAGGTCTTTAGTTGTTCCTGGGCACTTATGTAGCCCTGAGACAATGGCTCGGTCCTAATGACCTGGGTTATAGACCCATGGGCTGACGGTGAGCCTGATCCTATGGTCTGTGGATCCCATGCGCAGCTGCATGGGAGCCATGCACATCTCCTCTGCCAGCACATTGTGTTGTGTGGAAACTGTGTATATGCATGCACGCGCAGCTTGCATGCAGCAGGGATCCGCAAACCATGGGCTAGAGCCAATTATTCTACCATTATCTATATTCGATCCTTCTGTTTTGATAGGCTTCTGAACTTTACAAAAAACTATGTTGGAAGAGTGAAGGGAATGAAGCATACTTGGAATGAAAATAGAGTGCTTGATTCTCTTTTTCAGTAACACCCCTTCATATCACTCTGCCTGTATATAGGAGATTCACAGTAATGAGAATCAGGACTACAATATTTTTGGCAGAATATGATGGTGTTACTACTGCACCATCAACCCCACCTTTAAAACTCTTAGAGACCGAGGAGCCAGTCCAGGGTATATACACACACACCAGGTGCATGCATACACTAAGAGCACACAGCATGGGCAACAAGGGCAGGATGAGTGCACACCAAGTGCATAGTGTGCATGCATTGCACATAGTACTCACATGATGTGTGCATACTGCATACCCTGTATTTGGTGTGCAAGTGATGCACGCTAGATGCATGTGTGCAACCTGCACTTGGTGCATGTTTGTGTGTTGGATTATGCACAAAATCAGCAATCACAATACTTCCCAGCTTGTTTTTTTCCTAGTGAATTCTGTATACCAGTGCTTGTACAGAGCTGTGTAAAATAATATTTTAGCTTCATATTTGAGTGATTAATTATTACCTTACATTTGTGCGCTGTTTATTATTCGCTGATGATCTGGCCCTGGTGTCGCAAACCAGGGTTGGCTTGAAGAGACCGCTAAAGGAGTTTGCTACCTATTGTGGGACCAATGGCCTTAGTATAAATTATGGAAAATGATATTTGCCAATTCAAGGAGGTTATACAATTGGGATATTGCAGGTAACCCAATTCAACAGGTTTTCCTATTCAAATACTTAGGGCTTCATTTTCAGGCAACTGGTAGATGGAATGTGCAGGCATAAAGGGCTATGGAGGCTATCAAGCCAATAACTGCGGCGATTGCTCGGTACTTCCATAATTCAGATAGGGTAGCCGTAGAACCTGCAGTTCAGGTGTGTAATGCAAAGGCTAGGTCTAAGTTACTTTTTGGAGCAGAGTTATGGATTCCATTGACTAAGGCAAGTTTGGGTTCCATACAGTTTCAGTTTTTTCAGAGATTATTGAAAATTCCACCAGGTACACCAGCAGCAGCGGTCCACCTCGAGGTGGGTTGGAAGGCAGCACTCAAATTGTGGCTTAAGATCTATGGTAGCCCCCAGAGGGGTCTTGTGACCTACTACGTTAGAGATGAGTTTAAGGAGCCCTTGGAACTATCACTTACAACATTCTTGATGAAATTGGGTTTTTCTCAGGAGTATTTGCAGAATCAGGCTCCAGGACTAATGAGAACTATGGTCCTGACATGTATGGAAGATGTAGCATAGCAGGAGGATGTAGCCGCAATTAGACAGGTACCACACCTCCAAGAATTTATAAGTTATCTCCCTTGTCAGGGAGAGAGTGCATCCTATTTGAAGGCTAAGATAACAGCCCGGGGGAGACACCTGCTGATGTGCGCAAGAATGAATGCTCTTCCCTCCAATATTCTTCAGGGCCGATTGCAAGGAATACGCTTTAGGGATAGATTGTGCCCATTTGACCAGATTGAGGTGGAGACAGTCCAGCATATTTTCTTTGGGTGCCAAATTTAAAAGATCAGAGTCCAATATTTGGCAACCCTTTTGCAAAAATTTCGAGGTCGGAGTTGAAACTCTTATGGTATGCGTTAAACTCATCTGAGTATATATGCGACTCGACAAATTTCCTAATACAGGCAGTGGTTATAAGGTCCAGATTTATGCAATCTAAGGTACTGGAAGTAGTCATGGAGGATACTCATGGTACAACGAGAAGCTCAAGGGAGGATAATTAATGCGGGATGTAGGAAGTTTTATTTACTTACAAGTGTTCGTAATAGTACAGATGAACTTTGGTTTGAATTAGAGTTCATAGATATATTAAGGGAAAGGTGGGCTCACTAGGATTAGTGGCCTTTTATTATGAGTTATTTTATTCGATTTGTATGTTTGTATTGTGTGTGTATTTTTCTAGTGTGTCTTGTATTGTAATTGTAATGCTATGGCCCCGGCTACGCAAATAAATTGATTTACTTGCTTACAGATTCTGCAGGCGCAGAATGGTCTATGAGAGACTTGATATCCTCCTCAAGCTGGGAGGGAGTGAAAACCACAACAGACCTAGGGCAATTTCATATGTGACGGGTCCGGAGGCCCACCATGCTGAACCCTGGACTGGGATCCATCTCGGATCCTGGTCCATGATCAGGTCGTCCGTCCTTTAGACGTGCCGGCCTGATCCCTGAGGGGGATCAGGGAAGGGGCGGGGCTGTGCAGGGAGGGGCTTCACAGTGCGATGTGCGGCCACTCAGCCCTGCCCCCCCACACTCCCTAGGCCGCCTGCCCACAGGGAGACAGGTGGGTGCAGCAGCCAATGAGGATGCTGCGCCTGACCTCATCCCGTGGTTGGGGCCTGATTCCAGGAGGGACTGGTGAGCAGGCATGCAGCGCTGCCATCGCTGTCCCCATCCCGGATCGTGACCACTCTAACCACGGTTCTTGACCTCCAGCTAGCCAGAGCTTGAGAACCATGGTCAAGTTTGATCCCGGCTGGGGGTTCACCGTGCTGAACATCTGGCCTGGACCAAACAGATGTTCCTGGAAATGCCACCACCACAGGGGATCCACTGTGGTCCACTGTGGTGAAAGGAGTTTTTGTAACATCTGAAATTACCCCTAGTTTAGACTTTCAATCTCAAAATGTACTTGTTCAGTTTAATAAATAACCTTTGATATCAATGTCAATAGATCTGAATCTTAAAATCATAAAGATCTATCATGAATGTCATAGTTTAAAATGATGAGGCAGCATGCCACCTTAGAGACTAACTGGTAAAAGGAGGCATAAGCTTTCATAGGCAACAACCATCCTCATTAAATTCAATTAGTTGTCTGCAAAAGCTCATGCCTCCACCTACCAGTTCAACTCTACGGTGTTATCCTGTCTCTCCTTCTGCCTGACTCCACATTAGGAAATCTCCTCCCTTTATAATTTAGAATGCTAAAGATCAAACTAAAGTCATGATGAGAGTCGCAGGTTTCCTATTTTTGCCTAGTTTCAACTAGAAAGGATTATGCATTAACTACATGTCTGTATGCATGTAATTGTGTCCCCCTTAACATAGAATCCCTCTGGCATATTTTAATCACAATTAGCAGATGCATGGAGGGCCCATAGGTAGGAAGAGCCCCCCAATTTTGTAAAATAGGTGAATCTGAAGAGGTGCAAAAAATTTCCAAAGCCAAAAAATTTCATTGATTTAAATTGGACATTGCCCCTAATTCTGAAACCAGGCTTCATTAGATGCTTCCGCCACAAAACTACCTAAAGTGAGTTTCTTCTCTAGCAGTCTTTGTTGTAGATAATAGCTTACAATTTGTGCTAGAGGCTTATAATAGGGATGGGCGAACGCAGTTCGGAGTTTGGCCTGAATTTGGTCTGTTCGGACGACTGAACCTGAACCAGAATCCGAACACGAACTGACCGAACTAGATTCCGAACGTCGAAATGACCGAACAGTTTGGTCAGTTCTGATCGCGTTCGGGTGGCAAAAACGTTACTGGAAGGCAAAACGTGACAGGGAGGGGGAGACAGCTGAGGAGCAGACTTCCTGGCACCAAGGGTGGACACCAGGGGTGGTTTCAGGGCCAAAAATACCGATACCAGAAAAAAAATCAGTTTTGATTTCAGTACTGATAGCACTTTTTTAATGTTTGGCTGAATTCGGTCAAACCGAACTCTGCCGAACTGAACAGCCGAACCCGAACTCAGGTTTCAAACCGAACGTCCGAACATCCAAACAGCATTCTGTTCGCCCATCCCTAAAGATTGTATCCTCCCTGCCCCTGACTGAATTTGAAGCAAAGGGTGGCTCTCTTCTCTCTGACCAGAGAGCAATTAAAAGTAGCCCTTTATATAATATGAAAAACTGAAGCCATTTTCATTATCATTTTTAATGTGGAAAGAAACTTCTATCATTGGTACAGTCTAAAATAGCCAAGTCATTTCTCTTAAAAGATTGGAGTGGTAGGGACAAAAATAACAAAGGAAACAGTTTGGGTAGCATGTATAGCTTGTAAAACTGCATTATAAGCAACATTTTCTAAATGAGTAGTATTTTACTTATCTATTATAGACCAAAACATTTTGTAATGTGCTTATGTTATCCACACCATGCAAGAAATTAACCTGATGTATGACATGATATGTCTCAGTAAATTAGCTTGCAATAAATTTGGCTGCTGAGAAATCTTTCCTGAAGATCCTTCAGAGCTGAAATATAAATAGATTGATGAAGTGACAGAAAGTTTGAGACAGAAGGAAATGGAAGTTTACTGACTGGAAGCCTTTCGAGCACCAATAACCAGCTTGCTGAGTCAGAAAATATACGGAGGTAAGCACAATAATGAAAATCTTATGACTGAGGAAAACACAGCACCATTCCTTATATTATCTTTATTTTTTTTAACCAGAGTGTTTCAAAGTTGTAACTCTTACTTAAATTAGTTCCTAGTAATTAAAATATATATTGGCAATCATGAGAGAGGAAATACAGTATCTTACTTCAGAGTGATTGCTGTAGCACTGTATTAAAAACTCAGTAACTAAGAGCTTTGCAATATGTTTTAGTGATATGCTGGTACTGTTTAATGGAATTCTAATTCTTGATTTCTGAGGCTGTGGACCTAACAATGGGTGCTTTCAAATTTGACAGCACCCACCACCGCCACAGACTTACCCAGGCAGTGGTGAGCGCCATCACTCTGATCAGGATACGGCACGACTGCCAAACGAACCGTGATGGCAGCTGGGCTGGGGGAGGGGCGGAGAGACCACAGACATGTGTCTTCTCTGCCCTGTCTGCTCCCCCCCCCCAGCCATGGCAGCCAGTGATGCCTACCATGGCATGAAGAACCACTGGGACTCTGGACCGGGTCCAAGTAAAGCAGGCTTTCAGACGTGAAAGCCTGCTTTACTCCAGGTCCGGACCAGCGGCAAGATCCCAACCATGGTAGCGGCTAGCTCAAGCTGTGACTGGGCTGTGAGATTTTTCTGAGACACAGCCCAGTCTAGTCCCCACTACAGTCGGGATCCAGCCCGGGGAATCAACTGGCAGTCGCCTTTCAATGTGATGGCGGACCCTGGGTTAAACCGTGCTACAGCCGTCGCGTTTGAAAGCACCCAGTGTTAAAGTCAATGGCTAAATTTCCCTTGACTTCATTACCATCAGGATAGCACCCAAGGATGCTATATTGTTTTTAAATCAACTGAGCTGCAATCAATATTCACAGAAAATTTTAGTGGTCTCAATAAAAACATTGAAACTTTAAGTAAAATATTTTTTTCCCGTCAGTGAGGAATATATTGAAAGAGTCACTTTGTACTGGAGTGACTTAAATATTGAATAGATATAAACAGCGAGTCTGTTATAGCTGAATAAATTTGTTACAGACAAATTCATATTGCATTTTCTAATTATCCAATAATTTCTAAATTGTAAATTCTTTTCCTATTAAATAATGAAAATGCTAGCTTTTTCACACAGTCAGATAATTTTGCTATCAGCTTCATTAAACATTATAAAAGGTATCGTTTACCATGAAGGACAAGGGTTAATTACAAAGAAATCTGGAAGTGATCTTTCTACCCACCCCATATTTTAAAAGAACTGAAATTTCTTCTTCGACAAAAGTAGATCAGATGCAAAAGGTCTGTGTTTGGATTTAACCAATGAAAATTAATAGCACAGAAATTTCCTGTTGTTTAGTTTTCCTGGGAAAATATTTTTGTTGTTTTAAAAAACCCAGTGCAGAATTATAGAAATTTTAGTCAGACTTAATATAATATTGGCTAATTAGTTTCTAATAGCTGCTTTAATAAATGATTAATTGTTCTAGAAACCAACAGATAAATTGGCCACTTATAAATCATGATTGCATACAATTCCTGATAGCACTTATGAAATATGTTCTATTCATGTATGTAGCAAGCTGATAACATCTGCTACATTGACTACTATGGGCCATCTTTAAGTCTCAATACACTAGAATGCAACAGTGCCTTCCACCTGACTCTACCCAGACCAGGTATTTTGTACTAATTTTCACAGTGAGCCACAGGAAAAGAAAAAGCTGGGAGATTAATTTCATCCCTGAGCTGTGCCAGTGTAAGCACAGACAGCCCGTGCGTTACATTTTTGCAATCTGATCCACATGGGAAGACCCTGGCACTCCTAAGAGGTGTCATTGGATTCAGTGTTGCCTAATATGTGTACAACGGTTGGTACGGATTCAGTTACAGGAGTGGAGGCTGTTCAAGATCTTGATTGTCATTTCACACTGGTGTAAGTCAAAAGTATCTGTGCGACTTCTATGTGACTTGTGTGTAAAAATCATCTGTAGTGTGAACCACAAGATTCGCGTTTACTTCCCTGCCTACAGAAGCAATAATACATTGCCAGTTTCTGTCCTTCGCTTCTTTATGGAACTGTTCCTCATAGTTTTTTCAGTACTATACACCGTCTTACTGATGTAAAGTATTATGTTGTTTTTATGTTAAGTAAGTAATCCCTGCTTCTTAACTGATGGACTATGTGGAAATTTATTTATTTATTTATTTGTTTGTTTGCTTGTTTATTCAAGTTTCTACCCCTCCCCTCCCCTCAGGTTTGGGGCATTTACCACTTACCCTGTTCATTTACCACTTACCCTATTGCCAGGGTGTCATTTTACTTCCGGGTTTATTGGGTATTTTCAGACGTTACGTGGTCAATGTCCACCACAGTCAATTCCCTGCGGTGGCTTGGACCACGTAACGTCTGTTGGGGGGAATGGATGTTCCCCCCCAGATGTTACCACGGTGTGGGATCACATTCACCACGCGAGCAGCCGAAGCCGTCGTGTGGTGAAGGCGATTCCCCACCATGGTGACCCCCGCCGTCACGTGTGAACGGCTGCCACGGCCCGGAATTCCCGCAGGGAGTCTGGCCCGTGGCCATAGCGGGCGAGCGCTGCGGTGGCATTGGCCACCCCGGCCGCCCGTCTCCCCAGAGGGCGGGCGGCGGGGAGCGTGGAGGGGGCGGGGCCATGCGGCCGCACGTTGCACGGCCCGCCCCCTCCCCGATTCCCCACCGGGATCCCCTGGCACGTCTATTAGGGTATGACAGGTCATCCCGGCGGGGGATCATTTCATTGATTTTGTGACGGGGCCAATTGACCCCGTCATGTCTGAAAATACCCATTTTTTTCACATTTCTGTGCCAGTTGTTTTCACATTTCTGTGTGACTAGCTCACCCTTGAACTCCCCTGCTTCTAGTGTCCCTTAACCTCCACTCCAGTTCCTCCAGTGCTTCCCTTCTCTCTTCCAAGATCCAATACATGTGTATTGGATCTTGGAATACATGTGTATTGNCACAGAGAGCCTTTTTCCGAATGACCGAACCGAACACAACTGAACCAAACGGGAGAACCGATCTGAACGGCCAAACCCGAACCGCAATCTGTTCACCCCTCCCTAGCTTATAAATCAGATGGCCTATAAAAAGAACACCAAACACATCATTTAAACAAAATATGTGTTTTAAACTTTTTTTGTGGGGTGGAGGACCTCAAATTTCTTGAACATGTGGGCTCTGTATCTGTGACTGCAAGTAATGAAACATAGGGTTATTTCAGACATGACGGGCCTTTCAGCCTGCCATGCTGGATCCTGGACTGGAATCCGTCTCTGATCCCGGTCTGTGATCAGACCAGCCATCCTTTATACGTGCCGGTCTGATTGCAGGTGTGTGTGGAATCGGGGAGGGGCTGTGCGGTGCAATGTGTGGCCACTCAGCCCCACCCCCCATGCTCCACCGGTCACCCGCCCTCGGGAAGACAGGCGGGCGCAGCGGCTAATCAGGCCACTGCGTCCGATCCTGTACCGTGGTCTGGACGACATTCAGGAATAGGGCAAGGTAACAGACATTACTTTCACCACATTCCTGATCGTGGTCCAGCTAACCACGGTTTGGGCCAGCCTCAGCTCCAGAACTGTGATTGGCTTTGAACCCCACCAGGAATTCACCGTGGTGAACATCTGGCAGGGCTTAAACAGACGTTCACGCAATCACAGGGTGATTTCAGACATTACGGGGTCGGTTGGCCCCGTACCGAAATCAATGTATTGATCCCCCGCCGGGATGACCCGTAACGCCCTAACAGACATGCTTGGGGATCCTGGCGGGGGATCGGGGAGGGGGCGGGGCTGCGCGGCACAACGTGTGGCTGCACGGCCCTGCCCCCTCCATGCTCCCCGCCACCCACCATCTGGGGAGACGGGCGGCCGCCACAGCCAATGCCGCTGCAAAGCTTGCCCGCTATGGCCACAGGCCGGAATCCCTGTGGGGATTCCAGGCCGTGGCTGCCATCCAGATGTGACGGTGGGGGTCACCATGGTGGGGAATCGCCTTCACCTCGCGATGGCCTCCGGTCCCACCGCTGCGGTCGCTCGCGTGGTGAATGTGATTCCCTGCCATGGTAACATCTGGGGGGGAACTTCCGTTCCCCCCAACAGACGTTATGTGGTCCAAGCCATCACAGGGAATTGACTGTGGTTGACATTGACCACGTAACGTCTGAAATCACCCACAGCCACCACCCTGAATCCACTGTGATTCGGGGTGGTTGACTGTGATCCTGTAATGTCTGAAATTACCCGTAGGAAGGATGGTCAGACCAGGGCTTTGAGTTTTAAACCTAAATACTCTGGGGTAAATTTACTCCTAGTTGAACTAACTAAAGCCAGCATGCTCAGCTGTACACAGAGTTTTAATTTGACACACTCATTTCACATGTGAAGTTTTAACATATAAATTGTATCAAGTATTGTTTTGTACAGTCATAATGCAAATTTAAATCAATTTAACCAAATTGGATAGCTGCAGTACTTTGCTCCTGTTATTTAAAAAAACACATCTTGTCTGTGTTTAGTTTTTATATTTTCAATTTCTTTCCAAATCCCTCTTGCAAATACACTTTGATTCTTTACTTTAAATTTGGTTTTTTTTATCCCTGCTGCTTATTTGGCTGACCAATTTTTTCAGTCAGATATTAATTTATTGTTATTGTATCCCTGCCATTTCTGAAATGCATTTTGTAATACATTTGAATAAAAACGCCATATCAGTTAACCTGACATATTTTGTTAAGAAGCTTTAATATTATTTTACACACAAAGCTGGCCTGTTTATTCTGTCTGAGTGTACATTTGAAACCAAGGATATACATTTGTATGAATTTAAATGCTGAAAAAAAGAGATTGAAAATTACAGCACTCAGCAATTCAAAAGAAAGTAAATAGCATTACTTTTAGTAAGTAAACATATGGCTTAATTTCAGCTCTCAAACTGGTCTTTTTTATTTCTTTTTTGTTGTTGTTTTGAAGTAGAGTGCATTTTGGTGAATGCGTTTTAAATTTCCCATATATTTTCCCTGATGGTGGTTTAGGCAGCAGCAATAACTTTGGGTTCAACAATCTGATATGACAGGGATGTTGTCCTCTCCTGACATATTTTATTTTCTCCGAGCTGGCTTTTTGATTCCTACTATAAGGATAGGGAAAGACAAAATGTCTTTATTCATCAGATCAGGCATATTTATGCAGGGTGAATTCTTTTTTTTCCCCATCAATTTCTAGGAAAATAAATCATCTCTCATCTGCATTAAATACAGTATTTTCCAGAGAATTCGAGAATGGAATGTAAAATTTGAAGAAAGCATGATTTTCAAATATATGTTTGTGTGTATATTTGGTATGAATTAAATAGAGTGAATACCAAATTCAACAAATTTGGTATGTTTTGCCATTTCATCATTCTTGTATTTACATGTTCATATTTTGGTCACTTCAGTGGTATAATTGAATTTAGCCTTTGTTGGAATTTTTTAAAATGAATGAAAATGTTATTGCTGCATTTGGACCAATCATATTCATATTCAAAAATTCAAAAAACCTGCCCAATTGATCCACTGAAGTGAACAAAGTACCAAATGCCGAAGTACCAAAATACTGAAGTGATCAGCATACCAAATCATAGATACAAATTTTGCAACAGTGGCAAAGATGAATTTGGATAGTTGTTAGTGGAAACAAATCTGTGAATTAACTTCACAAATGCAAAAAGGCATATTTGTTTCAGCCCTAGTCTTTATTCAATTTGTATTTTAATCCTCATGCACATATAGTAAACCAAAATTTGTTTACTATACAACTAATGAGTGTGCTGTGACTTAGATGATGGGTATTTTCACACAGATGAGGGGGTGCAAAACGACGGAGTAGGTGCGGGGTGCACCCCGGCATCTGCCCATTTGCAGCTGTGTCTGGGTTCATTTTAAATGGAACCGGCAGCTGCCAGGGCCCACAGTCCACCTGCATGGTGTTCCTTTGGGAGGAGACTAATTGGGGAGGATGGAACCTAGGGTTAGCCATAATGGGTACTAGGTCATTTATAAACAGATTAAACAATGTGGGGGCCAAGACGCACCCCTGCCTGACCCCCACATTGGTAGAAATTCCATTAGTTACATAGCCTACCCTGTCCACCCTTATTCTCAGAGCAGTTTTAGAATGGAGTTGCTGAATCAATATAAATAATCTACGATCCATGGTAGTCGCCTTAAGTTTTTCCCATAAAGGTTGGGGGTGAACCGTGTCAAATGCAGTACACAGGTCCAGGAATGCCACATAAAACTGGTGGTTCCTAGCTCTATATTTCTTGATAAGATGGTATAACATAAGACAGTGTTCAACTGTTGATCAAGACCGCTGGAACCCTGCCTGCTCAGGGAATAATATTGCATTCTCTTCAATCCAAAAATTAAGTCGAAGTAAAAGTACCTTGGCGTAAAGTTTACTCACTAGCTGAGTAAACATATTGGCCTGTAATTTGATGGATTGGAGTGAACCCCTTTTTTGTAAATAGGAATCACTATGGCCGTCCCCCATACATCCGGGAGTATGCCTGTAGCACGTATCGCATTGAAATGAGCCAGTAACATTGGGACCCACCAATCCAGTTGAGACTGGATGCATTCAATCCGAATGCAATCTATGCCAGGAGCCTTGTTACTTTTAACGGTGCCTATGTGAAATATTAGTTCCTCCTCTGTAAGAGCGGGCCACTCAGGATCTGTGTTTGCAGGAGATTCTCCTCTCTGCTTTAGAGCCTGCTCCATCAGAAACTTCTCCATGGTATTTGAGGACACAACTGGCTCCAGCCAAGTTTCAAGTGGGGTGGCTATCCTCATCCAAAACTCCTCTAACAACTGTTCAGGTTGTGGCAGTCTGGCTGTCACTTCATGGTGCCCTTACCCTCTGCTCTATCTGTTTGCTCCCACTGGATGCTGTGGACGTGGGGAATTTGGTTTCTCAGTTGCCTCCACCATTCTTGGGAACTTTGGTGGTCATCACGGGCTCTGGAGCTCGCCAGATATAAATGCTTGAGGGTGTCTCATTGAATTCTTTGTCTCCAGCAAAGGCCTTTTGGTGCTGAATTCTGGCAAACCTATCTATTTCCACTCGCTCCTTCACAGCCATTGCCCTTTCCATCACTTCCCAAGTTCTGGCCCCGCACTTCATTTGGAGGGTTGATGATTCACCTATGGGGAGTGATCACTTTCATGTCCTCCTGCAGGATGCCACCAGGAGCAGCTGTCTTCTGGGTCAGATGCCCTATTGGTGGCTGGATAGACTGGATTGGGTTAAATTTCAGAGTTTGGCTGTGGTGGCAGAAAACGTAGTTGCTCGGGGGGAAGATGATTCTTGTGTGGTTGAGTTCAACGCCTGTATCCTTTGGGCAGCCAAACAGTCCATCCCTACATCCTTGGCATCTTATTCGCCTGTGCTCTGGCACAGAGTGAAATGAAGTGTGCTTGGGGAATCTCTCACCAGTATCTGATGCAATCCAACCTTCTGTCCTTCAAGTGGGCATGGGCTACAGCTCTTTGTGTCTGTCACCAGAGCCAGAAGGAGTCCTCGGTTCACTTTGTCTCTGGGATCTCTGGTACCACTAGTATGAAGTTGGTTTGGGATAACATTCAGAAAGTTTCTGATTCTTACGTCTCCCACTCTGTCCCAATCTTGTGTCACTAGGGCCATGAGGTGACTGATCTGCCTGGCATGGTCGCCCATGATGTATTTGGATTCTCTGAGTTCCTTGAAGGCCGTGGACTCCCTCCATTTTAACTTGCACCCATTTATTGCTGAGATTCAGTTGCAGCTGCACCGCCTTTGGTTCCTGGGCACCCATGTGCTCTTTTGCTGGATTCCCAGACACAAGGGGATCAGGGGCAATGAGTGGGATGATATGCCTGCTTGATCAGGTGACCATATGACCCGTGACTTTGCAGTGGTTCCTTTTAGTGATTAAGTCCCACCTCATGGTGAACTGGCAGTCCATTTGGGATGAGTGTCAGATGGCTAAGTCACATGACATGAAGCCAGTGATCCAGCTGTAGCAGAGTTCTTACTGTCGAAACCATTGGGAGGAAGTGATCTTGACCAGACTGCACTTCAGGCATGGGCTGCCCACCCATTGACACCTGCTTATATAGGAGGCTGCACCTGTGTCTGGCCCCATTGAGCCTTTAATGGTCCAATATGCTCTGGTTCTCTGCCACCATTTTTCTGCTGCACACCATGTGTTTTTACAGAGCCAACCACACTCCACTGCCCCTGTCTGCCTTGCCTTGTTTTTAAGTGACCAGGCTGATTTTACAGTGCTTTTTACTTTTTTAAAGGCTCTTGGATAGTTTCAGTTTTTTGCTTCCCTTTTGAGGCATGTCTAGTTTTACCATGTTTTTAGCCTTGCTGTGGGTTGCATTTTTTTCAATCCTTTTCTGCTCACCATGTGTTTGGCACAATATGGCCCGATGGCTGTTGCACCATTAACCCCCAATCACCCACTCACCCACCCTAAATTAGGTCTTTTTGAAACTTAGTTTGGTTGAGACAAAGGCCCTTTTCACACGAGATGCCCCCAACCATCTCCACGCAGTTTTGCAGTGTAGAGATGGATAGAGGTGCCCATGGGAATGCCGCGGGAGATGGATGGAGGTGCATGTACGCTCCCTTGCTACACCCATCTCCACCCATCACCCACACACAGAGCAATGGGCTTCAACGCCAGTTGCTCCATGGGTGGAGATGGGTGTGCGCCTGTGGGAACACGGGCACACACTCACCTCCACACGCCTTGGGTGCGCACCCGTCCCTCCACCCACCGTGGCCGATTTGAAAAGGGCCAAAGTAGTTCACATGATATCTTTTATTGGACTGACTGAGGTCTGTTGATGAGGATAGCAAGCTTTTAAGCCACACAGGATTCATCAGGTGATAAACTTCTATACCCCCACCAACAGAACTTGGTACAATAAAAGATACCATCTGGACTACCTTGCCTCCATCTATTACTTTTGATGCCAACTAGGTGTATTCAGAAGACACATCATTCATTTTCATTTCCATTTTTGTTTTCATTTTTTAAAAACCCTTCGTTTTCGGGGGATTTGTAAAGGATTCTACCGTTTTAATTTATTTATTTTTTTCTTTTCTTTTATTAAAAATTATAATTTTAAAAAAATCACTGCACATGCACAAAATGGCCAAAGGAGATGTTCTGCACATACATAACCCTTTTTTAGAAAGTTTATTATTGTTTTTAATAATAAACAAATTATTTTGTTGTTTTTAATAAAATAAAATGAAGTGTTTGTTTATTTTATTATTTTTAATAAAATAAAATGAAAAATAAAAATGAAAACAAATGAAAACTACACCGCACATTTTAAACACAGATAGATTTTTAACATTGGATTACGTGGGGATTGTGTAATTCTTTCTCTAAAATACATCTCTCGCATTATTACGGTAACAGAGCACCTCATTCCTTAATGTATTAGCACTGTGAAGTGCAAGTACATTTATCTCCAATTTAAAACTGGAAACCAAAGCACATAGAGACTGTAGTTTCAAGGAGTTAGGTAGCTAACTGTATTACACGTGAAGATTACACATGAAGCTTGTGATGGAGCAGAAACTGAATCTTGATCTCCTAATAATAAATCAAGAATGAAAGCTAATGCTGGCAATAAATTACAATTGGAAAATTTGTGGGCGGTTTTAGGGATTATCAAAAACAAAAAGCCTTAATGGTGATACTAAAATCTTTTAATTGCAGCAGCATCAATGACTGCTATTATATTGACAGTTTGTTTTTATACACCTATTAAATAATTCCAATACGAATTTATTGCCATAAGGGAGCCTTTTATGTACTCGATGGTTGGTGTGTTTTTTTATAGCTGTTTGGATGAGGGTTGTAAAATGAAACATAATTGCTCTAGCTTGCCCAAACTATGAACAAGATGTCCTATAGTAGGGGGGGGGAAATCCCTGTGAGGCAGCATATAAATTCATTATACGGCATCAAATGAAACTATTACTGAACTGAGAATTAATATAGAGCATCTGTTTCCCCCTCAGTCAAATGGTAACAGAGAGTAGCTGAACACTGCTGGAGATGAACAGTGTAAGGCACCTGAATTAAAAAATATAGCTGTAAGAGAATGTGACGTTGGGAATTCCAGTCAGCTGGTGGTTTGAGCAGCATGATTCTCAGGGTATTTCGACCTGATGCTAGTTGTTAGCACTGGTCTGAGTCCCAGTCACTTCAGGACTTTTGTCAGTAACTTCTTTCAGTGGTGTTAAATACTCTGCAGATCATCCTGTAAGTGCTTAATGAAGTAACTTTTTAAAAAGAATTACATACTACAGTAAAATAGCTTACATTCTGCTAGGGATGTGCGAACACTGGGGAGTTTGGTGTTGGGCCCGTTCGGAGTTCGACTGAACCCGAAACCATTCGGTTTGGCCTGTTCAGCCTGAATGGGTTCGGGAGGGCCGAACCTGTTCGGGTGGGGTGGGGCGATTTTCCATCCCGCCTCCAGGCTGTGTGAGTGGAAGAGGCACCGGGGAGCACCTCCCCCCCTCCCCCTGCCCAGCCTCATAAAAAAAATGTCTTGTAGGAATCAGGCTTGTAGGAATCCCTTGTAGGAATCAGGCTGGCATGTCTAAAGGACGGACAGCCTGATTCCCGTATGGGATCCGAAATGAAATGGATCCCGGACTGTGGTTAGAGGGAGGCCCGTAACGTCTAAAAATACCCAGTGAGTAAGTCTGTCTGTATTTATTATAATTAACATGTGTTTCTGAGCTCCAGAGCAGCTATGGCACAATATGCTCTGAGTACTCCAAATTCCCAGACAAAAGTGATTATCCATAATTGATCAATAGCTTAAAAAGTTAGTCAGAATTTTGTTTCACCAAAATGTGTCAGAAAGTTCCCCTTCTCAAGGAACACAAAGGAAAAGGATTTCCAAGAATATTTACAATTACATTCATTTTAGAAAAGGTTGACTTATTTTGCCCCTCTGTGTAACAAGTTGTGTAAGCTAGAGTGTTGTACATTGTTTGTTTATGTAAGCTGAGTCCATGGGATCAAGATGAAAACTAAAAGAGGTAGGAGGGGAATATATCTGATTTATATTTATTTATTACAATATTTACTATCCTTCCCCCTCCTGCCAAAGGCAGCTCGGGGTGGCATACAACATAAAAACATAAAATAAAATATAAAACACAACTTAAAACAATAAAACCATCATCCGCCCCCAACCCAATCCCACCCCTCCTCCTCCCCTCCGTCTCTCTCACCAAACACCTGGTGGAACAACCAGGTTTTACATTGTTTCACCAAAACAGTGGTGAATAACGATAGTATTGGTATCGGTATAGCGGTTCTTTTTCGGATCTTTAACATTTAACATTTTAACAATGGCCGCAATGTTAAAGATCAAAAAAATCGGCAATGTTAAAAAAAACGATATACCGATAAATCCGATATCAGATTAATCCGATACCGATAAAACCGGTAACTCGCCAATAGGGGCCACACAAGGGAGGGTGTTCTTGGTGGTTCACCACGGCTGTGGAACTCCCTGCCGGTGGGGGCCTGGCTGGCCCCTGATCTCACCTCATTTCGACAAAGTTGTAAGACCTGGCTGTTCTGCCAGGCATTTAGCAAAATAGATGGGTGATGAGTGGAGGTTTGGGTTTGAGTGGGGTGGGCAGGGGTGGGTGTGGGTATTTGGTACCGCCTTTTAAAGTTGTTTTAAGTGTTTTTATATTTACATGATGTGAGCCACCCCGAGCTGCCTGTGGCAGGAGGGGCGGGATAATAAATTTTTACAATAAATAAATAAAAATAATAAATTTCCACCCTCCGTGTTCTTCCCAGATATGGAAAAGACATTTCCCCTCTACGTCGCCACCAGTAGTGTAGCTACCATGGTGTGAGGCAGCTCTGTTCAGCTCCGGCCCCAGACTCAGGAATGCCCTTTGCAAGTGGCCAGTTTGCTGCTAGGAGATTCTCAGAGTGGAGGGAGTGGGAGTAGGAGTGGACGCTGGCCCAGAACTCCACTCCCACCGCCACTCCCTCACACTGTAAATTTCCAGGAGGTACTCAGGCCCCTTAAAAAGGGTTCTGCCTGAAAGGAAGTTTTCAGAGTGGACAGGAGTGGAGTGCTGACTCTTTGCCCACTTTTAACATTTTATTCCTGGGGCATGGGGGGTTACTTGAGATCCAGGATGGCACCACCACCTTCACAGGGTTGAGACTTGCCAGACGCTCCCTTGTGAGGGTTGCAGCTGCCATGGTTCAGTGAAGATGGGGCTGCCTGAGAATCCCACTGTAGGCCACCCTCTTCTGAGGCTCGCAGTGGTGGTCTGTAGTGGAGTTCCTAGCCACCCCCCTTCAAGATCATGCAATACAGGGATTTGTAAAACTTTGCACTGTGAAAGAGCTCTTTTAATGGCAGTTTTCTGCAAGAGAGATTCCATGGAGAAGAGAAAATCATACAAATCTGTTTTTGTGAAAGTGTTGTGTACTAAAATAGAGCAGCAAAGATTGTTTTCTCTGTGCTGAACAACAATAGGGAGGGTTGTTCGGCAGAAACCAAATTTGTGTGAAAACTTGTTGTATCTCAAGTGCTTTGGATAGTTTAGACTCTGGGGTGTCCATTTTGTGGGAAATAGCTGGAGTCCACTCTTACTGGTCCAATCTTAAAATAAATGCTCTATTGTAAACCCCTTGAGGTTAATGGGGTTTGTACAAGCACAGGAATTTGAGGACTGGAGTCACTCTTTCTCTTTTTAAACGAATAATGTGTGGCTATTCCCCCACCCCCATTTAATATAATTAGTTTGTCCAAGTCTTCCAATTTTGATCAATACCAATTTACTGAAATTTCCTGGTTAAATCCAATTTGTGTCATCTTAGTTTTGGTGTAGCATCAGATCAGTCTCCTTTTTTGAAAAAAAGCATAAATTATTTACTCTGTTTTCCTTCCATTATATGATATGTGCTGATGAGAGCTTTTGTTTCACTATAAAGCTTGAAAGCACATCAGGTCTTGATTCATTTTCATTTTCTTTTGAGGTCTTTTTCATTCCCATTGCTGACTTATTTGGGTTAAAAGTTACAAAAAAATATTTTTCAACGGTTAGACAAGAATACTCCTTCCTCTCATTATGTACATTACTACTTCACCGGGGAATTTATTGGGAACTGCTTGCCTTGTTTAATTGTTTAACTCACTGTACCTAAGATATTTGCAACTTTTTCTCTGCTGCTGTCCCACACAAATAGTCTCTGGATACCTGAACAGCAAGTCCCCTGGCTTGGTCCCAAACCCTGCCAGTCGGGGTCTTCATGTCATTTCAGTTTGGTCCCTGCCAGCTGGCCTCCAGACTTCTCCCTCCTTGGCCACTGGGCCAGCTCCTCAGTCTTGAACTGCATCATTGAGGCAGAGTCCTTCCTGGCTGCTGCCTCCCCTTGGTAGTCTCCTATGATAGTCTGCAGGCTTAGTCCTTAAATACCCATAAAGACTTCGGCTTGCACAGGTGAGAGATGTTAGGTGTTCTCCACTGTGGTTAGCGCCTGTGACTTTTGGGTGCCAACCCGAGGCGTGCTCCTCTTCTTCCTGCTGTACTAGCACCTTTCCAGCCAGTACTATCTTTAGTCCTGCTACAATAAGGAACAGTAAATTTCCTTGGAGCTTATATAGGGGACTCAGGGTGCTCTGTGCCTTCATCTCCACTTGGACTCTCAAGCCTCCCTAAGCGGTTGTCCATTTTGGCCTTTGCTTTTCCATGCCTTGCAGGGAAGGTTTTAAAAAGTGCTCTATCCCCATTTAGGTTACTTAATGAAGCAGCCAGATTCTCCGTGGGAATTGCTGGATGTTGAGCATTTCTGAAAGTCTGGCCCTACGCCCCCGTGTCATTGAAGTGTACTTCTATCTATAGTATCAACAGCCGAGCTGAACAAACACTGTACTTTAAAGTCTTTTCAGTCTTTCCTGCTAATAATAGACTAGCTTTTGCCTAACAACGTCTCACAAACCAAAACTGCGTCAGTATGGCTCGGCTCAGCCCTCTGCTTTAAATAGACTTGGTTTTTTGGCCTAAGTGGAGATGGATAGTTATTAGGAAAATCAAGGTTCTCATGAAAATGGTATAAAGAGAGAAAGTTCTTTCTCTCCAGACCTTTACGTTTTCCAGGTTCTTGTTCCTTAAAACTAATCTTCTGATTTAGTTCTAAATCTGAAATTTAAAAATTGTGCTGAGAAACTGCCTCACTATTATATAGAGTCATAGAGTCATAAGGCTGGAAGGTACTTCCAGGGTCATCCAGTCTAACCCCTGCCACACCCCAACCATCCGCACAGAGAAATCCCACCAATAGTTACAAGTAGGGACTGGAACCAACCAGAGCACACCGATGCCTGAAATAACAGGAAATGATTTTAGAAAAAGAAGGATCCAGATGTCCTAAGTAGGTGAGTCCCACCCATGCTGCAGGGAAAGGCGAAAAATCCTGAGTCAGCTGCCAGTCTGCCCAGAGAGAAAAATCCTTCCCAACCCCAAATATGGCAATCAGTTAGACCCTGAGCATGCATGCAGGCCACACCAACAGGGCACCTGATATACAGTTATAGTACCCAGGCTTCAGAATGCCCTGACTGTCCCGTCTCCAGCTGCAGACAATTTTGATGCTACACAAAGAAACGTGGGGGGAGGGGGGAACTCAACATATTGCTTGGGGAGGGGGTGAATATTTTGTCCTGTAGCATCAAATAATAAAAACTTCTCACAAGATATATGCCATAAATTTATGCAACTCCATTTTGAAGCTATTAAGATTCTTTGCTCCCACAACTGCCCCTGTAAGCTTATTCCTTCTTCTAATTTCCAGCCTAAACTTATTGCTTAGGTTTATTCCTTCATTCCTAAAGGAAGGAATCTGCAGGGCATGGGATTGCAGCCATTGAAGGGTAAACATAATTCCATGAATTTAGATAGTTGCAGACATTAAAAGTGGAATCACAGAAGCGAAAAGCTTGGGCACCAGTGGCTTAGAACCATGGCTGAAATGGATTGACTTTTCCATCTCTACTAGAGATGTGCAAATGCAGTTTGGATGTTCGGAGTTTGGACCGAACTCGGTCTGTTCAGACAACCGAACCTGAACCGACTGAACCCAAACTCAATCTGAACTCTGAAACGACTGAACAGTTTGGACGTGTTCGGATCAAGTTCAAATGAGTTCAGGCAGGAAAAACATGACTGGAAGGCCCAGGGAGGGGGAGACAGCTGAGGAGCAGACTTCCTGACACCAGGGGTGGGGAGGCTTAGAGTAGCAACCAGCCTGCCCAAACACCATCCCTTTTCTCCTCAGACCACTGGCTTCACAGTCTGTGATTGGACATGGGGAATGGGGGGGAAACAGGGGGGGGGGAGAGGCTAGGCTGCACAGAGTCAATGGGGCTTGTGGTAAGACAATCACAGCAAGTAACAAAAGTCATTGCCCTCCCCCTTCCAACACCTTCTGAGCTAGCCGCTGTTCCTGACAGCAGGCATTTTCAGAAGTCTCCCTCTCCCAGCAGTTTGTGTCCCTAATCCATTGCCATCCTCCTCCTACTTCACCCATCCCACACATTTACCTCCCTAGTATCATTTATTTAGATTAGATTAGATAGAGTTAGGTGTTATTTTTATTTTTTACCCATCCCTAGTGTTCTTTCTCCCTACCCTCCATTGAATCCTCTCCTTTATATATTCCATCCCTGATTCCCTTCCCCTGTTTTTGGAGATTATTTAGAGTAGGATTAGATTGATTTCGGTTTCATTTCAGTTTTGTACCCCTCCCTGTGTTGTTTGGTGTAAGCTGTCTGTGTCCCCCACCCCCACCCATCCCTGTGTATATTATTATTTATAATATAGATAGATAGATATTAGATATTATGTGGTTACTATAGATATAGATAGGTGTAGGAGTTAGCTTAGTTATAGAGATAGATTAGATAGAGATAGCGTGTTGTAGTTATTCAGTTTTAATAAGTTATAGTGTGTTTGTAGGACTAGGCCTTTGTAGATAATATATTAGATTTAGTTCCATAGGTTTTAGAATAGTAATATTTAGCAGTTAGATTAAATAGCAAACAATACCGATACCGATACCGCCCCCCACAAACATTCGGCTGAACTTAACCCCGCCGAACCAAATGACCAAACCCAAACTCGGTTCCTGAACCGAACGACCGAACCCAAACTTGGTTCCCGAACAGAACGACCGAACCCAAACTCAGTTCCCGAACTGAACGACTGAACATCCGAACCGCGTTCTGTTTGCACATGCCTAATCTCTACAGAGATTTTCCATGCGATGGAATAGCCTGTAGAGATCCTTCTGATCCATTCCATTGGGAGGAGAGGGGAGTCAGAGCCTGTTTTGACTCCCACCCCCGTTCATTATGCCCTTTGCGCATGCACAGTGGACCAAAGGTCTTTGCTCATGCACATGATCAAAAGAACTTGATCCACTGCACATGTGCAAACTGGCACTGCTCATGGGAGTGGGGAGCCAGAGCTTCCAATCCAAATGTCCAGTAGAGCACAGTCAATGTTCCACCAGGCCTGGATCAGAAGAGGAGATTCCTCCGGATATGAAATCTGGTCAGAATTTTCATTTCATCCCTACTTAGATCCTTAACTAAGCTATGTATCAAGCATTTTTATTTGCTCTGAATTTAATTACCAATTTAATGATTAGGAATATCTTTCAAATGGGTGGAAAGCTTCAGAACAAAAAGAATGATTAAGCTAAGGACCACTGTATGGCTTAACAAAAACACATGCTTAAAAATAATTGGTTAATGTTTAAGAAATATGCTACTTCTCTGCTATGAAATCATATTAACTGAAGATTAGCTGTCATTCCTGTCTTCTCCAATGGTGTTATCTTTTTATTCATGATAGCTGGGTGTTTATTTTTAGCTTATTATATTGTCAGGGTTTGCTTGTGCTTCATACAAAAAGCACTACGTAAGAGGCTCTTGTGCAGGTTCTTTGAGAGGGTACATACTAGGCTATGACTGGAACCATGACCTTATCTACCTGAATTTGCATCATCCTGTTTTCTCTTCCCTATTATTCTTCTAAGAACTTGATTTCAATAGTAGTCATGTATAATTTAAGAAAAAATGTCTTCTGCTTTCTTTCAGTCTCTCAAGCAGTCTACTCTAAGGGTGTTTTCAAATGTGCCGGGGTGCCCATTGGCCCCGGCATGGAATCGCATATTGATTCCCCGCCGGAATCAGAACAGCCCATCAACAGACTCCCGAGGGGGGTCGGGGGAGGGGGTGGGGCTGCGCAGTGCAACGTGCAGCTGCACAGCCCCACCCACCCCCATGCTCCCTAGGCCGCCTGCCCTCTGAGAGACGGGTGGGTGCAGCAATCAATGCGACCACAGTGCCCACCCACCCCCCAGGGTATTATCCAAGACCCAAAAACGGCAGCGGGCCCAGTCACCGATTCTGGGCCATGGTCCGGGAGCAGACGTGACGTTACCACAGTGAACCACATTGAATCCTGCCATGGTTGACCGTGGTGGTGTAGCATCTGTTGGGCCGAAAAGTGATTCCCGCCGGGTGTTCACCCCCGGCGGGAATCGCTTTGACCACGCTTTCGGAGCTTTGGCCGCCCGGACCTCCGAAAGCGTGGTCAAAGCGATTCCTGCCGGGGGTAAACATCTGGCGGGAATCACTTTTCAGCCCAACAGACATTACGCCATCATGGTCCCCACAGGGGGATTCACCGTAGTTCACTGTGGTGGCGTAACAGCTGAAATCACCCTAAGTTGTAACCATTGTACTGAATTTCTGCAGCCTTTATACTTTGATCTCCCGTAGAGTTTCTTTCATTTTCTTCCATCTCTTTATTCTCTTCAGTACAGCAACAGTCAAGGACTAGTGCTGCAGTCATGAACACATGTATTTAAACTATGCTTTTGTTTGGCTGATTTCAGATTTAAGGAATGATTGTTCAGGTATGTTTAGAGGTAAAATTTTAAGGTTGCAATCTTCCAAATTGCCAAAGTGACTTCGCAACTACAATGCCTATTTTCCAAAGTGACTCCGGACTCTGAAAATAAAAGTGTGTTTGACTTTGTCACTTTAAAAATAGCCAGTATGTAAACTTCAATGGGAATGGTGATACACTTCTTGTAAAATATGTGTTAAGGTATGTGAGACAACTGTTTTTCATATTAACCCCATGCCATTAGTTTAAAATCTTTTTAATTGTCATTTAATCCTTTTTCTAATGTTCTGATTTGATGGTAGTCATTTGATCAGCAGATGAGACCTCTGAACGTCAGGGACTGGGAGTGGATAGTTGAGAAATGGATTGCTCCCTTATGACTTGTTGCACACTTCTCTGAAGCTGGTCACAAGATGCTCAGCTAAATGGACTTTACATAGGTCTGACCCAGTATTGCATTTCTTGTAAGGGTTGCAGAGTGAGGGGTGTTCAGGTCGTGTGGGCAGACCTGACAATTTAAGGGTGCAGACAAGGTTCAGGTTTAGGATAGCAAGGTGACAGGGAGTAGACAGGAGCAAGACAGGCAAGGGACACAGGGGGCCAGGAACCAGGAGTGAAAGAGACAAAAATTCCACCCAGCTTCCTGGTGCTACCAGCAAGTCTTATATGCTGGCTGGCAGCCAACCAGGAAGTTGGGAGGCATGGCAAGGACAGGAGATAGACAGGAGCGGGTGTGGTAAAGGTAAGGCAGGGAGGCCTCTTGGTGGGAGTGGCTGGGCCTGAGGCAAGGTAAATCAGTGGTGCTGCAGGTCCAACCACTGCTCCAAGTAACCCCAGGACAAGGCCGGGTCTTTAAAGTACACCCCTCCCAAGGGGCACACTCTAAGCACCTGCGCTTTTCAGGGACTTCATTTTGGGGCCCAGGGACAAGGGCAGGACACACAGGACACTCAGGAACAGAGAAGGGGAATAGTCCTGAAACAAGCAATCACAGCTAATGCTGTTTTAGTCTCGGAAACAGGTCATTTGCCTCCATGGCGTAGTGAGGTAACTTATTGCTATTTTTCACTATTTCCCAGCATTTGGGGGGTATTTCGCTAGTTCAATAATTTGTTCAGTTAATTGCAGTTGTTCAGTAAGTTAAATACCCATTGAAAGAGGATTTTCACTGCCCTGTTCCTAATGCAAAAATGGAGGGGGGCTAACACTATGGTTTATAACATAGTGGTTAAGAGGCTTAAACTGATGTAAAAAGATGGAAAGTATTGTAAAATGACCAAACGTTGATGGAAAACCCAGAAATTGACAGAAGTATCAGAAATGGACAAAAATTGATGGAAAATGATGGAAAATTGCAGGTGCCAGTCTCACAATGGCAGAAATGTGGAATCACTGAGAGGTAAGGGAATACCGATGAACAGTTGCAAGCACTCCCGAACGGTACACATTTCTCAACATGCGTACCATTCAGGAACACTTACACTTGCCTCAGTTCTAGAAGGGGACACCAAGGGCAGGACACACAGGTGGAGGTCAAGGCTGGAAGAGAAAGATACAATGGGCTAGGCGGGCAGCAGGCAGACACTGAGGTTGAACAGAACAAGGTGGCCTCACGATGGGCCAATTCACAGGCAGAGGCTGGGCAGCAGGCATGCACTGAAACCTGGCAGAGGCACTGGATGTATGTGCTGCCAGCACTTGAGGCACTTTTGGAGTCTGGACCTTCTGAGCTGGAACAGGGGTCTGGGCTAGCAATACCTGGGCTGCGTGCATCAGGAGCCCCAGGCTGAGCCATGGGCTGAGCCAGCAGGTGCACTGTGTGAAAGGCATCAGGTGGGTGCAATGGTGTCCAAACATGTCACCAGCTGGGCCAACGAGTCAGCCAGCACTTGCCTGATAGACTCCAACCTTTCAAGTGGGTTTACTGAGGTTTGTGGGAACTGGTGGACACTGGGTGGTCAATAGCAACTGGGGAAGCAGGAGTAGGGGCCATCGCTGGAGCAGGCATTTTCCAAAAGGGAGAAGCCCAGACAGCAGGAACTATGGCTGGTACCGGAATACAGACAGCTTCGTACACCATATTTGGGTCTCCATACACATCACAATGGCTCAGGAAACTCTCTAAATGATTCAGGAGGAGACAATTCTACTCTAGCAAGGGACAGACCCAGTCCTGACAAAAGATCAATCACAAACTCCCCCTTCATGAAATCGGTGGGGTAAACGTGAGGCCAGTGCTGGAGATGGTGGTGGCACTAGAGCAGGAAAGCCCTGCACTGCCCACAGTCCCCCCAGAACCAGGGAGGAAGAGCCATACAGGGCTCCAATGAGCTGGCAGTCCTATGAAAAAGTATGTCCTATCCATGTAGAAGCACATTAATTCGGGTGGAACTTCCTGTAAGAGTTGCAGGGTGATGGTCATCCAGGTCGTGGGTGGACCTTGGGGGTTAACGTGCGGGATCAGGTTTAGGATAGCAAGGCTACAGGGGAGCATACAGAAGCAAGGCTGGGAACAAGGCAGGCGAGACAAAGAGGGGGCCAGGAACCAGGAGGGAAAGGGAGCGAAGTTCTGCCCCGCTTGCTAGTGCTACCAGCAAACCTTAGCCGGGAAGCTGAGAGGTGTGGCAAGGGCAGGAGACAGACAGGAGGGGGTGTGGCAAAGGCAAGGCAGGGAGGCCTCTTGGTGGGAGTGGCTGGGTCTCAGGCAAGGTAAAGCAGTGGCACTGCAAGCCCAACCACTGCTCCAAGAAGCCGATGGCCTTAATCTTCTTTAGTGAACGTGAACAATTCAAAATGGCTCCAATGAGTTTTGACTTTCAAAAATTGTGTAACTAATATGTTGGGGAGGTTCTATCCCATCAGTTATCTGGTCTATGATTTACTGAGTTTTCATCTCTGAAGTATTTACATTAATACACTTTAAGGATGTAGGAGATTTGTGTCGTTCTATATTCCTAAGTGCCATGTGTGCCACTCATGATGCATAGCTAATTTTTATTAATAACTGGCCCCAGGCAAAGCCATCTCTGATGTAACTCTGTCACAGTAACTTTAACTGCAGAGACTGTTGGTATTAGCATGAAGGGGACAGTCCTGTGATTTAACATAGCTTTAACAATATTAATCTGCTGGAGAAAGAGGGGGATTTTTTTCCCCTGTGTATTCTTGCTGTGATCCATGAGGGTTATTGCTCTAAGAAGTTACCGAAGAGCATTTCATCAGGGAAACAAAGATACTTATAGAAGCAAAAGTGAAATTAGATAACCTTTTAATCCATTTATCAGAGTGCTCACAATTCCAGTTCAAGGAAGGTGAAACAATACACACTGAATGCATAAAATGAACCTACACCACAACATTATAATAAATAAATTAAAAAGAAATCAAAGCAAACCTGTTAGCACCTGCCATCTCTTATTAAAAGATTAGAGTGTTAAAAAAAAAATACCACTGAGCAGCTCAATATTTTCTTTTAAAGTTTCTTCTGGCTGGGCTCTCATGTGTACTGCTGTGCACTGTAGTGAAACAAACACATCATATTTGAGCTGCTTCGAACTGGGAGACTACAGCATGTCATAAATAAGAGAGTAGCTTCTCTTCAGGCAGTATGAAGCTTCTTTCAAGAATCTATCGGTGGTGTTCTTAAAGGGCTGCCACTCAAAAGCCATGGATGGAACAGTCCGTATTATCATTGCACACTGGCAAATATGGGAATGGGACTAAATTGGCACACGGATGCCCTGAAATTATTCTGTGTTGCATGCTAAATTGCAGAGATGCCACTAATAATAGGCTTTAGATTCCAAATAAGCTAATTATCCTAACATACAATGAAAATGGCACTGCTAAGCTTCCAAAAACAAGGCCTGAACCAAAGCACTATGAAATCATGGGAGCCAAAGAACATGTGGTTGCAGACATTTCATACCCCAGGAAAGGGATGGAGAGAAAGAAAAAAAGATCTGTGCATTCTCCTCATGGATCTACTCTTCTGTCTATACCCATTGCCCTCCTCCTCTTACAAGCCTTTCTGGTCACCCACTTTTATCCATCATATGTTTTTTATATTTATGTCAGTGAAGCACATGTGAAGCACATCTGAAGCACAGTTTCATTTAAGAGCACAAGAAACAGGGATGAAAGAAAATTTAGGAAGGAAACTGCCAGGAATTGTGGTCAGGACACCAACAACACACCCAATTACAGAGCTTGCCATGTTCCCACAGCAGCATTCATGGTCACGGGGAGCTGTCCTTTCCAGCCAGCAAGTTCACTGATTGATGAACTGAATCTGTGCCCTGATTGGCTCAAACTCCCTCTGACCCTTCTATAACTTCCTGGGGCAGGCACAGACCTTTGTTCAGAGCTACAAAGCAGACACGTGTGTGGCTCTATGGACTCTTGCTTTGCTCTACCTTGCCTTCTGCCTTGACCTGTTATCCAGCCCTGCTCCTTGCCTCCTGCCTTGACTAGCCTAATCGAGCCCTGCTCCTGCTGCCTGACTCCCACATTACTTGCCTACCCTTCCTCCCACACTACCTGTCCTGGCTCCAAGTACCAACTAGGCCTGAAATGAGAAATCTCGGTGAGTGCTGCTTCCATCAGAAGCAGGGCATTCACCAACATTCATGCTATGCAGAAACTTACTGGCTTTCCCACTGTTATTGACATTTCCTGTTATTTTTCACAAGTTGAACAGGGCTCCCATGGGTCAGGCCTGAGCCTCATGTGTGCCCCATGTGCAGATGTGGAGATGTAAACATGCAGGCTAAGCACCAGAGAAGTGCTGGAAATTGCCGTAAAAGTGTTGTAAAACTGCCATAAAATCCCCAGAAAGTGACAAAAAGTCCCAGAAAGTGACAAAAATGACAAAACGTGCTCTCTGTTCATCCCTCATGGTTTGATGACCTCTCAAACTGACCCTCATGGTACTGATTGAACCTTCCACAGACCAGATCTCCTGTCATGCCGGAATGGCCTGCTTTCTCGGGCAGGACCTTGATAGAAATTCAATATTGGGACTTATTGGAGATCTTGGGATATACATGAATTATGCATAAACTGGACCCAGTTGGAAAGTATTGTGAATCCTGGAAAGGCCAAACTCCTATTTATTATATATAAATATATGGCATAGTTGGGAAGATCCTGGAATTTAGTGTTGACTCTCTAGACCATGCTGCTTTGTTTTGATATTCTACCATGATATATTCCCAAACTCATGATGCAGCAGCCAAAGAGAATGAACCATGGTCCTTCTCATTGCTTTTTATAGAGCAAAGTGAGCCTCACATGGCTTTTCAAGCTAGAGTTAGGTTTGGGATTTAATATAGTTTACTTCCCATAAGGCACTCTGAACTGGTCTTATGGTTGGGACAGGTAGGGTTTGAAGAACAACTGTTAGGGATGCGATAGGTAGGGCTGGTAGAGTAAGGGGTAGGGCTGGTCCTCATAGACCACTCTGAGGTGGTATGAATGTTGGGGGCAGGTAGGGCTCACAGAGCTAGGAGTTAGGATTGAGACAGGTAGTATTTGCAGAACTAGGGTGAGGACTGAACCCCTTATAGCACTCCTAACTACATTTAGGACTGAAAAGGTAATTGTTTTAATCTGTAAATTATGGTACGGCACACCAAATACAGATATTTTGCATTTCACTTGCTTCAGGGAACTCTTGTTTTACTGCCACAGAAGGACTCTAAAAAGAAAACAGCATTGTTTCTAGGAAGTGGCATATATCATAGGTGATATATCCTAAACAGACTTGGGTTTAGGCAAGGAAATGACCATTGGTCATTAGAGCATGACTGGCCCCCGAGTCTGCTGGCCTTCCGTTGGGCCTGCAAGACATGGCTGTTCTCCCAGGCCTTCAGAGGCGGGGAGGGGAGGGTGGGCTAAATTTTTGTATGGGGGTATTTTAAAATTGTTTTAAATATCTCAGTAGAATTTTATATTATATTGTGTTTAATTGCTTATTTTATATTGGAAGCCGCCCCGAGATGCCGTAGGCATAGGGGACGGCATATAAATGGAATAAAATAAATAAATAAATAAATAAATGTAAAGTAACAGCATAAATAGTGCAGAGTTGGGTATTCTGTGAATATTGTTTGGAATTCTGTTCTCAGCATGAGATTTGTTCTGAAAGGAGAAATGGAGTTGCAGGTAGGGGAAGGAAACATAAGGACTAGCAGAGGAATGTATGACGTTAGATAAGGCCAGGGATGTAGATATAATTAATGTAGTATAGGAGGAGTTCCTCAACAAGGAAGGAGAAAAGCCTAAATGAGCCAGGAAACCCTAAAGAAAAAGGGGAACAATGTGCTAGGAGAAGCCAGAAAAGAGGATATTTCAGAAACAGAGGCCCTTTTTAAATGGACTGCGGCTGCCGGGGGATGGGTGTGCACGCGACAGCATGGGCGGTGCGGGAGGGGTGGTGTACACAGGGGCACACTGATCCCCCCCCTGTGTGGAACAATTGCCGTTTTGGCCAATTGCTCCATGAGTGGGCAATGGGTAAGCATGCATGTTTCATGGGAGCGTGCTCGCATGCCCACCCACCCACTGCAACAGTCACACAGGTGGCACCCACTCATGCCCACTCAGTGGACCTACGTGGGCATGAGTGAGTGTGTCTCATGTTAAAAGGGCCAGAGATGGGAATTTACAAGTATATGGACAAGGGTGGCATTAGGATCAGAGGAAAAAGGATTGATACACACCAGTGCAACTCAGCAAAATATTGCAGCATATATATTTATATGGTACAAGGTAGCAAATACTTTACACATCTCTTAATGCTAAGATTAGAGATACAAATCTTATAATAATGACAAGTCCTTGATCCTAAGACCCACACATGCGCATCTTGTGTACATGGGGACCAAAATGACACTTGCAAGCACACATGCAAGTGCTCATGTGTGGGCCTTAGAAATAGTCTCCCCCAAACTGCACTGCTACTGCAGCAGCCACTTCAGTCCCTCCTCTTCTGGGTGGCGGTATAGTCAAAAGGAAGGTAATTTTCTCAGGGGCATCCTTCACACACACACTGTGTACATGCATAACTGTAGTGTTGGTCCACGTGCAGTCCCAGACTTTAGATTAGGGCCACGACTTGCACATGTGTAGTACATGAGCAAGAACACAGCAAACAAATCTCTTGATTATTCGTTTTTTTTAAAAATAGTTAATGCAAAATGAGCAATAGACTTGTTTAGCCCCTATAAAAATGTTGTGGTTGGAATCTTATTTAGAGTAGAATTTGATTTGCACCTAGGTTCTTAAAGTAAAGTAGCCTAAAGTGAATGTGAATAGCATTTATAATTAATTAATTTCCATCCACTTTAAGACCCCTTAATACCACTGTCCTCTGTGCCTGTTTGGTAACAAACTAGGGCTCATCTACTAGCCCTTAATCTGAAGATGGATGAAGGCCAGCATCCTGAAAATCCTAAAAGTGATGAAGCACAATGCTACTTGTGTCCTGGCATGTCTTGTTCCTTATTTAAAAGATTCCATTGTTTTGGCACAACAGTAAATTGAAAGTTAGCACTAATTCAACATGCATTATTGATCTGGGCTGCAGCAGAGGTTAGTGTCTTTCCCTAAATTTGCTTTGAATTACCTTGTGCACATTTTAATTATGATGTGTTATGACCTAGGTACTAAACTGGAATATAAAACAGGCACGACTGTTATTTAAAATTCTGGTTTGCATTGCCAACAAGTGTGAACCAGCGCCATGCAGAATTTGTGAGAATTCACATTTGGTTCCAGAGAGTTAGTAATTGGAGATTTGGATCCAAAGTTTGGGCAAAGGATATGACTCAGAATTCCTGGACTCTATTTTTTACTCTCCCATGGACTTTCTGGGTTACAGAAAGATTTAAGGTTACCCAAGATTTAAGGTCCCTTTTACACATGGAAAAAATGGGTTCTTACAAGTGTTTGTGATAATAGTGGGTGTTTATAAATGCTAGATTTTTGTAATGTGTGAACGCACTATTCCCCTTTTTATGCAGCGAGATCTTGTAGCCTTGTAAGACCCATCAGATGTGACTCTTACAAGGCTTACAAGATCTTGCTGCATAAACGGGGAATAGTGTGTTCACACATTAACAAACTCCAGCATTTATAACACCTGGTGTTATCCTGAGCACTTGTAAGAACCCATTTTTGTCATGTGTAAAAGCGGTCTTATATTCTAGGATAAGAATGTATTAGCGTGAGTTGCACCTCAGTCTGGAATAATAATGAGGATGTATTAGCATGAGTTGCACCTCAGTCTGGAATAATAAATATGACACCTTAGAAATTTCAAAAGCAATTCAAAGCAAGTGGAAAGAAAATCAAGAAATAAAATTGAAAATAGTAAAATTCAAATGAGTAAAATAATAAATCAGTTCTTATTTCTTTATTTTAGAAGAGAGTTCTCTGAATTGTCCCAGGCAACTTGTTACATAATTAATTCCCATCTCTTCCTATCATGTTTGCTTACATACCATATCCATTCCACCATGAGAGGGAATAAGAAGTTAAAGATGAATTAATGGGTTTCCCAAAAGAAAGCAGACACCCAGTCATCATGTCTGATTGAAATTCATGAGTGCCCTTACCTGTCCTTAAAAAAAACAAAAAAAAAAACAACTTTATTATAAGCTTTGTCAGCATAATAGTGATAATATTAATGCATATTAAATTTAAAATAACTAGCAGGCTGACATTTATATATGACACTTGGATATGACAGTAGGCCGTATGCTGTGATGTGTGTCATTGGTTGCTACAGCTTGAGCACATTACACCAAGCATGCTTTTGCAAATTAATCAATCTAATTACTTATTATTTAATTTTAAACAACTGCCACTTCTACTTTGCAGTTTAGTTGCACAAAAACAATACAGCATGGGTCACACACAAAAAAAGATTTCCTGATGGGAGAAACTGATAAGGCAATTTGGAGAACAAATAGCTTTGCACAGATTGCTGCTAAGTCCTTGACCTGTCTTTTAATGGGACACATACAGTTCAAAAGAAGACACTTGCCAAAATGGTCAGTTATAATTTTCTGCGACAACAGCATGTTTGAAGTTAGTATTGTCTAATACTGTGCTGGACCTGGCCATCATTTCCAACAGGAGCTATTTAAGAATCCATAATTACTTGCTTACTGTTTTATTTCTATGCATTAGGTTGCCCTTTAGCACGAGATCTAACAAGTGTAGACAGCGAGTGTAAACAGAAGTGACAGTGGTGCCTGACCTGGGTCAGGAACCCGATGCCAACATGGTTCCAATGGGGTTAGGCAGCACAACAAATGTGCCAGCAGCCAGGCTGTTGGGGAGGGTGAGGAGCCACATAAACATGCCGACACCTGCCCCTGCACTGAGCCCCGCACCTGTTACGGCAGGCAGCCATGGCAGCTGACCATGGTGGGCTGGGTCATGGTGGACCACAACAACACGCTGTGGCCTACTTTGGCCTGATTGTGTGGACAGTAGCCCAGGCTGTGATCCCAGAAGTCTCCAGGATCACAATCCGGGCTCTCCGCTAACACGTCCAGGAGCAAGCTCAGGTGAACATCTGGTGGGGCAACAACAAAGCAGGCCACTGTCATATTGGTTAACACCCAGTATTATCTATAGCTACCCATGTCTAGCTAAGATAAATGGAAGACCTGCATGTTAATTTGAATTGGTTTTTTACTTGTAAAACATATTCTATTATGCTACATTTTTTCCTGTTTCAGTATCCTAATCAACCTGATGAGGTCTGTTTTAACCATATAAAGACTGAATGCTACCCTTCCTTACAATTAACATATCTAGGATTGTTCCAATACATATTTTTGTGTAGGGATAATCAATATTAGATCATTAGTAGTATCCTATATAAATACACTATTTATATTAGATAATAAACATGAATTTGTATTTATTTATTTGTTTGTTTGAATTAATATGTCACCCCTCTCACAATGGCTCAGGGTGGCTTACAATCCATAAAAACAAAACAATAATGACGTTAAATAATAACATTTATACAGTAAAAACTCCCCTCCTCATCCCAAAACACTATTACCCCAGTCCTCAACCCCACCAAAAAGCTCCAACCAATCCCTATCTCCACCACTTATTTTTATTTGAAATGCTTTTTCAAATAAAATGTTTTGCACCACCTCTGGAAGATGCTTAGGCCCAGGCTCAAGCAAAACTCCCAGGGAAGGGAATTCCACAAAACTGGGGCAGCAATCGAGAACGCCCTCCTGTACACCCCCATCCTACAGACAAGGTGGCTGATGGCACCACCTGCAAGGGTGCGCCCCTGGTCAACTTATTGGTTGTGGAGGGAATCTGTTGAGCATTGCTTTCAAATATATTCTTTATATTATTTTCCATTTATTATTAGCATTTATGTTTCTTCCTCTTACCCACTTCCTCTTACTGCTTTAGCATACCACACATTATAGGATGTACATTTAATATACCTTTCCTAAAACACCTTTCAACTGAATTTGTTAGTCTCACCCATTCAGTGTTCACCCTTCTTGTTTATAATGGTACAGGTTTCTTTGAGTTGGGTTGAACTAAAAATGAGAAAACCAATTGGGAGTTAAGGATGTGAAGTCTGTTTAGTCACCTAATCTAAAGGCTAGAAGATTTGGTTCTCATATGCATTCACAAACATGTCAATAGCAAGGGTGAAACAAGGAGCTAAATTTCTGTTCATGAGAAATTTTGCTATATTGAGAGCTGGGATCGATTTCCCAACCATTTCTTGATACAATTTCTTGATTCTCACAATACCTTGAGATATCATTCCAATGTACCGACTTTTTGCTTACCGGTTACCTTGTACTTGGTGGTGCGTACCATTCATTTACTGCTTACCGCAGTAAATGAACGGTGGAGTTTTACTTATGGGACCCCTTAGTCTCCCCTCAGTGCCCCTTAAGCTCCACTCCAGGGCCTCCAATCAGAATTAGTATTTTATATTGTAAATGGAATCATGATAAGTTGAACATTGGTAAATCAAGAAACAAAATGTCGATCAAGACATTACTGAGTACCAAGAGGTTCTTGGTTTGACTGAGATGGTATGAGGAACTGGGATTTTTTATGGGAATTTCCCTTTTTTTGTGAAATCTTGTTTAAGCTACTAGTCAATAGTGAATGTTCTTGAAACAGTATTGTCAAAGAGGAGTCTCCACAGGAAATTAAATAGAGCACTTCAAGATTACTGTTACTCTTAGGGGGACAGTAGGATTGCCAAATGAAAGTAAGAGAGAGACTGGAGCCATGGGTTGGTTGTTTTTTTTTTAATAAGTGACATCAGTTATGTTTTGTGGTTGTTGAGGGTTCCTGAAATAAGGGACATCCTTTTATGTTCTGTGGATCTTCAGGATTCTGAAATAAAGGATGCCTCTTAAAATAAGAGAGAGTTGGTAAACTTATGGGAGGAATACAGCAGTTTAGTTTCTTCTGTTCTTCAGAAGGCCCAAATGAAATACTCAAAATATGAATATGGGGAGGGGGGATCTAAACAAAGCAAATTAATGAAAACTAGAACATTTAGGTAATAGATATGTTTTAAAAAACCTTCATTTTGAGAGACAAAGTCAAATTTGTTGATTAGTATCTATTCTCTTTAATATCTGTCACAAGAGAGCATGAAATATTTCCCAACTTGCAAAGATTCAAATGTAAGACAATAATGGGTGACTAAACCCCCTAGATAAGTTAAATAATTATTCATGCAAGAAACTTAAATTGGGTGATTCATTGTTTTACTATAAATAACTCTTTTTTTTATAACATCAAGCTTCATGATTCTTTATTTCTGATGTTAATGGCTTTTAATAATAAACGTTAAGAAGGCACCAAATTGGAGAAGAACGCAGGTAATTCTGTGACAAGCTTCAACATACTAGGTATGGGAAGGGCAGGGCTGCCAGATCAAAATGTCAAAAATAAGACACTGTGGAGCTGTGAAGTTGGGACTAAGGGATGTCAATTTTGTAAATGAGGACCATCCGTTATGTTGTGTGGTGCCAGAGGGAGGGGACTAGAATAAGGGATATTTCCTTAAAATAAGGGAACCTTAATATCAAGGCATCTGGATGACTGGGGGGAAAATCTCTCTTTCTCTGTCATGTTCTGCCTTGTTTCTACTTTCTGGCTTCCCCAATCCCTCCTATTTCTGGAATATTTTAAACCAAATCAGGTGACATCTGTCAGGATCTGCCAGTTGAATACACAAGTAAACCTACAGAGGCTGCTTCACTTCCACCCCCTGCAAACTGAACTTTACCCTTCAGTTTATGAACCCCTTCACAACTGAACCCTGAAGGATTTGCAAAGCTCTTATTATTATTCACTCTGCAGTAGTTCACACATAGACATGGCATTACAGCCTGCCTTACTGACAGAAAATGTCAGTAAGAACACGGTGGTTAACAACTGTTCTTTCTTGAAGAGTGTTATGGGACTTCCAGCTTACACCTGGACAACAGAGTTATAGACACAGAGAGAGAGGGGATGTTTGTAAGGGGATGAAGGTAAGTACAGAAAGCAGCCTGGGTACTTCACTGCAGTGTCAACACTACACACCAACATCATCAAAGGAAAAACTTAACATTACATATATGACCTCTGTTTTCGATCCCAGCCCCTCTGCTGCTCCAGTGCTCAAACTTTTCACCAAGCACAGAGCAGTGCTGATGCCTCTTGACCTACACTCCTAGTATTTCCCCCATGCTCTTCCAGCCCTGGACTGCCCATCACACCTTGCTCTACCAATGACCTTTCCTCTTGTGCCACAGATGCGGCTGGGCTTTCCACATGCGTAGTTTTGCAGATGTCCTTCAGTTTGGCACAACAGTGCCAACATATGGGCACTGATTAAGTCAACCAGCTCCTACATGGCTGAAATGGGCTGCACACATCATCAGGGTTGGAATAAATCGCAGACACTACAGGTTTGTTCCTAGGGCCCAGGCCCTGTAGCCATGTGATTACATGGGAATCTAAAACTTGTTTAAAAACATAAATAAGTTTGTTTGTTTTTAGTCCCAATCTTAAAAAGCACTGGCTTTATAGACAACTGCAAATAGCACCTTCAAGCAGAGAAGCATTGGCTTCTTGTGTGGTGGACCATGGAATGTTATCTCATTGACCACTGCTGTCAGGAGCAAAGAGGCCACCAGATAATTTATCACGGGTGTGGATATACATCAGAACAAGGTGGGACGAAGACCCTCTCCCACCCACTGCAGAGCACCATGAAGTTACAATGCTCCAAAGAGTGCCTACATCAGAAAGGGGTAGAAATGTCCCTTTGGCCCATCATTTCCAATATGATCTGACATGGCCCTTAAGGAGCATTGTGGCTTCCGGGTGCTCCAAAGAGTCAGGTGAAGTTCTGAGTGGGAAGGGGGGAAGAAAATTACCCTCTTGCCTAATCTCCCTGGACCCATGAGCAAGGGGTCCCCACTAACACCCCCAGAGTAGACTCTATGTAGGAGTCTTGCCTAGCTTGCCAACTTAAACAAGCACATTCTAGTTACTGGGTCCTAGAACAAAGGACCACTGTGGCCATTCTGGCCTCTTGGGATGAAAGGTATTTTTCTTTGCCCCTCCAGATAGGGAGAGCAGCCACTGGAGTTGTGTGAAACTAGGGCTGCACACTGCCTTGCTCCTATCCTGGCCAAGGGGCCAACAATGATACCAATTAATATATGAGAATATCACCAAAACAAATTCTAAGATCAAGTTCCAGTTGCCATTATATTTTATTTTATTTATTTATTTATAAATATTTGTTAGCTGCCCCCTCATGCCTTTGGCATCTTGGGGCGGCTTACAGAATAAAAACACACAATAAAATTCATTAAAACAATGTTTTAAAAATACAATCCCCCCCCTACCCCACCCTCCC
>QEPC01010071.1:136706-157811 GCA_003113815.1 Sphenodon punctatus | reverse complement strand
ATGATAAAACATTATTAAATGTTGTTTTCATCCCTGCATTATGAAACAGTGCATCAGCTTTCCCATAACACTTTATCTTCGAAAATACGTTTTTTTCTTTGAATTTGTTTTATAGCCTCATTTACATTTTCCTTTCATTATTTGTTTAGCAGAAGTATAGTAAAAAAAGAAAGAAAATGCTCATCTTAAATGAAATCTCCTCCAAACAACATGAACAAATTGAGCTATAAAGTAGTGTTGGTTTGTTTGTGCCAAATTCTCACTGACTTGATTGGGAATTCTCTGGGCAGGATATGGGTCTTCAGCGCAGTGCTGCATTTAATCATCAAAAACCAGTAGCCAGGAGAACATATCATTATTTACAATGTGTTTTGGGTGGTCCTGGGGTGTAAATGCCATCCAAAGCTCTTCCTTTGACCTCCAAGAAGTCGAATAATCATCTAAATCCTCCAGTTGCCTCTCTGGACTTTCTGCTTACTGGCCTATATGCAATGGGAACATTTGTACTATTTTGGAGGTCAAAATTTCATTACAAAATGAAATTGCAATAAAAAATCCAGTATTGATTTAACCAATTTTTGTCACAACTTTCTTTCATCTACTATGGGTCAAACTTTCATGCAATAGGTCCTGGTTGCTGCAGCAGGAGATGAGGGGAGCAGCAACTGGATGACATGTCGGGTACTCCAGCAGATCTGGTACTTCTCAGCTGGCCTGTAGGTCTTTCTGCCTACACACACCAATTATAGCTCACTACCCATCCCTTCTAGAGATGAAACAGGCAGCTTACTTGCTATCCACGGATAATACATGCATTTTCAAGTACCATGGGTACCCAGATATCTGAAACATCAGTAATTTCCAGTACCAATTTTTTTATTTTCTGGTTACTGATGGGTAACCAGATTCATTACCTCAAGGTTAGACAAGGTTAGATGTAGAGATGCACTCTACATGCGGCTGCCCTTGGAGACTGTTTGGAAGCTGCAGCTGGATCAGAACGCACCGGCCCGTCTCCTTGCAGGGACATGTCACTGGGAGCATATAACACCAGTGCCCTAGAATCTACACTGGCTGCCTATTGTTTTCTGGGCACAATTCAAGGTGCTGGTTTTGAACTTTAAAGCCCTAAATGGCTTGGGACCCACTTATCTGGGAGATTACCTGGCCTATTATGTACCATCGTGGCCTCTGCAGTTGGCTAGTGATGCCTGCCTGGAGATGTCAGATACCTGTCCAGAGTGAGGAGGGCATTTTCAGCCACCGCTCCACAGCTGTGGAAATCCCTCACCCAGGAAGTTTGTTTCTGTCCCGGCTTGAGCACCTTTAGGAGGCAATGTAAAACAATTCTCTTCATAAGGGCGTTTAGTATTGGGGCATGGGGGGGGAGTTAATAGGTAGGGGAGTTGGGGAGGATGGCGTGGGGTTATGAGGTGTTTATGCTTTGTTTTTATGGCTTTTGTTTTTATACGTTGTATTTTAATGTTGTAAGCCACCCTGTGCCGCCTTTGGCAGGAAGGGTGGTGTAGGAACTCTAAACAAATCAATTAATCAAAATAAAATAAAATAATAAATAAATTGGGATGGAAAACTGAAAAATCAGGACTGGAAGTCAAAAAATTGGGACTGGAAGTTGACATTCTGGGACCAGAAGTCAACTTTCCAGGATATTTCATGCCATTGGATACCTGAATCGGGTCAAAATGGATACCGATTGGTATCCAATATTTTTTTAGTTGATTCGAGCACCAGAAATTTAGCCAGATACCTGTTTTTGTAGGTACTCGTTTTATCTCTCTTTCCTGTCTTATATTACTCTGTTTCCTTTCCACAAAAATTCAAGCCCCAATTTTGCAAAAACATGTCACTGAATTTGGTAAAGGGTCACTTAGTTTGGAGGAGTGAAAGGGTGGTAAAGACTATTTGGGGAAACAAAGATTTTGCTACGCATGGTGGGAAGGAAGCTATTCTGCTCCTCTGTTGGTTGGGGTAGTAGTAGGAGTAACAGGAAGTGGGGTAGTGAAAGAAGTAGTAGGGTTTTGAGTGGAGGGGCACCTGCTACACCTTGGCACTCTCCCTGTCAAGGACTCAACTGAGATCATTCACTGGGAGGGGAGGGAGGTCGTTCCATGAAAGAGGGTCCTTCATTTCAACCAGGCTGTTGTTCACGAATATTCTACATCAGTTTTTAAATCAGTCATGTTCTAAATTATCAGATACTTTCCATTACAAAACATCATTTTCTGTAAATGAAAACATTCATACATCACTCTGATAATGAGAATTATTTGAAAATTTCAAATTATAAGAAAAAAGTAAGACCTGCTCAAAATTAGTTACCTGAAGACCTGCTCAAAATTAGTTATCTGAAAGCTGATGCCTCAGATTCTTTAGTTGTATGGGAAAATTTTGACTCTTGAGTTGGGTGCAGTTAGAAATAAAATATAATCTATGTGTCAGTCTAAAAAAGATTCATTTAAAAATGCCAATATAACGTTGCAAAAGTCCTAGTATAAGTGATATCAAGTGACCAGATTATCACTAATTTTAGTACTGTCTGTAGATGGCTTTTTAGTAGTGTCTTTAGATGCTCTATCTCACAGCAGATAGAGGGTAGTGCAATTATATAACAGCACAGAATAGGAAATTTCTCGTGGTGATTTTTAAATTTTTTATTAAAGTGGGAATGGTGGTGTTTAGAGTAAGGAAACTAACCTTTACTTTGTTTAAAGTTAAATGTGTTTGATTATGCAAAGTCACTGTGAATCCAACCAAACTTAAATTACAGGGTCTGTTGTATACCTAGGAATTTCTAGAAATATGTACCTCCAAAGCACTCCTTGTTCCTTTGTTATAACAATTATTGATGATGAGCAATAGGAGTCCAAATTATATGACAGAGTTTATGCAGCAGGGGCTAGACCTTCTTGGGTGAAGAGGTACAGCTTAATATTCCATTGTAGGCCTCTGCGAGCACTGTCACCACAGCTAGCCATTCCTGGCTACTAAAGCTCATCCACTCCTCTGCAACATTCAGGCCAGAGGTAATGATGCCTGGGTTGGTTGTGATCTATATCAGGTAAGATTGCTACATAAGTCTGAAACTAACAGATAAATTGCTACTTGTGAGAAATTTTGCCATATTGGGAGCCGGGATCGATTTCCTGACTGTTTCCCGATACCAACGTGATTTCTGAATTCTCACAATATCACAAGATACCATCCTGATTAACCAACTTTCCGCTTACTGTTTACTGCGTACTGGTTCATTTACCACTTACCCCATTGCTGAGAGTACTGTTTTACTTCGGGGCTTTTTGTTTCTGCATTTCTGAACAAATCATTATGTGACTAGCCCATCCCTTAACCTTTTTCTGATGAGACTGATCCCATGCCCCGGTGAGGCTGATTCCATGGGGTGCATGAGTGCATGCGCAAATCCCACGTGGAAGTTGCATGCATAGTCATTATGGGGGCATTGTTCTGCATGGGTCATGCACACAGCATGCGGAGGGGAGTTTCATATTGCAGCCACTGCCCCTTAACCTTCACTCCAGTGCCTCCATTAAGAAAATTGTTGTTTTTTGTTGTTCCCTTTGCTTTGACTAATCTGCAACTGGATTGCAGATTAGTAATGGAATCTGCATACCAGCCAGTGAGTGATAAGGAGATACAAGGGAAAATGGAGTGCAAGAAATGCATTGGTATTATCTCTCAGAATTTGAAATGACAGCAAAGCAGTAAACAAAACAGGATCCCATTAAGCGGAAATTTGGTAAATCAAGAAACAAAATCTTGGTCAAGACATTACCAAGTACTGAGAGGTTCTCAATCCAATGAGACGGCATAAGGAATCATGGCCTGGGCCCTACTTATCTGCGGGACCACCTCACTCCTCATGTGCCCGTGTGACCCTTGAGATCATCCGTGTGAGCCTTTTTGGAGGTTCCCCGGGCGAGGTGGGTGGCCACCGATGTTAGATCTTTTTCGGTGGCTGCCCCTGTGCTGTGGAATTGGCTCCTGGAGGAGGCTCGGTTGGCTTCCACTCTCCTGTTATTTCGGCGTTTATGGAAGACTTGGTTGTTCCGCCAGACCTTTGGCGAGGGGGAGGGGTGGGGTGGAGTGGGGTGAGGTGGGGAGGGTCTTTTCCCCTGCAATTTGTAAATTTTTAACTGTTTTAAATTGTTTTATTGTTTAGACTGTTGTTCATCACCCCGGGCTGCCCTGTGGGCAGGAGGGGCAGGATAAATTTTTTATATAAAATAAAATTAAAAAACCAGGATTTAGACAAGATGTCCCATTTTAGCGAAATTTCATTTCAGCCCTAGTGCTGCATCATGACTTCACTCTACCTCAACTTTCTGCCTCTATCTCAATTGCATTACAATCATATGGGAACAGAATCAGATGTGGGAGACCCAGTTCTTCACAATGGTGCAGGCAGAGGTGAAGAAGTTCACACTTCACACCCGACACTTATTTGGAGGGCCAAAGATTCTGATACCCCTAGTATATCAGTAGCAGAGGGATCTCTACAGCAATTATTGTTCAGACTGCAAATATCCAACTCTGCAGGATCCTACCAATTTTATTGACTATCAGATCTTCCTTGGCAGCAAGAATTTCTCCTCACAGTCTATATGAAATCCTGTTTTGCATTAAAATTCAGTATTGCAAAAATGATTAAGAGCCATGCTCCTCTTGATCCAGCCTTCTATATTTTGCATGGAAATGTAGCTGGAGGCAGTCAGCTGTAACTAACAAATTATTTAATATACTTGTCATTATCTTAGTCCTTTAGGACAAAATCATATAAGGAAATGAAGTTTCTGAAATTTGCCACTGCCACTACTACAATAGCAGGATCCCATTAATTGAGCATCTATTATTCCTGTCTAGCATTTAGAAAAGTGGGATTAGATTTAGAAAAGTGAGAAACAAATCAGTGTTGCTATTATAGATTGGAGGATGCTCTGCTCTCTGTCCCATGGGATCCTGACCCTTACATTACCAGATTACCTAACCAATCAACTTTTACCCTCTTTTCTCTCGCCCTCTCCACATAACACCTATAGAGATTTTTCAGTAGGGTGAGGGTAACAGACATCATGCTAACCCAGTTTGGCCTGCTTTTGGCCCGATTGGGCCAGCGTGATGCCTGAGCATTTGTTCCAGGCCGATCAGATGTGGGTCTGGAACAAACCCCGCCCGGGGTGGTTGCTGGGCCAGAAATGTGGCCCCAGAACACAGTGGGCCTACAGTCGGCACCCAGCTGTGGGCCAGCTGGACAACAACAATTGAACCTGGTGGGAAAGTAATAATAATAGTAAAATTGTTTTTTGCGCGGCCAGTTGGGCCATTGCAAAAATTAAATAACACAAAAGTAACATACATACCATCAGCAACAGAGTTAGTGGGGAGAGTCCAATAGCAAGAGCATGCTGAGCGCAATTGTTACACTTGTAAAATCCATACAGCAATATTACGACCCCTAGATTCAATCCATCGTCAGCTTTGACCCACATGTCTCATTCAAGTAATCTTAATACAGCATTGCTCTTTCCATTTTAGCTTCATAGTATTGACAANCCAGCTGTGGGCCAGCTGGACAACAACAATTGAACCTGGTGGGAAAGTAATAATAATAGTAAAATTGTTTTTTGCGCGGCCAGTTGGGCCATTGCAAAAATTAAATAACACAAAAGTAACATACATACCATCAGCAACAGAGTTAGTGGGGAGAGCCCAATAGCAAGAGCATGCTGAGCGCAATTGTTACACTTGTAAAATCCATACAGCAATATTACGACCCCTAGATTCAATCCAACGTCAGCTTTGACCCACATGTCTCATTCAAGTAATCTTAATACAGCATTGCTCTTTCCATTTTAGCTTCATAGTATTGACAATAGCTAAATAATGCATCACTTGAGCTGTGGTCTCTGACCTTCAATCCCCTAAAAGCAAGCTAACATAAAATGCTGTGGATCGTCCTGGATAGGGGGAGATAATCGGCAGTGTATATTTTCCTCTAGCTCCGGCAAACTGAGGACACGACAATAAAATATGATCTACTGAATCAATACTTTTGAGTGGGCAATGACATAGCTGGTCTGCCAGAGGAATACCCCTATAGCTGCCCTCGGTCAGGACTGAGGGCAAGGCATTAACCCTGGCTAGGAAGAGCAACCACCTTTTACTCTACAGGAGATTCATTTCCAGATAGGGCATTGTGTTGGGGTTCCGGTTTATTAGCAAAGGGTAGAACACCAGGGCCTTACTGACCCCCACTAAGGCACATAGGTCTTGCAGGGAAATTGATTTCAGCCTATCCTTCACAATCATTTTAGCTCCCCTAAATCCCAAGGGGGCTAGAGCTTCTGGACTAAATCCTAAGTGTCTTATTTTCTCCTCCACCTCCAATACCCAATGGTTTGGGGACTTCTCTTTTAGTATCAACTGTGACAGAGGTGCAGCCTTGTTGAAAATTAGACGGAGCCAGTAATTTATTGCGCCCTGCCAAACCCTATCCTGTATGGGTGTAAGACCACACTCCAGACAGAGAGCAGCATTATTGTTCCCCATTGGAGCTGTTAGTAGAGCCCTAAGAAACCCTGTTTGGAGTTTCTCCAGTTATTTGATCTTGCTTAGAGCCCATAAATGGGCGCCATACACCATCTGCGGGATCAGTTTCCAAGTAAAGATCTTAATCGGATAGCCCCCCCCCCCTCACTTTAAAAAAGGCTATTAAGGCTCTGGACAGTTGCTTTGCCTTGTCCAGAGCCGTTTGGCACTGCATCATCCATGAGCCGTTTGCCTGAAAAAGTAGGCCTAGATATTTTAAGACCCGTACCTGCTCGATGGCTCTGCCATCAAGTAACTACTTATGTCTGGCCTTCCCCCGTGAAAATACTAAAATCTTTGTCTTGACATAATTAATTGCAAGTAGATTGTTCTGACAGTAGTTTCCAAACACGGTTAGCAGTCGTCTGAGCCCTACCTGTGAGCAAGCCAACAGCACAGCATCATCTGCATACATAAGGCAGGGGATACTCACTTCACCAATCTGGGGGGCGTGGGAATTCAATGAGGCAAGTTCCTCAAACACATCATTCACAAAGATATTAAATAATGTTGGAGCAAGTATACATCCCTGCCTGACTCCTCATTTCACTGGAATCCCATTTGAGAGAACACTCTGTTGATTTACTCTGACCTTCAGTGAGATATTCTTGTGAAGACAATATATCAATTTGAGTAGTCTACCATCTAACTTAAGTGCCACTAATTTTTCCCAAAGACGTTCTCTTGAGAGTGAGACCATATCAAAAGCAGCCCTAAAGTCTATGAATGCTACACAGAGCATTAGAAGAACCTCCATACTTCCGGATCAGGTGGGTTAATAAAAAGTAGTGGTCACCTGTTGACCTTTCCTTCCTAAAGCCAATCTGGGCCTCATTCAGTATAGCATGGGATGTCAGCCAATCAGTTAGCCTCAAAGACAGATATTTGGCATAAAGTTTGCCTGCTGCACTAAGCAGATTTATAGGCCTATAATTACTGGGGTCCGATGCGCGGCCCTTTTTATATATACCCTTTTTACCACCACTGCCTGGCCCCAGTCCTCCAGAATAGTACCCGATGCATTTATTTTAGTGAAGAGGGTCGCCAGTATAGGGGTCCACCACTCCGATGCTGATTTCAGCAACTCAACCGGGATAAAATCTGGTCCCGGAGCTTTGCCCGCCCTCAGACTCATTATTAGATCTCGTACCAACTCTGGTGAGACTGGTTCCCACTCAGGAAAAGATTGAAAAAATTAAAATGAGTCTAGAGGTGTAGAAGATTGGCTACAAATTCCAAATAGGGCAGCAAAACGAGCCTCCCATGCCTCCGTCTCAATCGGGGTGATTTCGGATTCTACTCTCCCCTGGTGGGAAAGTATGTTCCGGCCCCGGCTCAGCCTAGTGTGTGGGGTTGCTATGGCAGTCAGTCATGCCTGCGTGTCATGGAAGGGGGGTGGGGCGACGCTGGGAGTGCGGGACCTAGCTGAGTGGCTGTACGTCACCCCCTTCCTGGACAGGTTAGGTTGTAGGGATGTTTGTTCCCTCAACCAGAGTGCACCTGGCCAGGGGAAGCCCTCCCCACCCTCAGGTGGGATGACAGCAGCAGAATGTTTGTAAGTACCATATCTCTTTTTCTCTTGCCCTGTCTTTTTGTCTTGACTCCTCCCTTTACTTCCAGGAGCTGCCCAACCAGGGAATTTCCTCTCCAACCTCTGGGCTCACTATTTCCCTTGCTGCTGCTGAGCATTTGTTCCAGGCCGATCAGATGTGGGTAGCCTCCATGCCCACACTATTGGGGTTAAGAGGCAATGGCAGTAGTGAGGGGAGAACCAGAAACAGTGGCAGATCCAAATTTGAGTCTGTTCCTCTGTCCCTCTCAAAAATCCAAGAAGAAGGGGGATAGCTCTCCACACCTCCTCTCCTCTCATTCTGCCCCCAATCAGGTATGAACACATCCTACCTGACACGCTTTTCTGGGTGGCAAGAGACCTTCATTTACAGGCCTGTATGCTCACAGTTTCCAGGGTTTGGAAGAGCATTCCACATATGAGATTGAGTACTGTTTTAATAGTCATAAATAAGAGTGTCCACCATTGCAAGCGAGATGCATAGATGTTCATTCAAAGGCACTTCTGAAAACTCTTTTTTGCATTCATACTCGTAAATGTCAGCCTGTCTCTTAGCTGCTGTTCCACTTTGGATAAAAACTAGAAGGAATACTCCTGCCTCCCACTCTCTGTCTTGACCAGTATATGGGCCTGATTTACTTTAATGGAGAAACCGTCAAAATCCAATTAAGAGCTTCAAGGTTCTCTTGGAAGAGAAGTGGTCAGACAAATAGCATAAATATGTGTAGCTTTCAGCTTTGTTGTGCTTTGTATTCTAGTCATGGACTTAAAAAGTCTCCTGGCTGTAAAACTTCCTGCAAGTTGGTGATGCTATATAAATAATAATAAATACTTAATAAAGCTCTGAATCACTTGCAGCTGGCTCTTTGCCAGATCCTGCCATGTATTTCTAAAAAGGGTAAGTGCCACAGAAAGTGTATTCCCTAAAATGTAACTGCAATTATATTGTAAATGGCCAAACTAGAGGGGCCGCCTACTCATTTAAAATAAATTGCCGTGCCTGAATAAGCAGATTGGAGTTTGGCCCTGAACTTTTAATTGTGGTGCAGAGATAGGAGACTGGACTGAGAGCCAGGAGTCATGGTTTCTTTTCCTGGCTTTGCCACTGACTGGTTGTGTGACACTGGGCAACTCTCCCTTGATACATTTTGGCTATAATGTCCCCAGAGAACAGGCTGTTTCTAGGGATGGGAATTTCAGATTCAGATAGAACCGAAGCTACCCGAAAATGGCTGACTCGGTTCTATCCGAAAATTCAGATCTTTTTCGGGTTTGGCCAATTCGGATCTTTAAAGTTGCTTTTTGATTCAGATTTTTTGCAGTGCGGTTTGTTCCCATTGATTTTAGTAGGGAAAAATGCAATGCAAAAAATCTGAATCCGAATCCAAATTGAGATCCGAAATTCCTAAAGACCTGAATCCAAAAAATTTGAATCAGAAATTCCCCCTGGAGTCCCACCCCTAGCTATATCTTTTCATATGCACAGTGCTTAATACATGAGGTCCTGATGAACATAGAAAATTTATTTTAAAATATATACAAAATATTGTCCAACGAATGTACTAACCTATTTTAAATTATATTGACACTTATAGACACCAATAAAAATCTGGAAGAATTTTTATTATCTATAAAGTGCTTTCAGTGTTCAAATAGGTTTACAGTCCTTACCTAGGCCACTTTCAGACCTTCCCCCCTCCCTCTTCCCCCTGTGAATATTTTGGCTGCGGGAGGGAATGTGCAGGCAGAATATGCGCATGATGCCGCCGGTCTGCCCCCCCACCCCCATTTGGCTTTGCCAGCAGACATGTGCAGGGATGCAGATCAGGAAATCCAGTTCTGCATCCCTGTGTAGCAGGGGGTGGGGGGGCTTTCAGACCAGCTGATCCCCGCACGTATCCTGGCTGTGCATTCCCTTCCACAGCCAGAATATGTGTTGGGGAACGGGGGGAGGGGGAGGTTTGAAAGCAGCGCTAGTTCAGCCTTTCAAAAGCCCTGTGAGGGAGATAATTTTTATTCCCATTTTACAGATGTAGACTTAAGGTAGAGACTCAAGATTGTGGATAAAGCCACATGAGATATTAACCCACATTGTGTGACCTTAGCCCACATTAGCCCATGATGCAGCTGACCATCAGGCCGGTGACCACCAGATGTTTGTTTGCCCAATTCTGCCCCAGGGTGGGCAGCAGGCATGATGCATCCACTAGAGAAGGGTAGTAATGCATTGTGTGCTACTCTTGCCCTACCCGGGCCAATGTGGAATAACAGGCTGCCTACCATAAGGCTGGTCCCATGCAGCTCCACCCTGTGGCGAGGTCTGCCGGTGCCATAGAGCAATGGACATAGTTCGCCATTCCTGTGCCTCTACATCACGGCATGGGGTGGCATAGTGGGCAGGCTGGGGGTGTGAGTGGGCAGCACCAGGCACCTGTCCATGTGAATGGTTCCATGGCCTGCCCTGGGGCGTGGTGGGACTTGTACTAGTTTCCACACAGGGAGGCAGATCATTTGGACTGCTCTCCCTGCTGGCACAAAATGTGGTGGTTGTATTAGCCCTGTCTGGGGCAGGCAGTGATTCAGCTGGCTCTGGCTCATGTGGCTTTTTTACCCAATGACTTGTCCAGTGAGTTCAGGGCTAAGATTGGATCCCAGATTCAAGTCCAAAGTCTTATCCACTAGGATACCCTGTCTTCTCAAGAAGTTACCATGGGCTTGCCATGTGTTACTATAGTTCAGACTTACAAAGCACCCAGTTGAAATCCCTCACATGGTGATCACATGGTGCTTTCCATGGCCTACCTTTTCATGATGTCTGAAATGCCATCATTTCAGACACCTTTTCATGATGTCTGAAAGCCTCCATGGATCTACCCTACTATACAGCAGCCAGTTGGGGGAAAAAATATCCTGCTGACCTCCTTACTTAGACAACCAAGGAATGAAGATAGAGTACTTCAGATGAGATCTTTCATCGGACCAACTTCTGTTGGTGAGAATGTGCATGCTTTCGAGCCACACAGGGCTCTGTATAAGGCTGTAGCAAGTCAGAACTATATTTAAGCAAATGCAATACTTGCCTGTATTTCTGACTTGCCTGTAGCCTGATGAAGAGTCCTGTGTGGCTCGAAAGTTTGCATGGTGCAAGCCCGGACATCCAGGCAGAGCTGCAAATTGAGGAGCACCCCCAGGCTTCGAACGTGGGAGACTAACAGAGGGCAGACCCCCATCAATGATGGGGGATGCCATCTCCATCACCTTACCCACTAACATCACCTCCGTCTTGTCAGGAATCAGCTTCAGTCTATTAGCCCTCATCCAGTCCCCCACAGCTGTCAGAGACCGAGACTGCCAGGCCTGGGCCAGTTGAAAGAAAGAGGTACAGCTGGGTATCATCAGCATTATTGATGACACACCAAACCCCCTAATCACTTATCTTTGGCCCTTTTCCACCCCAGCCAAACATGGCTGAAAATTACCAGAGGGATCAAATGTTATTAAAGGGAGGACATCAGTGCCAGATCCAGGAAAGTTGGATCCTGTATGAAATGGTCATTTGGGCCGAGCCTAACCCTCCTAACATAGGAATGGGTGACGGACGTCAGACACACACTGAGTGTTTTCAGATGAATGTGGGACTTGCCACCCCTGGACCTATTCCAGGGGTGCACCCCCATATCTGCCTACTTGCAGCTCCCAGTCAGCACCATGGCATTGCAGCCACCAGCCCAGAGTTGTGAGTGGTCACAACTCTATGGTGGGTGGCACTATGCAGGCAGACTGTGTTCAGGGACTCTGCCATTATTTAGTTTATGCTAAAGTGGACCTAAGAAGAGCTGGAAGACTGCAGACGCAGCCTCTTCATCCATCTGTTTACACCTGTTGGGGTCAATCCCATGCCCCACGTGTGCCACACGCAACCCGTTTGTGCACATATGCATGCAACTTACTCACACGTCCATTGGGAAAGCATTGTATTCCCCCACCTGATTTGTGATATATTTTTATGATATTTAGCCCTGTTTTAATATTGGAATTGTATTATGAAATGTTTTAAATTGTTTTTATTGTATTTTAATAGTTGGAAGCCGCCCCGGGCTGCTCTGCAGGAGGGGCGGGGTATAAATTTATTAAATAAATAAATAAATAAATACTGTGCCACGTGGAGGGGGTTTGGGATTCAGGTCAATAACATCATTAATTTCAACACAGATGAAAACAGATGTGATGATGGACTGCGTTGGCCCTCTGCGGTCCACTTTGGCCTGGGACCCACCCACTTATGTTTCCCCACAGCCAGATGTTGGTCTGCAGCTGCCTTGGGGTCAGTAGGTTGCTGGCCCAGGATGTGCCGTCTAGAAGATCCCAGGCGACGATCCTGGGCCAAGGCCTATCCACCCAGGCCAATCCAGGCCAATGTGGGCCCGCACATCTGTTAGATCCACCCAGCTCTGCTGTGAGATGGGGTCCATGAGTCAGGCCCAGTGGAGCGCACTTACCTACCTGGCCCTGCCAAACAGTTGAGTTGGGGGGGCTGGAGGAGTGTGCTTACCCATCCGTCCCCCCCCAACAGCTGATCAGGGGGTCTGGAGGAGCGTGCTTACCTAGTCCCACCAAACAGCTGATGGGGGGCCTGGAGATCCTGTTCATCTGTTATGCAGCTGTGGTGAGTGCACTCCTCTCATCTCCCCCATGAGCTGTTTGGTGTGCACAGCCAGCCACCAAGAAACTTATGGGGGGTGCTCCTAGGCCTCCATCAGCTGTGCAGTCAGCCGACAAACAGCTGATGGGGGAGCTGCTGAGGGAAGCACCTTCTGCCCATGCAAGTGAAAGCCAGCCAGCCCTGGCTGCTGCCACAGAGCCGGAGGCTATTACTTTGCACAAGTGGGAGGTACTGGATGGGGGGGGAGGTGTCTGGATTTAGAATGACAGCTAGACAGCCCTGTGGCAATGTCCAGGGCCAGTTGGCTGTCACTTTGCAGATGCGGAAGGTGCTTCCCTCTGGAGTGCCCCACATCAGCTGTTTGTCAGCAGCTCTTTCCAGGCTCGATCCTGCTGTGAAACATTGGCCTGAGAGTCCTGTCCTTTGTGGATAGTTCCTTGGTCCTCCCTGGGGCATGGAGGGACCTGCACCAGCAGTCCCCACACCCGCATTAAGGGTTGAACACTGCACATTTGAACACCCAAGGAGTGGTGGCTGCAGTGGTTCACCTCAGGGTGAGTTGGAGAAGCACCTTGTCACTCTCACGTCTGTTTTTACCCACAGTTTGTATCCACAGTATGGATTTGGCCAGACTTAGGAATTTACTGGCCTTAGGCACTTCTCAGGCTGCTGCCCCCCCAAAGCCACACTTCAAATCCATGCACCCCAAAGCCTTGCACCCCACCCCCCAAGTCCAAAATATGAGGTCACAGGGGCTGGGAGGTGGGGCGTGTTAGGGGAACACCCCTTTCAGCAAACACTTAAAGTTCCAGAGTTTTTTTTAATCTTGTTTACTAATCAATTTTGCCCAATTAAGCATTTCATGTCAGTTCTGTGACTGTTAAATGATCCATGCATGGGAATTAGCTCCTGAAGGCCAAATATGGCCTGCAGCTAGTTTTTATTTGGTCCCTTTCCAGTGCCTGGATCTGCACCCTCAACCAATGAAAAATTAGTCTCTGGATAAGGGAGGAGAGATCAAGGAACACACACAAGGATAAGAGAAAGATTCATGGCACAGATCCATGACCTGGACCCTCCTGTTCCTGAATGCATACCTGCCCCCAACTTCTATGTGGTCCTTGAAGCTTGTACTAATTTTCCAAGTGGCCCTTGAGAGAGAGAGGGTTCTCCACCTTGCCCTGATATAGGGAATACAACTAGGTTTGTCCATGAAGTTTGGATTGGTAGCTAGATTTCAATTCTTATCTGAAAGGCAAGGAGAAATATCTGAATTGGTGCCACTGGCAAAAAAATAGACAGCTTTTCATTTTCCTGCTGTTGCTACCTTATATAAGCCTCAATGTGCAGGGCAAGAGAGATGGTTTGCCTGGGCAGTGATTTGATGTTATTCAAGCTACTCTAGTGGTTGAAGTCACTCCTTGCCCTGTGTTTCCCTGTGCATTCTGTTTGCAGTTTCCTATATCTTTCATGCTTGCTTGACATTTTGAAACCAATCTCACTCAGGGAGGTTGCCCTGAAGCCTGCAGAGAAAATCCCACTCAATTTGAAAACAACATGGGCGCATTTGTGGTTATAATTGTGGGCATGGCTCAAACAAGGCCAGATTTCCAGCCAGTGAGAAAAAGCTCCTAAAAGTCTTTGGGAAAAGCTCAAGGAGTAGGCTGACATCTCAACCAAGTTAGGAGGCAGCAATATTCTGCACCCAGGCAGGAAGAAGTGGGAGACACCAAGCATCCAGAGGTGCAGTGGATGGACTCGCTGGAACCAGGAGTGGACTGAAGCCATCTCCCTAGGTATAATAAGTCTCCTCTTTTGTGGACAGGCCACTGGCAGCTCCCAGGGGAGCCTAAGCGGCATTCGTAGCTGTGAATCTGCCTTCTGTGCACTGCTGCTGCTGCTGCTGCCGCCTTGGGTGAAGTAACAAAGGAGCCAGCATCCCCAGGAGAAGCTGAGCGAGGCAGTGGCAGTGCTGTGGCAGAGGGAGAGGACATCATGGTCAAGTGGGAAGCCACCAGCCTGAGAGAAGTATCCCAGCCCACAGGCTCTGTCAGTCCCCCACAACATTTGCCTCCCCCCCCCACCCCACCCCAACTGCTGCCCTACACAAGTGCCTCTTTTGCCTTCCCCTGAGTCTGGCCCTGCATTTGAGATGCCACCATAAGGAAGGAAATGTTTAAATACAAATGCATTTTAATCAACTTTTTTTTAAAAAAAGGAGGAATTTTTTAATGAGCCTTTGTAGTTTAAAAAGAAATTGGGGAAATATGCCCTGCTCTTGACCTATCCCCTAATGTTTGAGTATTTTCTTGACATTGACAAATTCTGCATTCAAATTAAGCAACCACCTGCTTGTACGTGTATGGCATCGTTCTTCCTTGTTGCCTGAGGTGATTTTAAATCTCCTGACTGAATTTATTCTACTTACCGTTATGCCAAGGCAGAGCGCAATAGTATTTTATTTTTATTTTTTAAGAGTGGGAGTGCTGGGTAAAAACGCATCTTAAACTCTCTCCAAGGAAAATCAAGGATTTGGGAGGTAATATATGAAAGAAAAGTTCAAAGGTAGTGTGTGAACTATAAACCCACTGCTAAGGTATAAACTTCATAGGCAGAATGTTTTTTGTATGTCTAGCTATTGAATACATTAGCTTTCATGAGATTTCTCAAGGGATATTGGGGTGAGACTGACAGAGAGAAATCAGAACATGTTAAAAGAAACCTGGACCTTCTAAAGTGGCTAGAGGACTGATGCTATATGCATCCTGTACTGCATTTCATGAGCACTTATTGTTGATCTGTTTTGAATGATAAACAGAATTGCATACATATAAGTCTGGGCCCTAGGTCATACTCCCAACCATTTCACACTGTTCCTGTGCTGCAATGTAGACCTAATCCTGGCAGGTCCACTATGGGATCTATTCCAAAGCTACTGAAGCAGTTTCCATGCCAATGACTGTCAGTGGGACTGGCCTCTGGTGGAAGAGACATAGGGTGAAAACATACATGTGGGCAATGAGGCAGAGCCCCGACCCAACTCAGGGTGGAAAAACGCAGCCGACACGCCCCAGGTAGGTGGGCGGCATGGCACAAACATGCCTCCAACCCCTGATGACTGAAGAGCTGCCCCACTGCCCCCTTGCTGTAGGTAGGGTGGGGGAACTCAACAAATGTGCAGGCCGCCACCCCCACCCTGCTCCGTGTCATGATAGTCAGCCATCCATACACACACCCCTCCCATTGGCACTCATGACAGCTATACATGGATCCTTATCAGGAAAGCAAATGAATAACGGTAAAGTAACAGTTTACCACTCACTTTGGGCTTCATTCCCAAGTAACCTGACCCGGAAGAGACCTGGTCCCGGTGTGCTGGGAACCGCTACTGGCCTCACACTGTCCTCGATTAGAAGGACTTGGGGCCTTCCTGGAGTGGCACCGGGGATGGGGTCTTCTGTACGCCACATTTTCCACGCCCCACTGCAAGACAGGGATTCGACCCACCAGGCAGACTGCATGACCCCACCCATTTACCTCTCAACCATTTCACAGAAAGGGGAATGAAATGATCAAAACTGCAGACGATACCAAGTTATTCAAGGTAGTTAATTAGGAGTTACGACTCAGGAAAAGAACCTTGGAGTCATTGTGGACAATACATCGAAATCCTCAGCTCAGTGTGTGGTGGCCGTCAAAAAATCAAACAGGATGTTAGGAATTATTTGTAAAGGGATAGAGAATAAAACTGAAAATATAATGCCACGATATAAACCTATGGTGTGACCGCACCTTGAATATCATGTGCAGTTCTAGTCGCCCCATCTCAAAAGAGTTATTGTTGAAATAAAAAAGGTACAGAGAAGGGCATCAAGAATGATAAGGGGTATGGAACGGCTCCCCTATGAAGAGAGGCTGGATAGGTTGGGGCTCTTCAGCTTGGAGAAGAGACAACTGAGAGAGGTTATGACAGAAGTTTATAAAATCATGAATAGTACTAGAACTAGGGGACATTCCATGAAACTAATAGGTAGCAGATTTAAAACAAATAAAAGAAAGTATTTTTTCACTCAAACACACAATTAAGTTGTGGAATTTGTTGCCAGAGGATGTGATCAAGGCCAGTAGTATAGCTGGGTTTATGAAAGGATTGGACAAGTTTCTGAAGGAGAGGTCCATTATTAGCAGTTATTCACCAGGTAGGTTGGGGGAATGTAACCTCTTACTGTCAGGAGCTGGGAGTGAACATTATGATTGCCCTATGATGACCTGTTGGATACTTCAAGCAACCGAGATTGGCCGCTGTCGGAAACAGGATGCTGGGCTCGATGGACCATTGGTCTGACCCAGTGTGGCACTTCTTGTGTTCTTGTAGTACAACTTTAAAAGAGCGATTGGATGGTAATGTGGCTTTGTGCAGTGGCTTTTCAATTCTTATTCATTGATCAGTCCACTGTTGTTAAGTTATTATCAGAAGATGCTCGTGGTTCTGACTAAAAGAAAGGTGCTGCAAACAGGACAAGAGATGAGTGATTGCTTTTTCAGAGTCTCTATTTTCCCAGGCTCTTGCCATTATTATCAATAGTTGCCTTTCTGTTCCCACCTTCTCCTCCCCGCCCCCCGTCCATTTTGTAAAGAGCTTATTTCCACTGCCACATAGTTGTTATTTCTCATGGATCTTTCAGGTCTCAATCTTGAACCTCTGTCACTTTGTTTATTGAATTTTCAGTCACTTGCTCAAAGTTAAATCAAGACATTTCAACTCTGGGACCCTGGATGATTAACCTAAGCTACTCCAGGGTTAATCACCCAAAGTAATCACCCAGTTTTCAAGCTTTCCCATGATAACACAGTAGTTACCCTGCGAAACTTACCTGGGAGGAAATGATCACGTGAACTGTAAGATGCTGGGTGTTAAGTCACTTGATACATTAGTTAACACTTCACACCTTTTCACATGATCACTTATCCCCCCAGGATGAGCTACTATAGAATACATAATCAAAAGTATATATATCTTGGGAAAACCACCTTCTACTTTGCTTTAGAACTTTTTTGTGAATACGTATGGGCATACCTCCTAACCTCTGGACTTTGAAATGAAGGACAGTTACACTCCAAGTGTCTGACAATGTGGGGCTTCATTTGAATAAAATGTACATATTTATTTATTCCAATTTTTACCTCACCCTTCCCAATTGGCTTAGAGTGGCATACAAAACAAATACAAACAAAATGTATAAAACAGCATAAAAAACCCCAACCTTTTCCCTAACCACTCCCCAACCCACAAAACCTTCCCCAACAACTTACCCCAAACACCCCCATTCCCTATCCCTGCCTGCTAAATGCCCTAACAAATAGAAAGGTCTTACGCCACCTCCAGAAGATGCCCAGGCTCAAACAAACCTCTGGGGGAAGGGAGTTCCATATCATTGGGGAAGCAACTGAGAATGTCTCCCTGTTACCCCTCACCATACGAACAAGACTAACAGATGGTACCCCTCAGGGAGGCACTCATGGCTGATGGTAGGGGCCACACAGTGGGACATGGAAGGATATGGGCCCTACCTATCTGCGAGATCACCACTCCCCGGGGCCTGGATCAGCCCCTGCAGTCATCCCGGGGTGCCCTGCTTGAGCTCCCCCAAGGCTTTCAGGGGGCCATGAAGGAGAGGGCAACCTCAGCTGTGGAACTCCCTTCCGGTAGGGGCCAGGTTGGCCCTGGATCTCCCCTCCTTTCAGAGAAGCTGTAAGACCTGGCTGTTCTGCCAGTGTTTGGCAGGGGAGGTGGGTAATGGGGGTGGGGAGAGGGACTGGGAATGGTTGGGTGGGATGAGTAATTTTCCCTCCTTTTATGTGTTGTTTTTAATTCTGATGTTTTTAGTAATTGTAAACCACCCTGAGCTGCCTGTGGCAGGAGGGGCGGGGTAGTAATTTAAAAAATAATAATAATAATAAATATGCAGTCTCTTGTATATGTGGGGCCCAGACCATTTAGGGCTTTAAAGGTCAGAGCCAGCATCTTGAATTGTGCCCGGGAAGCTATAGGAGGCCAATGCAGACTTCGGAGCACCTGTGTAATGTGCTCCCGGCATCTCGGCCCTGTAAGGAGCCTAGCCGCCGCATTCTGCATCAGCTGCAACTTCCAAACGGTCATCAAGGGCAGCCCCACCTAGAGCACGTTGTAGTGGTCTAGCCTCGAGGTGATGAAAGCATGGATGACCGTGGCCAGATCCAAATCAGAAAGAAAAGGCCTCAACCACCTCACCAGATGGAGTTGGTGAAAAGCGCTCCTGGCCACTGCCCCACCCTGACAATCGAGGCGAAGTAAGGATTCCGGAAGCATTCAGAGGCTGCAAGCCTGTCTGATCAGAGGGGGCTGGACTCCATCAAGAACAGGAGTCCAAATTCCCTCCAGTTCACAAGGCCGGCCAACAATCATCACCTGTCGTGTCTGGATTCAGCTTCAATCGGCTCATTTTCATTCAGTCCCTGAAAGCAGCCAGGCATTGGGTAAACACTGAGACTGCAAGGCCTGGTTTGGATGAAAAAGAGTAGAGCTGAGTATTGTCAGCATACTGATGTCACTTTACCCCAAAGCTCTGTATGACCTTGCCCAGTGGCATCTATTTATTTATTTATATTTCGACCCTGCCCTTCCCAAATGGTTCAGGGCGGTTTACAAAACAATTCAAAACAATACATATAAACCAGCATAAAAACACAGCCCCTCCAATCTCTCCCTTCACCCCTCCTCAACTCAACCACAACCCGCAAAAAAACAACTCCCCAACCACCCCATCATACCCCTACCCCAAAACCCCCATTTCCTATCCCTGCCTGCCAGATGCCTTAACAAAAAGGAAGGCCTTTTGAACAAATTAAACAAGAGGTGAGACAGAATAGAACCCTGCAGGACCCCACCCGGGTGGTCCCAAGAGGACGATGAGCAATTGCCCATCATCACTCTCTGGGACCTCCCCAGCTGAAAGGAGCAGAACCACTCGACAGCAGTCCTGCTCCCCACACTAGTTCCCACAGTCATGTCAGCAACACATTGTGGTCAGCTGTATCAAAGGCCCACTGAAAGATCTAATGGGATCAACAGAGCAGAATTCCCTTTGTCAGTCTCCAGGCACAGGTCATCGACCAAGGCCACAAGCACAGTCTCGGTACCATACCCAGGACAGAAGTCCGACTGAAATGGGTCCAGGAATCCAATGGCATCCAGATAAGCCTGGAGCTGTTGGGTAACCACCCATTCAATAACCAGATGGTATAGTCCACTCCCCCGAGCAGCAAGAGAAACACCTTGCTTTGTTGATCTTATGTAGATTTAAAAATAGATCACTCAGCTTTGAGAATGGGCTGAAAAAAATAAACTCTGTTTTTGTTTTTTTGGCTTTAAAAAATCTTTAAAAGTGTACGCATCTATAGAATAACCTGTCTCATAAGCCAGAGATGATGCCTTGTCCTGCCAGTCTTTATTTCAACATTATACTACATTTCCCCTACCTCCTTGGCCTCACACCCATTTCCAGTTGAGCTTTATCATGCACACAGCCTTCTCTCTTCCTTTTCCACACACCAGATGTGTCTTCTCTTGTGTGGATTCTTTGATATAGGAGATGCTCGGTGGAGTCTCTCATAGTGGCATGTTAGGTGAAGACCTTTGTTAACACTAAAGATGGACTGGATTTTTTTTGTTATTTTAAAAAGGAAACTTAAATATTAAACAATTTGTAAAATTGGCCCATTCTAATGTGCAGATATGAATACTTGACCAATCAATTATCTTGGCCAATCAATCATCTCCCCTTGCAGCAGGGGAGGCTGTCGCCCAGTCTCTAGGAGACTGTGGTGCGCCCCCTGCTGAAGAAACCATCGTTGGATGTGGATGCCCTCGCCAGTTACCGACCTGTCTCTAACCTTCCCTTTTTAGGGAAGGTTATTGAACGGGCAGTGGCGCTCCAGCTCCAGGCGCATCTGAACAGCATCGGTTTCCCGTTTCAATCTGGGTTCCGCCCCGGCTATGGCACTGAGATGGCATTGGTGGCCTTGGTCGACGATCTCCGCCAGGAGATAGATGGAGGATGTTCAACATTTCTCATCCTGCTAGATCTCTCGGCCGCTTTTGACACCGTGGACCATGGGCTGCTGTTGAGACGGCTGCGTGACCTGGGGGGCCTGGATGGGACTGTTCTTGAATGGTTCCATTCATTCCTCTCGGGGAGAAGCCAGCGGG
>QEPC01010071.1:113015-136606 GCA_003113815.1 Sphenodon punctatus | reverse complement strand
TTCAAGGTGTTGGTATTGATTTACAAAGCCCTGCATGGTCTCGACCCCTCATACCTCAAGGACCGCCTCGCCCTCCATGCCCCGGAGCGGCTCCTTCGGTCTGCCGGGGGTGCCTTTTTGGAGGTCTCCCCCGTAAAGCGGGGGGCCACAATGGAGAAGGCATTCTCGGTGGTCGGGCCACGTCTTTGGAACTCTGCCGCGTCTGTCGGAGGAGGCCCGCCTAGCCCCAAGCCTATTAGTATTTTGGCGGAAATGCAAGACCTGGTTGTTCGCCGGGCCTTTGGGGAGGGGGGTGGGTAGTGATTTTTATTCCCCTATTCCAAGTAATCTATATCCCTGGCCCTGTCTTATATGTTATTTTAAATATTTACATGAAGTGTTTTTAAGTGGATTTTTGGGATTGTTTTAAATTGTATTTTACTGTTGGAAGCCACCCCGAGCTGTATTCAGGAGGGGCGGGGTATAAATTCAATAAATAAATAAATAAATAAATATTATAGTTCTTCTAACAGGGCTACAGGAGGAAGTGGTAGCTGCTGCTTTTATTCAGCTAGTAGGAGAAACACTCTGAGTCTGCATCTTTCCTGATACTATAAGCTAGATAACTGTATATAATGCTGCCACAAAGTGTGGTTGGGTAACTAACCTGGGTTCTAGTCTGCTCTGTACCCTTGTGTTACTCTGTAACTTTTTACTTTTTTCTTTTTAAAAAAAAAAAGTTTCTCAGCTCAGAGTGAGAAACTACTATCAGGAAAAGTGAAATTCAAGTTGACAAGCTTCTGTGTTCCTCCTGGGGGCATTTCCCCCCAAACTCTAGAACAGGCAGAGTCTCTTACTCTCTCTTTCTCCCTCTGGTCATTGAGTGTGGGATTTTTCTGTCTGGGAATGCAGATCAGCAGTTAAAATCACCACTAAATGTGGGACACATGAGTGCTGTGTGGATGGAGAGGAAGAGGTTAAAGTAAAACAGAGGGAATGATCCCCAGAGGGAGCAATTGTGTGAACAAAGCTTGAGTGAGCAAACACATGCTGAAAACTCTTACTATAAGGAACTGACACATTCGAAAGAAACCTCAAAGCAGGAAAACAAGACACCTGCTACAATGTCTGTGCTCATACCGACCTTTGAAAAATCCTCTCATCTGCTTTGCAGTTTATGAGTTCAAACAGACACATGACTGCAGCAAAGCAGTATTTTCAAGAACCAGAAAAACTCTGCTTTAAAGGTATAGAGCATCTTTTCAGGATTTGCAGACCCCCAAAGTATGAGCTTCCCTCTTGTGATGCTGAGGAACTCTGCCTTAAGAACAAGGGAGCTTTAACTTACACAGCTTCTGAACTTATCAGAAGGCAGTGACGAAAAGAGATGAAAAGATAGGGCATGGAAAATTTTTCTGACAAATGAATTAATGGGAATCCATACATTTATATTTGGAATCATCAAAGATTATGAACACCAAAGCTGTACCAGATATTTTTCTGAAGAATTCAAAATTCCGGCAGACATCTTAGTTTTCATTGTTACCTGACTCAACTATCCATTTTAGGAAAAGTTCAAAAGTTGCCATAAACATTTGCTTCCAGAGAGGGTGATTTCAAGATGGTGGTTCTGTGAAGCTCGAGTTAGACCACCTTTCATTTACTTGTTTTATTTTGAAGAAAGGTCATTTGAAGATTGACATGGTGATTGGATTAGAATTGCTTATGGTAACACTGCTACCTATTATCCTTGTGAAAGTCAAATCTTGAGTTCTAGATTCTAGTAGAGAGCACAGTTACGGTAATAAGCTAAAATATTAGTGTCCATTTACCTCCTTCCACCAAAGTAAAAGCCAATTTAAAAAGGTACTTCAGCAAAATAACCTTAAATAATGCTTAAATATTACGCTCTTGTATAATACCAAACATGTTCAGATGTAACAAACAGTATTAGGAGCCATCATAATCATCTGCTCAGTGGATCCTTTCTTATCAAATAAATATTCTTTATAATAGCTTCATTTGATCTGCCAGCTAGAATTTCATACAAAGACTACTGTAAATTTTCCACACTTGTGTTCAGTCTTACTTGAACACTGCTAAAACTTGAACAGTGGACCAGGAGGTAGGTGGGAAGGGACCCCGGTTCAAGGGTGAAAACAGACATGACGCTAACCACCCTTTAACCACCCTTGACGGTTATTTATGCATGTTGCAGGGCTGTATTGATGCCCTATGCAGCCCTGAAACATGCATAAATGACCACCAAGTGTGGTTAAAGGGTGGTTAGTGTCATGTCTGTTTTCACCCCAAGTCTTCTTGCCTTAGCCAGAAACTCACTGGGTGACTTTGGGCCAGTCACAATATTCTCTCAGCCTAACCTACCTCACAGGGTTATTGTGAGGATTAAAAGTTGTGTTATATGTAAAGTGCTTCAATTGCCATGGCAGGGGGCCATATATAAAAATAAAGATGTTGATGATGATGATGGTGATGATGATTTTAGTAAAAGTGACGAGGACAATCTGTACTGTGGTAATTTGCCAGAAGAAATATACGTATATTAGCAGTTGGCATTTCCTTTTGTAGTATATTTTACATTACTAACATGGTGAGCATTTAAAGTTTCATTGTGTTTCATCTGGACAAAGAACTTGAGTTGGAGCACTTACAGAACTTGAGCTGGAGGTAAGGTAGATAAGTAACATCCATTTTTTCCATAGTCTTGAGGAAACTATGGGAGTCACATTGACAAGGGATCAGGGGAAAGGAACTTCTTAGTTTGGTTTAGCTTTGAATCTCTTTTCAGTTAAATAGAAATCATGCTTTAGAAGGGAAAAACCCATAATGACTCACAATGACGTCGTTAGCCTTTTGCTTTTCCTTACAGTAATCAAAAACAAGTTTTCCCAGTTGATTTAGTATTGGCCAGGCAGCATTAATACACTGTTTGAGCCGCTTTCTTAGTGTGTGTATCTGCTTGGCAAGATCCTGTGTGTGGGTGTTACTATGTTTCAATTACGAAATTCCACCTGTAATTGTGTATATCATTGCCCATGAAAACCTGATATGTTTATATGAAATACTTGAAATATCACAGTTTAAAATGAAGACAAACTATCCTTTGTTCAACTATGCTTTGGTGAAAACACAAGCCTGGGGCCAAAAGATCTGGATCCAGACGAAGCAGAAGGGGAGACGGTTAGAGCAACGGTGGTGCCAGACTCTTACTGAAGTTGACTGATTGCAGTATAGAGCTGCGTTAAAAGCCTATGCTGTGGCTATGCGGGCAGCAAAGCAGAGTTTCATTGCTACCATCATATTATCCACAAAGTCACGTCCAGCGGAGCTTTTTCAGGTGGTGATGGGGCTGGTCAGTCCAGCCTCTCTTCGCCTGGAACTGGAATCTTCCAGTGCTCATTGTGACATGTTTATCGACTATTTTGAGGGGAAATTACTCATATCCACCACAATTTCAACATCGCATTTAATACAGTAGACATAACTGAAGTTCTAAGTGTGCCATCTGGTCCAATTTTGTGAGGTCAGTTTCATCAGGTATCGTCCGCTGATGTGGTGGAGATGCTGGGAGCTGTGAGAGGAATGATTTGTGAACTCAATCCTTGCCTGTCCTGGCTGGTGAAATCCAGCTGGGAGACATTGGGTATTTTCAGATGTGACGGGGCCCATTGGCCCCGTCACGGAAACAACCCATTGATTCCCCACCAGGATCACTCCGGCATGGCCAACAGACATGCTGGGGGATCCCAGAGGGGAATTGGGGAGGGGGTGGGGCCACGCGGTGCAATGTTCGGCCAACCCCCTCCCCCAATGCTCCCCCACCGCCCGCCCTCTGGGGAGACAGACGGGCGCTGCGACCAATGCGGCCGCAGCACCTGCCCGAATTGACCGTGGCCTGGAATCCCAGTGGGGATTCCGGGCCGTGGCTGCCGTCCAGACGAGATGGCTCGGTTCATCACGACGGGGAATTGCATTCGCCACGCGATCGGCTGGAGCCGCGGGACCGGCGCCGATCGTGTGGTGAATGTGATTCCCTGCCGCGATTGACTGTGATCAACATCTGGGAGGGAACTTCCGTTCCCCCCATCAGACGTTACGGGATCACTTTCAGCTTGTCAGATTCACTGTGGTTGACTGTGATCTCGTAACGTCTGAAAATACCCATTGTGACCATTGCTGGCAGGGGTTGTCAGTGCCTCCCTTACGGAGGATACGGTCACAGCATGCCTGAAGGAGGCTCTGGTGTGGCCTTTGCTCAGAAAGCCATCTCTTGATATTGATGCCCTTGCCAGCTATCGGCCAATCTCTAATGTTCCCTTTTTTAGGGATAGTTATTGAACGGGCAGTGGCCCAGCAGCTCCAGGGGCAGTATTGGTTTCCTTGATCCCTTGCAGTCCGGCTTTCATCTGGGCTATGGCACTGAGAGTGCACTTGAGGCCATGGTTGACGATCTGCGCTGGGAGCTGGACCAAGGTCAGTCCACTCTTCTGATTTTGTTTGACATTTTAGCGGTTTTTGCCATGGTTGGCCATGGGGTGTTGGTTACCCATCTGCAGGGCAGTGCTGGGATGGGCTGGACCGTTCTTGAATGGTTCCACTCGTTCCTGGCCGGAAGAACCCAGAATGTTGTACTTTGGGGTTGTACATTGTCCCCCCAGGACCTCATTTGTGGAGTCCTGCAGGGATCCAGTCTGTCCCCTCTCCTGTTCAACATCTATGTGCAGCCTTTGGGTGAGATTGTGAGAGGGTTTGAAGTTCGTTGTCATTGGTATGCTGATGACACCCAGCTGTACTTCCTTGTTTTCATCTGACCCAGGCCCGGCAGTCTCTGTGTTTGCTCCGCTGCAGTGGAGGATTTGATGAGGACAAGCTGTCTGAAGTTGAATCCCGGAGGTGATGTTAGTGGGTAAGGGCAAGGGAGTGGAGCCCTCCATCATTGATAGGATAAGCCCCTTCTTGATCCCTCAGGCTTGGAGTCTAAGAATCGTCCTTGATTCGTAGCTCCACCTGGATGCCCAGGTGGCAGTTGTGGTGAGGAGTGCATTTGGTAAATTACATCTGGTCCGATGTCTCTGGCTTCACATCTCGGGCTCAGACCTGATCACTGCCATCCATGCATTCATCACCTCGAGACTGGACTACTGCAATGCACTCTATGTGGGGCCGGACTACCCTTGGTAACGACCCGGAGGCTGCAGCTGGTGCAGAATGTGGTGGCTTGTCTCCTTGTGAGGACAGGTTACTGGGAGCACATAACACCAGTGTTCTGCTCTATGGCCTGGACCCCACCTTCCTGTGGAACCGTCTCATCCCTCATGTCCTGGATTGACCCCTGTGGTCAGCCAGGAGCACCCTTTTGGAGGTCCCCTAGGTTTCCCAGGTGGCAACGTTCGAGAGGGCGTTCTCGGTGGCCATGCCACAGCTATGGAACTCCCTCCCGGTAGAGATTTACCACTCTCTGGATCTCCCCTCTTTCCGTAGGCAATATAAAACCTGGCAGTTTCACCAGCCATTTGGTGAGGGGGATGGGTAGTGGGCGGGGGGCTTTTCTTTTGGGGGGTGATGAGGTTTTTATTTTCCCAGGCTTCTGTTGTTTTATGGTTTTTAGTGATTTTTTATATTATATTGTATTTTATATTTTTATATTACGTTTTTTATTTATCATTCGCTGCTCTGAGATGCCATTGGGCAAGAGGGGGTGGTATACAAATGTTGAAAATAAATAAATAAATATTCTTTGCCCTGGAGGAAATTTGTTTTTGTGTAACCTTCACCAAATCATTCGGCCTGCCTGTGAGTTGGTGTCCCATCTCAAATATGTGCCATATACTACACAGGGGGAGATTTTCAGTTGAAATCAGTGTTGGCATACATAGTGGCCGCAGTCCTCAAACCACTGACTCTGCATTGTTCCCATTGCCTTCAGCAGGACTACTCTGGTGTCAGTGGTGTCAAAATTGCTTACAATGTTTAAATAATAAAATAGAATAGAAGGGATAAGAAAATGAAAAGGCTATTGTCAGACACCCTTGTCCATGGCATTTTCCTCATTAAAATGCCATGGACACGGGTCTCTGGCTATTGTGTTTATGCACTATACATGTTTCACTGTGTCAAACAAGCATTCTCCTTTCTTAGGTCATAAAGCTATGTTTCTGAATGGGAGGCTTTATCACCTGACACTAAATTATTCTGCAACATTGACAACGCAGATGCTTGACTCTTTCCACCTCATGGTACCATTATTGATAGTGATTGTGCATGTGGCTACTATCTCAAGAGAGTCAGATTGAGATAATGGGTCAGGGGAAGCAGAGTGCCAGCAGCAGTGTGGAAATGTATAAGCAGGAAGACATTCCATAGCAGTCTATTTTCATTCTAGTGTATGCACACAAAATACAGATTTCCTCAAGTCAAACAGTCCTTAGTGCTCAAAACTGACAAAGTTCCTGGGGGAGTTTGTATTTCTAACAGTACCCTTGTCAGAGTCAATCGGATCTTGTACCAGCTGGCCATCTATATTTTGGTCATGTAGTCTATATAAAGTACATTTGTAAGCTATCTAAAAGGCATCTCTGATGTATGATATTATGTCTTGGATCTTGATGCAATAAACAGACACTGCAGTTGACCCATGTATTTGTTAAAGAAGAAGCACTGTCACTTAAGACAACACATAACATCCCGGAAAGACAAATGTGTAAAAAAAAGAAGAAGAAAAAAGGAGTAGTTTTCCCCAGACTCTGCTGTACAGACATAGGGCTGGTCAATGAGTGTTTGGCCCTTTTCACACGGGCCATGGTGGGTGGGTGACGCGGTGGGTGGGTGTTGCATGGGGGTGCATTCCCACGAACACACACTCACCTCCACCCATCTCCACGCACAGAGCACCTGCCATTGGCACCCACTGCTTTGTGCGCGGGTGATGGGTAGAACGCGGGACTGTGCATGCACCCCCACCCAGGGTGTTTCCACAGGTGCCCATCCATCCCCCCTGCACCCACTGTGGCATTCACATGGGCACCCACCATCAGCACATCTGTGCGAGGAGGGGGCACCCATGTGAAAAGGGCCTTCATGAATAAGGAATAACTAAGGACTTCAGGATTAAATGTCAGGGTTCATTGGCAAAACACTTAATTGCAACTCCCCTCCCCCCAAAATAAATAAATAAATAAATAAAATAAATAATCAGTTGGCTTTCTCTAGGGTTGAGCCAGCCACTAGTTCATAAGGCAATATTTTAGATTGTAAGCCATAGGCAGGGACCGCCTCTATCTCATTGTTCTGTAAAGCGCCAGGTACGCAGCTGGGAAACTGCTATTTCATAGGAACAGGAGGACTACCATACAGTGTCAGATCAATGGTCCATTTAGCCCAGTATCCTGACTCCAGAATAGATGCTTCAGGTGAAGCTGTAGGGCAATTTAAGAAGTGATCCATTCCCTGTTGTTCACTTCTGACTTCCTCCACTCAGATGTTTAAAGACACTCTGAGCATCCCAAACTCCACATAGGTCCAGCATATCTGAAAATAATTGCTCTGAAAAATAAGATAAAGGGGATAAGATAAAGCAGAAGTAGGTCTTGAGTGAATGGCTTGAAGAATTATGCCTGGAGACTGCATTATATGATAAATGATGCATTATATTATATGATATTATTTATATATTATACGATAAATGATGAATGCCTGAGCACCTCTTCTTAACAAATGGAATTTTAGTAACCAGTATCATCAACTAAAATACATGGCAAATTAAGCCAAAGGGTCTATGGTTGGGGGATTCCAGAGGATAAATACAATTTTCAGTGCAGCTGTCCTTTGTGAATGCATATGCATCTTCTGTGCTAAAACAAAATGCTCAGGAGGACCTGCTTTGTATTAAGACACCTTAAAGCTCTGTGTTGGTTATTTGTTTATTGTTATATTATTGTCACAATGATGCAGAAATGTCCAGTAGCTAAGGTTAATAACAGTTCACCATGCATTTGGGAGAAGTGTATGGCAGCAGCTTGTAACTTAATCCCTCAATCTTTTTGATAGTGAGTGAAAGAAGCAACACTTCCATAAGGGCTTCAGTGGCCCAAGAGTGCAGTCTGTGGCTTTATCCTGAGACCTGTGCACAGGGAGGGAGGGAGGCAGGGTGAGGACATGTCCCTTGAAATTAGTGTCCCAATATGGCAGTGGCCACAATCCCAAGCGGGATCCGCATGGGTTCCGTGTGGCACAATGTGCCTTCAATGGATATGCGTGCACTTGACATGCATGTGCATGCGCGTAGGTTGTGCCCAGCGCACGCGGGGCATAAATTGGCCCCATAGTAAAGAAGGCTCTAGACACAGATATCTAAGGTACTGGACTTTTTCTGTAATGGGAAGCACATTCACATTGAGTTGTAATAACGACTTTGTACCCCACAGTGATGTATGAGTTTGCCTTCTTTCATTTGGTGCAATGCAATGTTCTCTATTTTGGATTTAAACTCCATTCTCAGCCATCTGTGTGCTGGAATTCAATGTACAGCAGCTAGCCAATATGTTGTTTCAGAGGGCCTACTCTCAGGAGAGATTTAACAGTCAGCATTTTTCTTCAACAAACAATAGTTTCCATTAGGAGGCTTTCAGGGACCCATTTTTATTGATATTTTGGTAATCAAGTTAGTAAAAATTAGATTTTTTTTTACTGAGATGGTGAAAAAGACATCTGTGGAAAGAATGCGGGCACTTTTGCTTTGAAACCTTACAAAGAGAAAGAGGTGAAAGAAAAGTGAGTTAAATTCCTACTTTGAAAATGATGGAAGATTGACAGCAGTAGAGAATGAAACTGATTGTGCACTCAAGGGCTTTTCTTTGCTGGTCTGTTGATGTATCTTTCTTATACAGGTTGACTCAGATGATTCTGTCTACACATTGAATCTACTTTGACAAAAGGCAGGTTATCTAGGATTTGGTGTAGTGTAGTGTCTGAGTGTGTGACAGTGAGATAGGGTGTGTATATTTAAATATATAAGTAGGGCTGATTGAGAAAGGGTTTCCTGTTCCTCAGGAAATTCTGAGCCCTCCCAACAACATTTTGCAACCCAAATTAGGACAAGAAGTCAAGATGTTCAGCGGAACAGGAAATACAGACTGTAACTAATATGCAGGGACCCGTGTTCACTGGTTTTCCCATTGAAAACTCAGTGAACACCGGGGTGCCTGCTAAAATGAATAAAAAGTTGTCAATATCAAGTTGTCAATATCAAGCCAGGGGCACTATTCCTGTCATTGAAACCATGCATGCATCCAAGCAGAGCCCCATGATAAGTCAAATTCTGTGTGTGAGTCACTATTTAGGTTTATGGACAGTCAATTCTGCATTAGAGACAACATTCCTGTTATATTGTACATTAGATATTAAAGCTTAATTGGCTATTATTTGCAAAGGCTAGAGAATGTTTTGGGGATATTTGGATTAAAGATGCTATGTAAAAATACCAATAATTAATTATCCATGAAACTGTCACGTTTCGTTTGAACTTTTTAGTAGCAGTACTGAATCAGAAGGTGCTTTTCCAACATAAGCTTGCTGTTATAGTAAATATGAAAAGATGCTATTTATATGTTGTGTTTTGAAACCAGTTCTCCTCTCCCCAAAAATGGTTCAGCTAAAATGTTCATTAGTTTTTCATCTTCACCTATATTATCTTAGACTTCTGTTTTTTTAAACAAAGTTGGCTGCACTGCACATTAACCATTCAACCATTCTGCTCTTTGTATGCGAGTGTGAGTGTTTATATATGCAAGCAAATCCTAGAGATCCAAATTCAGATAATGTGGGTATCGTTTAAATACCAGAAAAAACAATAGGCACAAAATGGTCTATAAAACTATAATATCAAAGGGTCATCCAGAAGAGAATTATGCAAAAGCATATGTCATATGATAAAATAAAAAAATCAAATATCATGAAAGTCCTTGATCTGCTAATTGATAATGATCTAATTTGAAAATCACGGGTATCCAGTCTTTAATGAACAAAATGGATATGAAAATCCTGTCAAAATTCAAAATATCCGCTAGTGTCAACATGTTTCGACCCCATGGTCTTCCTCAGGACCAGTTCTTTGGCAAACTAGAAAATATAGAGTCAACAATAAGAATACAATAAAATAATACAATCAGTCAACAATAGAAGTACAATAAAATAATACAATCAAAATCATTAGTCAAAGTTAAAAAGTAATCTTACATATAACTTGATATCATGAGTAATCACACATTGCTGGCATCCTAGAGACAGGGAGTGATGTGAACTTGTTTTATGATGAAATCTTTCTATAAGAAGTATATAAAAGTATTATGTAAATTAGAAAAACCAAAACACAACAAAAAAAAAGGGAAAGAAGAAAAAGAAAATGAAAGGAGAGGGGAGGAAAACAGAGGAGACAACATAAGGAGGGTGAGGGAAGGCGAAAAGGGAGGGAAGGAGGAGGGGAAAGGGAAGGGGGAGCAAAAAGGAGGGGAAAGCCAGAAGGACAAAGGGGGGCAAGGGGGAAGGAGGGAAAAGCAGGCGGAGGGGAAAGAAGGAAAGGAGGGCGAAAGAAAAAAGAGGGGGAAAGGAGGAAGGAAAAAAGGGGGGAAGAAAAGGAGAAGAGTAGAGTAAAAGAAGAAGAAAAAGAGGGGCAGAAGGAGGGGGGAGGAAAAGGAAAAACAGGGAGAAAGAAAAAAGAAGGGTGGGAAAGTAAAATAAGGGAAAAGAAAAGGTGGGGCAGTAAGGGGGAGGAAAAGGAAAAACAGGGTGGGGGGAAGGAAAGGGGAAGAAAAGCAAAAATGAACAACAAGGAGGTAACAGGAGAAAAGGGAAAAGAAATACAAAATTTATTTTAAGCTGAATACAAATGAAAGCTCCCAATTCTCTGTATCCAGGATCTCAGCAACTGAGTGGCAAGAAGTCAATCTCATACAGGAAGTTATATAGGGAATCTTACACAGGCTACATGAATGGCTACATGAATACAATTGGATCAGCCTTAATAGTCAACCATTGCCAAGGAATTTAAACTGCAATACACAGACAAAAACTTAAATAAAACAATTCAAATCTAATGAATTATTTAGACCCAAAGGTAAACCTGTTTTAAGATGAAAGATCCAAAAGGATTTACGTTGTAGGATCATTTTCATATTTACATCTTTAAGTTTTTGAGTGGCCCAAAAGCTTATGTCATATCAGCTGTGTCCTCTCTCTAAATAATTAGAGACTAATGGCCCTGACTGGATCTGTCTTTTCAAACAGCTAAGATGATCTCCAATCCTCACTTTCTATTGTCTTGAAGTTTGTCCAATGTATAGCTTTTTACAAGGGCAGCAAATAGCATAAACAACTTTTGAAGAACTACAGTTCGTAAACTGGGAAAGAGAATAAACTTTGGCATTATAAGTAAAGGATTTCATATTGACAGTATATCTACAATCGGCACATTTACCACACTTACAAGTGACCCACAGGTCTTATCATATGCTGAATGTTTTGTAATGGCTCTCTCATTTGATCTGCTCTAACCAAAATTTCTTTGATATTCTTAGTGCGTTTGTACGCAAAAAGTGGAGGCAAGTTACAGTTAGGAATGTGTGAGACCAATCTCCAGTGTTTCAGAATCCCTGCACGAATTCTATTAGATAAATGGCCAAAAGTAAGAGAACAAACTCCTCTAGTCTCATTGGTAGATCTACATCATTTCTCCAAAAGATCACACCTACATCTGTGAGAGGTTCTTAAAAGGGTTATATGTAAATTTTTGACAGGGTAACCCCAAGCACAGAATTGCTTGAACATTCTTTGTGATATGTTTTTAAATGCAGGAAAAGAGGAACAGTTCCTTCTGGCTCTAAGAAATTGTCCATAGGGAATATTTTTGCATAAATGTAACGGATGAAAACGCCTGTATGGTAATACATTTTTTTGTCAGTAGGTTTCACATAAGTAGAAGTGTTGAAGTCGGCTGATCCTAAAGACACTTGAATTTCTAAAAAATTAATAGAAACTAAATCAAAATTCAAATCAAACCTAATGGTGTCATCTTATTCATTGAGCCATCAAAGAAACTGTTTCAATTTCGTAGAGGAACATCTCCAAATCACAAAAATGTAATCAATATATCGTCTCCACAAAAATACAGACTTGTAAAAGGGATTTGCTTGTTGATCAAATACAAAAGAATGTACATACATGTCCATGAATAGATTTGCAACTTCAGGGGCCATAGATGACCCCATGGCTATCCAAATTTTTGTAAATAAAAGCATTCTTGAAACTTAAAAATAATTCTGAGACATAACTAATGTTAACATTTTGGCCAAATATTCGGGGAAAGATCTTGTGATATGATGCAACTCTAAAACCTATTTTACTATATAAACAGCTTCTTCATGAAGAATATTCAAATATAATGCTACCACATCTAAAGTCACCAATAATATGAGATCATTATTAATAGTACCATAATATATAATATCTTCAAGAATATTTTTAAAATGTGAAGAATCCCATATATAAGACATTAATTGAGGCATCATTGGTTTCAAAAAGTAATCTATAATATCTTCACTTCAAATATCTTCACTTCAAATTCTGTCTCTCCACCCTTACTTCTGCTATCTCCCTTGCTAGACAACACTACTATGCCTCCCGCATTGAGTCCTGTTCTCGGGACCCTCGCCGCCTGTTCTCTACCTTTGACTCCCTCCTCAAGCCTCCCTGTCCTCCCCCTCCTTCTTCTCTTTCTGCTCAGGATCTTGCCTCCTTCTTCACCTCCAAGATAGACAAGATCCGCCTCAACATCGCTTCCCACTCCTCTCTTCCCACTCCCACCCCTCTCCCTCCTCCCCCTCCTTCTCTCATGTCCTCCTTCTCCCCTGCCTCCCTTAAGGAAATCTCCTCTCTGCTCTCCTCCTCCAACCCTTCCACTTGCCCCCTTGATCCCATTCCTTCCCGCCTCCTCACCTCCATTACTCCCACTGTCGCCCCTTCCTTCCTGCACATCATCAACCTCTCCCTCTCTACTGGCTCTTTCCGTTCTGCCTTCAAACATGCCACAGTCTCTCCTATTCTCAAAAAGTCCACTCTTGACCCCTCTGACCCTTCTAGCTATCGTCCTGTCTCACTCCTTCCTTTTGCTTCCAAGCTGCTTGAACGTGTTGTCTACTCCCGCTGCCTTGACTTCCTATCCTCCAACTCCTCCCTTGACCCCCTCCAATCTGGCTTCCGCCCCCTTCATTCTACTGAAACTGCTCTCGCTAAGATCACCAATGATCTTCTGGTGGCTAAATCTAAACGTCTCTATTCCATTCTTGTCCTCCTTGATCTATCTGCTGCCTTCGATACTGTTGACCACTCACTCTTGCTGGATTCCCTTCACTCCCTTGGCTTTTGTGGCTCTGTCCATAACTGGTTCTCCTCCTACCTCTCTGACCACTCCTTTAATGTGTCTCTCTCCAACTCCGCCTCCTCCTCCTTCCCCCTCTCAGTTGGTGTTCCTCAAGGCTCTGTTCTTGGCCCTCTCCTCCTCTCGATCTATACCTCATCCTTAGGCAAACTCATTGCCTCCCATGGCTTCCAATACCACCTCTATGCTGATGACACTCAACTCTATCTCTCTACTCCTTCTCTCTCTCCCTCTGTTCAAGCTCGTCTCATCAACTGTCTCTCTGACATCTCTACCTGGATGTCTCAACGTCAACTCAAACTCAACATGGCTAAAACTGAACTCCTTATCTTCCCCCCTCATCCGTCCTCTCCTTCCTCACTGTCAATAACTATTGATGGAGTCACCATCCTGCCTGTCCCCCAAGCCCGTAGCCTAGGCTTCATCTTTGACTCAGCCCTTTCTTTTAAACCCTACATTGACTCTGTTGCTAAATCCTGTCGCTTCTCCCTCCATAACATTGCTAAGATTCGCCCTTTTCTCTCTGTCTCGTCTGCCAAAACTCTTGTTCATGCTCTGGTCATCTCTCGCCTCGATTACTGTAACCTCCTTCTCACTGGCCTTCCCCGGTCTCACCTTTCTCCCCTCATCTCTGTCCAAAACTCTGCTGCCAGGGTCATCTACCTCACCAGTCGCTTCGACCATGTGCAGCCCCTCCTCTCTTCGCTTCACTGGCTTCCCCTTCCTGAACGAATCCTGCACAAGCTCCTAGTCTTCACCTATAAAGCTCTTCACAACCTCGCTCCCCCCTACCTCTCTGCACTTATTGCCCTCCATACTCCAGCCCGTCCACTTCGCTCCTCCTCTGTCCCCTCTCTCACCCTTCCACGCCTTCCCTGCTCCCCTAAGCGCCTTCGTCCCTTCTCACTTGCTGCCCCCCATGCCTGGAACTCCCTCCCTGTCCACATCCGCCTTGCCCCCTCCCTTCATACCTTCAAATCTCTCCTTAAAACTCACCTCTTTCGCTCTGCTCTGTCTGACTCTTTATCCTGCTGAGCCACTATTCCTATACCTATGGTCTGTTTACCCTTATCCTTGCCACATGGACCTGCCTGCTGTCATTCTCATCGTAACCAAGCCAAGTACGTGCACTTGAGACCTCGCATCTTCATGAATGTTAGACCCCTTGTCTCTCCCTCTGTTCCCCTTCCTAAGTCTCTCCCCCAGCTCCTGTCTCTCAGATTGTAAGCCCTAGGGGCAGGGACCGTGTCTATTTTATTACTTTGTAAAGTGCCAGGTACACTGCTGGCGCTATATAAATGTTTGTTAATAATAATAATAATAATAATAATTCTGTCCCTAATATTCAAGGTGGGATCACATATCAGAGGTTGATATCTGTAAGTGTCTTGAAGTTGTCTCATTATTTCAGTCACATAATCATCATAATTCATAACCACAATCACCCCTCCTTTGTCCGCAGGTTTGATTACAATGGACCGGTTGGATGCTAATTGCTTTACTAAATCAGAGTCTTGTTTAGACATATTGGAATGGACTTGACATATTTTTTCAAACAAATGATCTATATCTTCCAGAACCAACCTTTCAAAGGAAACTATGGATGGATTAATAGTTGGTGGTGGGCTAAAGGATGACCTAGGGCGAAAAATAGACTCTCTAGATGACATTTCTCCTGTGGTATCTTGCGGGAAATATTTTTTTTTGTCTAATGGTACAAAAAAATCTATGTAAATCCAATTTCACCTGTAAAGGTTTATTAATGTGAGTCAGAACAAAAGTCAGGCCCAAACTGAGGAGACAAATTTCACACATGGTGAGAACTCTAGAAGAAAGATTTACTACTAGATTCTCTTGTTCCTGGTGAAACTTCTGATTCGAATATGAACTGGAGGACTTCTGTCTTGAGGTCTTACTCGTTGAAATCAATGTCTGTTTTGACCCCCACCCCAAACAGATCAGTGACTTGTGTAGCCCCCCCCCCCCGCCCCCTTTGGGGACTACCAAGGGTTTGGCCTGTACTTATCTTGAGATGGCCACTGGGGGGGGGGGCAGTAGAGAGCAACTGAGCTATGTGCAGAGGGTTTGCAAAGTGCAGGAGAACTAGTGCAGGACACCAGGGAGTGACTGACAGCCAGGTGGAGGGAAATCTAGAACTGTTACCAGGGCTCTGGCTATTCTGCCAGAGGGGGAGGCGGGGTAGGAAAATCTGGGAGCCAATAGGGAGAGAGAAAAAGGGAGGGAAGGAGAGAGGAGTGAGGGAAGTGAGGAGAATTTGGGGAGAGAAGACAGACTGGAGCGGAGCAGGAAAGGACACTCGGTCAGCAAATCGACTGATGGGGACCAGAGGGGAGGACAGAGTGCTGAGGGTTCCAAACCCCAGGTACCAGAGAGACGGCGTGCCCTACCTCAAGATCCAGCTAAATTGTACCTTGGCCAGATGCTCTTTGGTGGCCTCAACGTATACTCTGACTAGCCCAGCATAGTGCTGTAGGGCAGGGTTGGGGCCCAGAGAGTCTGTTCAGGGAGCAGTAATTGAGAGAAATAGTCACTACCTTATTATGGTTATCTTACGTTATAATAAACCTGTTTGCGTAGCTTGGTAACCTGCTTCATGCGTGCATGTCTCAAATGGGGGGGATTTTCTCTGAGCTGGTATTATGCATTCCCACCACTGGGCCCTGGGTTGTGCAGAGGGGGAACCAGCCCACCCATTTTTCCTCTGCAGGGAAACCATAGCCCTGTCTGCACCCCAGGTGGAGACACTGCCATTCGGAGCCAAAGAAACTCTAAGAAAACGAACCCTTGAACCCAGGCACCCTATTCCTTGGACCCCTCCCCAGGAGGGTCAGTGATAGGGGGTAGCCGAGAGGGTGTTACACTAGTATGCGAATCCTGAGAGAAATCATTGGTTGAAGAGCTATCTTTTAAAGACTCTGAATCTAGATTGAAACTGACCTTTCTAGAAGAACTCTTATATGTCCATCTTGTTAACCTTATTGTTATCTTAATCTGTTTTGTCGCTCTTGAATGTTTGAATTTTTAATTTGTCATACTTTTATGCTTTTATATACTTTTACTAGAAAGATTTAATCAAAAAGCAAGTTCATTGACTCCCTGTCTCTAGGATGCCAGCAATACGTGGTTATGGTTACTCATGATATCAAGTTATATGTAAGATGACTTTTTTTACCTTTGACAAATGATTTTGATTGCATTATTTTATTGTACTTCGATTGTTGACTGATTGTATTCTTTAACTGTATTCTTATTGTTGACTCTGTATTTTCTAGTTAGTCAAAGATTTGGTCCTGAGGAAGACCATGAGGTTGAAACATGTCGACACTAGCAGATATTTTGAATTTTGACTGAGGAGTTTCATATCCATCTTGTTTATTAAAGACTGGATGCCTGTGATTTTCAACTTAGATCATTATAAATTAGCATATCAAGGACTTTCATGATATTTGATTTTTATATTTTATCATATGACATATGCTTTTGCATAATTCTCTTCTGGATGTCCCTTTGATATTATAGTTTTATAGAGCATTTCGTGCCTTTTGTTTATCTATTATCTTTGACTCTCATGATTTGTATTATATTTGTCCCCTGCTGTGTTGTATTGTTTAAATACACCTACAATTCCAAATTTTATTGATCACAAATTCTGATACTCTAGTACATCCCCCAAAGAATTCAGAAATACAGGGTGAAATCCTGACTGCAGTCAATGCCAACTCTCTCTATAATAGCAGATCTGGAATTTTTACTCACATTGTTTACCTTTCTGTGGTTTTGTGTTTGTTTTCCCTTTATTACATATATGCATGCACATCTGGGCAGTGCACGTGCACACAAACACACCCCTTATGTAGTCATGGAGCAAAAATCTCAATAAAAGCAACAACAGAAAAAGCTAGAATTTATTAGTATTAAAGTATTAAAGTATTAAAACTAAACAGTGATCTGTTTAATGGCTGTGATTAATTCATAGGATAGACCTACACTCTACATATTCTGGGAAGTAGTTTTACTTTATTTGATTTCATGTACAGGTAACTGCTTTTGCTGCCCTGTCCTCATTTCACTGGAGAGTTACAGATGCTTATATCATGGAATATAGTTTATATATCTTGCTCTTGTTTAAGGTTCAATTTTATTTTAAAATGTCAGGATTCTATATCTTGGAAGTCATAAAAATGGATTTTCTCCTGCTTTCACAGCCTTACCTTAGTTGGTTTCCATGGAGCATAAGCTAAGACGTATGTTTTATTGAACTGAGCCCTTAGACAGTACATCATCTTTTGGAGAGGCAACAATTTTGCACTAGAGACCTACCCGCGATGTGACATCTTCAGCGGATTCTTCCTGCCTCATACAATTTGACTTAAAGTTCCTTTTATTACAGTGCTATGTCTGTGGCCATTCCCTGGAGAAGGGAAGCAGGTATGGTAGCAGAGAGTGAAGGAAAAAAAAAAGAGAAGAGGGTAAAAGCAAATGTGACAGCAGACCAGTTTGGCCCACTGTGACATGCTTGGGCTTGGGGTATTTTTCACATGTGATGGCTCAGTGAACTGCCACACTTAAACCATGCCCGGGGTGAGAGCCCTCACCCCGGGGAGGGGTTTGACCGGTCACCGAACAAACATAGGGGAGAGGGCGGGGGATGTGCATATGTGAGTCCACATGGCTCCGCCACTCGTGCTCCTCAGTACAGTCCTGCCACCTCCCTGATGGGCAGGTGCAGTGGCCTATCAGGCCCTCTGCAGCTGCCCGGAACTGCTCCTGCCACCAGCCAGGGTTAGATGAAGCGGGCCATCAGACGTGATTGCCTGCTCTACCACAGTCCGGGGTAGGCTTCCTCGGACCATGGAAGGGCTTAACCCAGGGAACCCAGTGCACATTCCAGGGTAAGCCCTGCCACAGCCCAGGTTTACCTCTGCTCCCACCCGTGGTGAACATTGGGTGGGAGCAGATGTGACACTACTGCCCATGGTCACCCTAGGGTAAGTGTGGCCACAGGAGGTGGTGTTGCATCTGAAAATACCTATGGACCCCACCTGCACATGTGTACAGGCACCACCAGATGTTTGATCCAGGATATCCTGGGTTGTGTTGGTGGCTATCCCAGGCTGTGAACCTGAAGACCACTGGGATCACAGCCTGGGGCAAGAGTGTGCCTAATTGGGCCAAAGCGGGCCGCATTGAAGCTGCATGTTTGTTTCTGGGCCGGTTGGCTAGGCCGCGTCTGCTATGACAGGCAGCCATGGCTGACCATCATTGGCCACCATCACTGCCCATCATGGTAGGGGCATGGAGCTGGGGGACGGATGGCCACACATTCCCCGGTCTTCCCACCCCTGAGCTGTGCAGCCATGACACAGCAGCCTGGCGTCACTTCTGTTTTTACAGCGAGAGAGTGTGTCATATTTGGAATTGGAATGAAGTTTCATTGGGTGCTGCAATCATTGGTACTGTGCTGTTTGACTAACAACTAAAGGGCCACTTGCATATACCACACCCTATACTTGGGAAACCCAGAAAGAGGACTTCCATTGTATATAAAGGGGGGGGGGGGGAAGCAGTAGGGAAACTGCCAAGGGTATTTGTAGGGAAGGATACATGAGTATGACAATGGGTGTTGTTACATGGGTAGGGAGGCTGGAGCTGCTCCGTGGGGCCCCATGTAGCAGCCACCTGTGGAGACAGCACAGAGAGCCCTGGGGAGAAGGTGGAGGATCAGTCCTGGTGTCCCCAGCTGCATGAGTAGCCACTGCAGCTGGGGACACTGGAGTTGTTACTCCTCCTTCCTGGGGTCTGCCCCGCTGCCACATCCGCTCCTCCTCCTCCTTCTCCCCAGAGCCTTTTCCAACAGCTGATGGACGGCTGGGACATGCACGCACACCGTCGCTCCAAAAGGCAGCTAGCATCGACTTCCTCCAGGGACTCAATCCTTGACCGTACCATGGCCTTGTCCACAGTCCTGGAGGACCTGTATTCAGGCGGGGCTGCTGGGGGCTTTCCACATGCGAGGCGCCCCATGGGAGCCCGTTGCCTCAGGTTAGGCCGGGTTAACCCACACAAGGTGCTCTGCATTTCTGGAGATGATACTGTGAGGACATGCCCTGACCCAATCTGGGGTAAACATCTAGCAGCCACTGTTCAGACAGGTGGGTGGATCTGGGACAGTGTAGGGCCCTGTCTCATGTGACGTATACGCAATGAGGAATAAAAGTGCTCAGGATAAAAAATGTGATTCTCTTCCCCACAGTTGCATAGTAGGATGCCCCTCATTTTCCATTTGTGTGGTGTCTGTGTGAGGTTCTGATGTGGGTTTGCTGTTATTCAAATCTTATGTGGCATACTGAGGTAATTGGCCTTGGATGGTTATGAGAACTTCAGTCAACATTTAAGAAAAGGGGTGACCCCATGATTAGGATGTTTGACAGACACTCAGAAGGCCAACTTTTTGTTCCCTATTCTGCTGCAGACTTCCTCCATTTATGTTTCCTACAAGACACTTTGTGACCCAGTTCCCCCTCTGTAAAATGCGAATAATACTATTTCTTTCCCTCTTAGGATGTGTTATAAGGAAAAGTACCATAGACAACTTCTGGATACATTTGCTTGCTTGGTTCTAAATGAATTAAAGTATTGATTTGGAAAGCCATGGAGAGAATAAAAAATGGAAATGCTTTTATAAAAAAAAGGGGTGGGGAAGGGAAAAGATAGGAAAGATAAATGTAGAGGCTACTTTATTGTTCCATATTGCTGGAGATCAAATTAATGTAGGAAGCAATAATGTGCAATTCAGAATAGAGGAGATGTTAAAGGATGGAAAAAAGCAGGGCAATGTGAAGGTGGGAATCAATATCCGCTGAGAGAAAAGGGTGGAGAGGAGAGGGGAATTGAAGTAGGAGAGAGAGATGGCAGAGAAAAAATCCCTCCAAGATGGTGCTCAGTGCTTACAATTATACCATCAATAAATAAAATAGTTTTCAGTGCATACTGTACTTTAAAATGGATGAACCTGGTGCATTTATGCTAGCCATACAACACTAATGAAGCACAGCTACACCCTTGCACATAAAGTACTCCAGTGGACACACTCCAAAAATCTGTGGGAAATGGTAGCAATAAAATGAAACTGATACCTTCAAGGAAAAAAAATAAATACTTTTATTGCATCTGGTACAAAATTGTTTCAGCACTTACAGTGCATCAAAATGCATTAGTTTTGTGCATTTACTGATTCCAATAGAAATGCTAGTCACAAAACATGTGCTGCACAACAAACATTTGAAGGTATGAAGAACTGATGAATTCCAATGATTTAAGGCTATCCTGCACATAGGACAGCATTCCTAAACAAGATTCTTAAGTTGCCTCTACATAGATTAGGATATGCAACTGCTGCACATGCTGCACAATTACTAGAACAATGACACCTGTTTGGGAGAACGGAGACTAAATATCTAGACCTTCATCTCCCCACGTAAATAAACATCTTCTTTAGCTTGCAATAAAAATAGTCGTAGGTCTATTAGCCTGGATAGGGCCCAACTGCTAGAGGACCACAGCAGTCATTTGCTCACACCTGAAGGCAACATGTTAGAAAGCAGAAGCAGACATTTTGCTTGCGTAACTGCCTCAAGGGGACACTGAGAGGACTAATTTTGAAGGAAGCAATATCCACTATGCCAGTTCTTACTGAAAACAGTTGATAAATCCATATTTCCCAGCAGTCCCCATATAGGAAGAACAGTCCCTCTCTTGGGAGCTGAATTCCACTGTCCCTCTTTCAAGAGTGTTAACACAAAGGGTGTTAAACATGAAGGCGGCCTACATAGGTCTGCTTGGACTAGTGGGCCACTGTAATGTTCATTGGGGGGACACTCCAGATGTTTGCCCCTGAGTATCCCTGGGTGTATTGGTGACTATTTCAGGCTGTGATCCCGGAGACCTCCTGGGTTACAGTCTGGGCTAGCTGTCAACATGCCTGAGAAATGGCCAGTGGGCTATCACATGTGGTCGTCCACTGTTCCTGGCCCGGTACGGAGTGGCTACCATGATGGGTAGGCATGATAGTCATCATTGGCTGCCATGGCGAGGGGTGTGGGCCACTGATTGAAGCCCAAGGATGTAGCCATCCGGCTGCATTTGCATGTGGCTCTTCTCCCGGCCCCCCCGGAGGTTCGGGTGTGGATGCTTGTTCTGCATCCAGACCCGAACCTCCAGGTTGCAAACAGCTTCCCAGTCAGGACTGTGGTGTGATGGCAGCACTTCTCAGTCACGTATGTTTCTGCCAAAAGGGTGTAAACAAACAAGATGATAGCCAGCTGCAGTCCAGGTTCAGTCTGGGCAGCCCCCATTCACATATTTAGCGTGTCTAGCCTAATAAACTGGTAGCCCCATGCGTGTGTTTCATGTGCTTGTGGGCAGCCCCCAGTGACAGCACCAGTGGGAGCAAAAGCAGAGAGAGAGGCAGGAAGTGGTTACTCCTCGGATACTGTAGGCTTTTTGCCCACAACTCTATGGTGCTGGTGGACCTGTACACGTTGAGGCGCGGCACGCAACTTCACTCATGGGATACAGACATGTGAGCATGCACTAGCCCACGTTTGCCTGAATGATGGGCTCTAAATTCTCCAAGACTCTGCTGTGAGTGGGGGCTGTGGGTCCGGTGGGTGAAGACCACATGGCTGGCGAGAGCAAACGCCCAATAAATGAGCAGGTGGATACCCCCCTGGTGTGGGCTAATCATGAGAGCTTCTGTTCCTCTTTGTACACTTGGAATGTTGTGGGTGGGTGGGTGGGGTGTAAGTGCATGAGGGGCAGAACCTATTTATCAAGGGACTGAGTTTAATCAGCAAGGGGGAAGGCTTTCCCCCTCTTTGGCTGCTCAAAATGTTGGGAGATATGTAAATCTAGCAAGCTACCCGTGTTGCATGACATACCGTCAAGCATGCTAGCTAGTTCACATTACTCATGTAGTGTTTCCGTTCTGTTTGGTGATGTGTGGGTGAACTATGAAAGCGGAAAAGTCTTGCCATGTCTCCTCCTCCATTAGCTGATCCTCTCGGGACAAATTAACACTAAGCTTTTCTACAAAAACAAACCCAAACTTTCCGATCTGGACAGGTGTAGCTCCACTTCTCCAGTCAACTTCAGCCAGCCTTCATCTTTCTAAGGCTATGTTCACACAAGCAGGATAACCCCACCTGGAGTGGCTGGCACTAGCTAGTTATCACCCAGTAGAGGGGTGCACCAGGGGCCCATGTTGTTTTTGTTTTTGTTATTTAAATCAGTCATTTTCGTTTTCATAAATATCAAATTGTTGTTTTTGTTTTCATTTTCCATTGGTTTCAATGGAAAACACATTTTTGGCTGTACCTTTTTTGTTTTTTACTATATTTGGATGAAGTTTGGGATGGACATACCTCCAGCGGAAGGCATTATCTGTACCAAATTCCAAAAAGATTGAATAAAGGCAGCGGCAGCCCTAGCCTGAGGACGCCTGGGGCAGTGCCCTGCACCTGCTCTCCCACGTCCCACTGACTGTAGCACTCACTGACCACTACTGTCAGTGGCACCGGGGATGGGGGAGAGTGGGGGCAGGGCATACGGTTCTGACTGAGTGCTCTCTGCGTCTGTTGTCTCCCCGCGGTAGCTGAAACTGACATCAGAGTGCCGCGCTGCTCTGACTGCTGCTTGGCTTGCAGTCAGAGCAGCGCGGTGCTCCGATGTCAATTTCAGCCACCGGCAGAGACAGAGAGTGCTCAGTCAGTGAATGCTAAGCCTCTGCCTGCCCTGGACTCCTTCTGGGACTCCAGACTCTGGAGTCCCAGAAGGGGCAAACTTAGTCTGAACGCGAGCCGGGCGGCTCAGCGTTTAGTCCAAGTGCGCTGCTAGGGAAATAAAATTTCCCTGAGTGGCAGCTTTGCATTGAGCCCTATGGGCTCAATGCAAAGCCTTACCTGGGCATTCGGTGGAGGCACTCGGTGGTGGGATGTACTGCAGCGCACAGTTGAGCATGTGCTCCGCAGCACATCTCGCCACCGAGCACCTCCATTGAATAGTGAACTAACTGCCTGGTGTCAGCAGCCAGTCCCCGTGACCCCGACAATGGTGAGTAAATGAGCGCGGGGGGGGGGGGGGG
>QEPC01010071.1:77608-111287 GCA_003113815.1 Sphenodon punctatus | reverse complement strand
ATGATAATTGGCCAGCCTGGATGTGTAAACCATGTCTCTGATTGCTGGGATGCTATCCCCAAAGTCCCAGTTATGTCCCTTATGCCTGGCTCAGGGCCACCACCTATGCCCACCTCGAAGACACTACCCATTGGTCCTGTAAAACTAGAAGAATGCAGTAATTGGTCAGTGAATGTGTCTGTCAGTCTTTTGGGTTGCTCTACATCCTCCCTCCTACAGTCTCACTCCCCCTGCCATGCCAGGTGCCATGCCTGCATGTGCTGTTATTTTTCTGAATAATGGTCCTCACAGGGACAACATTAATTGCTTATAAAATTGGGTCCCTTTATCAAATTGTCCTGTACTTTGGCAAAGATGACACCAAAGGTATGTGATACATTCCTGCCAAATGTCTTTTAAACAGGATGGAATATACAAATGTTACAGCTGGAAATGTATTTTCAAGTTAATATCTTATACCATCAGGACCCTTTATCCAAGTTTTCAGAAAATTGGCAGGATTGTTAAGCTTGTGGATGGACATAATATTCACAAGTTTCATGTAAATTGGATGGAAGTTAAAAAAGTTGTAGCCATGAATGTGTATGGAGCTTTTCTTAAAATCACAACTTTCAATTGCTTCTAAAACCAGTTCCCTTAATCTATTGTTTCGGAAATTGGTAAACATAGTGCCCTCCATTGGGGGTACATGCTCTCTGAGTTGCATCAGAATTGAATAAGAAACAAAAATGTTATAGCCAGAAATATGTTTTTCAGTTTTCCCCCTTTATTTCAAAAATAAAATGTTATTTTTGTTTCTATTTTCATTATTATTTGTTGTTTTTGTTATTTAAATAATGATAACAAAAATGACAATTTTCATTATCATTATTGTAATAATGAAAACAACATGCACACCCCTATAACCCAGGACAAAAATATTGTGCTGTGCCCACCTTCCCTAGCACAAGTCTCAGATCAGTGGTTATTCCTTGGACTCCTTCCCCGTGCTGATCACAGTGGCAGTGACCAAAAGCATTACTGCCCAGGGGGGCTGCCATTAACCTAACTACTAGGGCTGTGCATGGGGTAAGGTATTTGTATCTGTATATATATTTGTGGTTTTCGTACTTGCATTTATTTCTATTTGTATCTTTGCCTGTGTTCACTCCATTTCCCCCTTCATTACCAATGTGGAAAACACAGTGAACACAGGTCTCTGCATATGGGTTATTTTGGTGCAAAGGTACAGTGAGGCTATGCAAATTTGGCAGGCCTCTAAGGAAAGGAAAATACAGTCAAAAATTGCTGCTAAGTCTGCTACCAATTTTAAAGGGGGAGCGCTGGTTTGGAAGAGGATGGAGAATATGGCTATCTTGGTGGGGAGAGTGTTAACTTGGGGTTGTGGGGAACAGGCCGTGTCTGGCTTAGGGGTATCACTGGCTTGAAGGAGAGTGAGGCATGTTGCCGGCTTCAAAAAGGGGAGAATAGAACATGAGACTTGCTCAAATCATGGGGAGTTGCTGGCTTGGGAATGGGGAAATGAGGCATGGGTTCTTGTTTGGGGGTGTCACTGACTTGAGGAGTGGTCAGTGGCTAGGAGGGGATGGGACATGGGGCTGGCCCAGGGAGATGGCTTGGGGAGGAAGAATAATGCATGGTTCTGGCTGAGGTTGGTGGTTTCTGGCTGAGAGGTGAGTCACTGGCTTGAATAAAGTGGGATACGTAGGAGGGTCTCATATACAAATATGAGAGCGTAGGTGAAGCATAGGGTCGGCTCAGAAGGGTGGCATGCAGGAGGGATTGCTGACTTGGGGAGGGGAGAAAATAAGTGCTTTTAGCTTTGAGCACTCAGCAAAGCCTGAGTTGATCCTTGGATCAAGCCCTGATGGAATTTTGCTACTGTAGAGCCAGGAAAAAACCATGCAATATTTTACTTTACTAGCTGGTGTAAATATATGATATTCAATCAATGAACCCATTGAAAGAATGAGTGTATATTATTAATTTATACTGTAATAATTTTGATGCAGCTTACTCAGGAGTAAATGTGTTTTGGATTGTAGCCTTAGAGAATCATTTGTGATTTAAAATTTCATCTGTAAACAGAACAGAGCAAACATCACCTTGATTGCTGTCTGATTAATCACCCATTTTTAATGCAAACCCTCTTTTAGCAATTATCATTGAGTTTGTGGAGAGGATATTCTTTGTCTGCAGTACAATGGTTACAGTCTTCTACAAAGGGTAATCATAACACAAATTAACAGTAATGTTTTTAGTTTGTCACCTAGCAACTTTAGTGATACCTGCTGCCATTGCAAATAAACTTAAAATAATAGCTTTGCAGGTTTGGGAATGATCACCTTGAAATTAATTATGGAAGTTAAACTTTTACTGACACTAATAAAAATTACAATAAATAAGATGAAAGCTGCTTAAATTAAACCAAGCCCTCCAGTAAATTACCCCCTTTCAAGCATCAGCTGTTGAATTTTCAGTTTTTACATTTTTTTAATCTCCATTTTACTTTTTATTAAAAACAAGTATAGAAAGTGGAAAAGTAATCAGTTACAGTATATTGCTTTCAGCTGGCAATGGAAGAAATGTAGTCACTAATCCTTTCAGATAGTTTTGAAGGGATGCAGAATGGAAATTCTCATTATCCAGCAATCTAGAGAATACAAAACTTCATTTCAATGGGACTGGTTTCAGCAGAGAGCTCCAAGGATGACGGTTGACTGCCAGTAAATAATGTCATTCAGTGCAGCCTAGTGGGGAAGGTGCTGGACTTGGACCCGGGAGACCAAGGTTTAATCCTGGTTTAGCCCATGAATTCACTGGGTGGGCCTTAGCAAGTCTCTCAGCCTTGGTTTCCCATCTGTAAAATGAGAATGTATTAATCCCGGTTTCTCCCTACATTCCCCTGCCCTTAGACTGGAAGTCCCTTTGGTGCAAGGACCTGCCGCTAATTACAGCTGTTCAGTGTCAGGCATGTTGCTGGAGCTATATATAATAAATAATAACTGGGATTAATGAATGCATGCCATATATATGGAGAAAGGAAGGAAGGAAGAAAGAGATACGAATGAATATAAAACCAAAAAGCAACCTGTGGCAGCTGCTCCTCTGGAGATGGGATGGCCGCCCACGCCAAACATTTCCCCCACCAGACTTGGCAGGGAAGGGGATGCAGGGAGCAATTCATAACCGGCCGGCTGGCTCCGCCATTGTGCTACATCTGGCACTCCACCCCCTGCCATGACGGGCAACCATCACTGCCAATAGCAGGCAGCCATTGTTGGCTGCCATGGCAACCCCTCGGACCAGGTGGGTGCGAAAATAGACACCTGTTTGGTTTGCCCAATACCCAGGCTTATGGAAGTGGACCGTGGGCCTCGTTCATTCTGGACCCGTGTTTCCAGCCCAGCCTGCAACCCGCCAGGGTCCGAACCGGGCTCACATCTGGCAAGCCTGGAATAGATCCATGGGGTCAGTGCTGGCCCAGGCAGGCCAGAGCTGGGTGAACTGGGCCCATGTCATGTGTTTTAATGTATTGATTTCGTTAGTTAGTTAGGCTGTGTTCTCACCTGCATCGGCAGTGACAGCAGCGGGAGGGGCAAGGGAAGACGTGGAAGCGCAGAGGAGCTGGCTGACGGGAGAAGAGCCAGTGTGAACGGAGATCTGCTGCGGCTTCTCTCACACGTCAGGGTGCAAAATCCTTCCCTGACATGCGCGAGAGAAGCCGCAGCAGATCCCCGTTCACACATGCAAACCCCCCTCACACCCCTACCCCAACCCCGCCCGCCCCACCCCTATATCTGCCCGCCCAATGCCTTTACAAAGGCTTTTTTTACGAGACAGTCCCACTCCTGCCCGTGCAGCAGATCGACATGGGCATGAGTGGTACCATCACGTGGAAATCTCGCAGCCGGTGAGTGGGGGTGCATGTGTGCTCCTGCAAAACATGCATCCCCCTCCCCCCTGTATCCCCACACACGGAGCAACCGGGGAAACCAGAGGTTGTTCCGTGCGTGGGGAGTAGGGGGGTGTCCATGTGCACCAGCACTGACACGCCACCCATGCTGTTGCACGCGCACCCACCCCCCACGCAGCAGCAGCCCATGTAAAAAGGGCCAAACAGGAAGGTCTTACACCACCTCTGGGGCTCAAACAAACCTGTGAGGGAACAGAGTTCCATAGCATCGGGGCAGCAACCAAGAACCCTCACTTTACGAATGAGCCTAACAGATGGTACCCACAGGTTATCGCTGAGAGGGGTGTGTGCATGTTGTGTGTGTGTATCACTTGTATGCGGACAGATAACACCGTATCCACATACATTCAGGAAATTGCTCTAGAAGTCAGTTACGTAGGTGTTTCCAAGCTGTGGTTCAACAGACTGTACTCTTGAATTGATCAGAAAGTACATGTGTATATGAAGCACACTTCTTTGAAAAACGGTGAAGTTAGCATTCCAGCTCATCTTTAGGAAACCCCTTTCATAAACTAAATCAATTTGCTTTGAAAATGGCTGAACTGTTTGCTGTGGAGCTGCAGTGCCTCAGATGTTGGGAGTGTTTAATGTATCGGCCGTGGATCACAAATACAAATGTTCTCTCTGTTTATAGATTATCCCTTAGTCTTTGGCTCTTGATGTTCAAGCATCCTATTGTACACTTTAATGCTGCAGCATGGGGTGAGTTTTCATTTTCAGGGAAGCAGCACCATCTACTGTGATCTGAATGCCTTTGTTTTAAATGATCAGATTGTAAAGAACAAACAGACCAGTGTGCATCCATAAAATCTCATGATCAAACTCTGCCCCATGCCTACTGTTTAGTTTCTAGAGTCCTTGCTTTCCCAAATAATTGCTACAGCGTTTCTGAATAATTTTAAAACCACAGAAGTTTATCTGTAAAGGACTAGGACCTCACAGAGGCTGTAATTTAAAACCCCATCATAGCTTCCTCCATCTCTACAAAAGGGCATTTTCAGACAGGACACTCCCCACCCACTATACATGTTACAGGGCACCCATAGTGCAATACTGCAGCCCTGCAACATGTATAGTGGGTGGGGGATTGGGGGGGGTGTCTTGTCTGAAAATGCCCTAGTAAAATAGACTGATATTATCAGATGATGATTAAAACTTTACATTTCTACATCAAAATAGTTGGAGATGACTGAACTGGGAGGTTTTTAATAGTAATGTTTTACTCAGAAGATATTCTCTTAAAATATTTGCTGTAAGGCAGGGCTGGGGAATCTTTTGCCTCCCAGTGGCCACTTTTAAAATGAGTACAAACTCCAAGGGACGCATAGAAGCTGCAGGCAGAGGTAGTTAAGGGGGCACGCTCAGGAAGAGGAGGATCCAGATCATGACTCTGTGCCATAGATCTAGCCCGTCCTTGTGTGTGCTCTCAGTTCTGCTCCCTTAGCCTGAGCTCAGCTTTTCAGTGTTTTTAGGTAGAAACTGGATTCAGGGGTCTGGTCCAGCCAAGAATGGGGAAAGGGGCACACAAAAACTAGCCGTGGCTTGATTTGGCCCCTGGATGTGAGGTTCCCCATCCCTGCATTAAGGAGCGGTATTAATATAAGTGTGTCGTGCTGTGTATGCTTCTAACAATGGCAGTACTATTGTCATCCATCTGTATTTTTTATACTTTTCTTTTCCCAGACTGTCTACAAAGCCTGGCTCTGTTCCCAGTATTTTGAAGTCACACAGTTTCACTGCAGCAACAGAATTCCTTGCAAGCAATACTGTTTGGAGGTTCAGACAAGGTGTCCATTTATATTACCAGACAATGATGATGTCATCTATGGAGGACTATCCAGTTTCATCTGTACAGGTATGGTGCAGATCAGCATGTCTCATTAGTCTTCTTTCCAAGCTTAACTTTCAGGAGAATGGCTGACAGTTTGTTTTATAACAGTTTTAACTGTGAGTGCCTTAAGGGGTTCTTTGTCAAACAGATTCTCAAAATGTTTCAGGGAATCAATACTTTTAAAGCCACATTTTTCAGCAGCTTACCTCAGGCCCCAGTAACCAACTTTACAAAAGCAGGTTTCTAACAGAAAAATGTTGTTGATCAATCATTTGTTATTCTTAATATGACTGGGGAAAGACAACGGTGGCCCTTTTGACACGGACCGCGGCATGTGTGTGCGTGCGTGCCGCAGTCCATGTGCACTGGGTGGGTGGGCGGTTCTGTTGAGCGCACACCCATGCACACTGACTTCCCCCCCACCTTCCCCCATCACCCATGCACGGAGGCACCTCCGTTTTGTCTGGTGCCTCCGTGTGGGTGATGGGTGTGCATGTGTGAGCGCAGGACCGTGCACATAAACTCCCACCCACCCACTCCTGGCATGGTTCTGACAAGACTCACCCACGCATGAACACCCAGATTTCTGAGGGTGCATGCATGGGTGCTGCCCATATAAAAAGGACCAATGTTATGTAATCCTAAATTACTGAAGTGCAGAGGTGGGCAAACTGTAGCTCAGGATCCACATGTGGCTCTTGGGCCCCTGTACTGTGGTTCTTGGCAGAAGTGGCTGCTTGGGGGCATGTCCATGCGGCAGCCTCAGGAACAAGAGAAGCCAAGCCACCATTTTGGCCACTGGAGCCTCTTGGGGACAATGGGAGCAGGAGGAACATACCCAGTGCCATAACTGCTACCAGGGCTTTGGTGGGAGGGGAGGTATTTGGGGGAAGCCACGCTTCCCGATTCCTGGGATTAGGGGAAGCCATGACCGAGGTAATGCATCTTGTGGCTCTTAAATGAAAGGAAATTTTTGGTATGCATCTCTTGGGAACTTTTCTCACCCCTTGCATTAGAGAGAAATGATAGGGATGAGGAACCTTCACCATGGGTCACTTGGAAATTTTTGACATCTGGCAATGCTCTGGGAGGCCCTGTTGGGAGGGGCCAGGAAATGGCCAGAAGGAGCAGCTGAAGAGTGTGGAGAGAAGCTGCTGCCGCCGCCACCAAATTTGTTCTTTAGCCAGGCTGTCGACCGGGGGGGGGGAGAAGAGGAGATGAGCCCTGGTAGCCCCTCCCACCTGATGCAACCTGGGGGAGGGAAGGGGAAGCCCTGAGGGTTGAATTCATCCCCCTTCCCCTGTGGAATCTCCTGTCCCGCATCTCTCCAGTGCAGGCTGGAAATTCTGCACTGGGAGGAGCAGGGCAGGAGATTCTGTGGGGGAGGGGTATTCTGTGGTAAATCATTGAATCACGGACCTGCATTTACCTCGGGGCCCTGCCCATCCCTGCTTTACAACATACCATCTTATGGCTAATCCAACCTACTAAATAGCCACATCTAACTTTTTATAAAGAGTCACTGTTGTGATGAAAAATCTTTGGCCATACTTCTATGTTGGGAGAAGGATACTGGGGCCAGAAAACTTGTCCAACCCAGTGGAGGCAGTAGGGATTATCAAACCAAACCACAAACCTACCTTAGAAGTATGGGACCTGCAGAGAGATCTTTTTATATTCTTGTGGTACAGGAGACACTGCAGTACTCTGTTGGTTCTCCTCCTCACTCTTAACCTTGCTTCCTCCTCTAGGCTCAAACTGGCCTTGATTGCTTTCCTATGTCAATGTGTAGTACACGTGGTTCACAAAAGAAATGGCTCTCTTATTTATAATAGGAAAATATTTCCTATGTTGCTCTTTGCTTAGTTAACTAGTTAAATCCTTTGTTTTTTTAACAACAGTTTGTTTTTTTGTGTTTAATTTTCTTGGGCAATAAAACTGGATTAGTTGCATGAGGATGCCCCCAAACTTTCAGCTAGTCATCAGTCCTGAAACACCAATTTAAAAAAATTGTTCCACTCACTTTTCCAAATTTAGACCTTGATGGTCAATTTTAATGCATAGGATGTACAAAGTTTGGATTACGGTGAAACGCTCTCGGTCTCTCAAGTCATATGAATTAATAACCGATCTTCCAACTTTGAGAATGTAGCACCAGTAGCAATGTCTGGTGTTTAGAAGACCTGGAGTACATTGAACATATGCCTAACTACTTTGAAGAAAACACACCCAAATTTAGAGGATACTAGCCAATAACTGGTTAACCAGACGTTTTGGGTAACTGGGTTAATCAGAATTGTTCTGTCACTTTGTTCAGACCTTTGGGCCCTAACAAAGTGGTTTGGTGCTGTTGTAGTTGGATTTTCATCGTTAAGTGAATGTTTACATTTTAGAAACCTACTCAGCTCAAACATGACCGGTCTTTTTGGAACCACTGTTCTTAGGTTTTAGATTCCCATAGGCAAATTTCAAGGAAACTGAATACTCAAAAATTCAGCTGAAAACTGCAACTGTGAATACCAGACACAAAGTAATTAAAATTAGGTCCCAATTATTGAAGGTATCTAAATTGGATACCTTTTTTGACAATTTGAAATGACTCCCCTGTTGCATGAAGATTCAAAATCAGGAAAAGCACATAGGAGTATGCTATTAAGTATTTTCCTATAAAAGGAAAATTAAATTAGCAGAAATCACACAATTTAAAAAACACAAAGAGAGCCTACCTATAGACTTTAATGTCAGATAACAGCATTATATTAACTAGGGGTAAAAACAAATGAGATGCTGGCCCGGATTGGCCCACTGTAGCCCAGGACTCATGCATACATATGGTCCTACACTGCCAAATGTGGCTGCACAACTGCTCCGGGGCAGGGAGGCAGCTGGTCCAGGATGTGTCCTTGGGAAAATCTCACATTCATTCGGCCCCACTATTCCCAGTGTGTGGTGGGGGCCGCCACGGCTAATCGCCATAACTGTCCGGCATGGTGGGGGGTGGGATGCTAGGAATGGGGTGAGGGCAGGGCAAGGATGGTATGTTTGCAGTGAGTCCTGCAGGTGGTGGGACAGCTCTCCCAGTGGCAGTTGCTGCTCGCTGATCTGGAGTGGAGGGCGCAGTTTTCCACCCCTGTGCCGGGCCAGTGAGTTGCGCTGCCACCTACATTTGTTTTTACCTAAGGTCAATTACATTGAAACCTCTTGACACGGACATGAAATTGCATATGTGTCAGAGAAACCAGAGAAAATAATAAATGTTTCACTCCTTAGAGTTCAGTCTTTTTGTATCATTCTTAACCAACAAGGTGCCACTATGGGTTGCTTTGAAGTCGAAGGCTGAGGTATGACATTTAGCATGACCACCAAGTACATTTTAATCTTTTTTTTTGTTTTTTTGAGATTTCAAAACTGAATTGTTTGCCAAATGCTCACTGAACAGCAAATTACACAGAACAGGAGCCAGGAGGACCTCAAAGCTCCCATACCACACAAGAGAGAAAACAGAGACAAATGAAAGCTACACTGCAAATCCATAGCTCTCAGTGAGGAAGAAGATACATGCTCATCTCAAATGCATTTGTAAACATGCATTCTCACATCATGCCTAAGAGGCACCTGAACCAATAGTGCATATTTCCCTTTGTTATCAAAGAGACTTGGGAAGACTCCAGTATAAAAAGGCAGGGTCTATCAGACATCAAGCCATCACCCAACCAGCGTGCTCTAGAAATGACTATTTCTTCCTTTGCTTTTGGTCTGGCCCTTCCCAGATCACACAGAAATAAATGAGCTGTGAAAAGTTTCTCAAAAGTCAGCAAAAATGAGAGATGTAACACCGAGGGCTGGGGGTGGGGGTACAAATTGGAGAATCAAAGAAGTTGCACAGCTAACGCTTTGCCACCGCAGTCCCTCTCACTTTTAAACCAAGGACACCAACGCATTGCTGGCAGCAACTGTAATGATTTCCCACAAAGAGAGAGGCTGCAGGTTCTCTTGCAAGATCTTTGTTCTGTGGTTTGTACACAACTTCAGGAACTGAATCTGACTGAATAGTGCCAGTGGGAGATATTTTGAGAACTCCTCTCCCCCCAAACAAGTTAAAAAGAGATGGGACAGAATTTTGACAGACTATGAAACTTATTGAATTACAATTAATCTTTCCCAGAGAAGAAGAAAGGAGTCGCTGTGTTTATGAGGCAACTTCCCTCAGAGAAATTACAGACCTCCAGATTTACTGCTTTTCTTTCACTAGGCACTAACAAAATTTCAGAATCAATAGTTGTAAAATCAAGGTTCCTGTTCTTCTTCTTCATAGTAACTGACTGTTTTCACCAGGGTAGACTAAAGATTTAGGACAGGTAAAAAGAGCTGGACTGACTGACTCTTAATAATATAAGGTAACATTTTATACAGTGAAAGCTAGAGATGCCTGCATTGCTTACTCTTTGCTGTTTGTTGTATTCAACAAGTAACAAAAGGTGCACATATAAATGTGGCATTTTGCTTTCAAATTGTGGCTATAAAGATGTCGAGAATACTGTGAACTGTTCTCGCTATGCAAGGTTTTTACCATGACTTATCCTTTTGTGGTCACAGGTTGGTGTTTCTTGTGCTAGATTAAGGGTGACATCTAGTGGGGAATTGGAAATATTTCAGCATAAAGATAGTGTGGCTTTTGGCGTGGAAAATAAACCATTACTTATTTCTGCGTGAGAGGTACAAATAGTGACTTTGCTTTAAAAGTTACATGTTGTACAAGAAATTCATCTCTTTCCTCCAGAACATAACTTGTTTCAACAAGAAAAATGGATGAAGAGGAAAGACAGGTATTTCATTTCTTCACACAAAGAGCAGGTGGAAAGAAAAGAAGAATGGCAAAACAATTTTTATTAATGACAATCCCTTAATATTTTCATTCCATAATAAGCTTGGAGGTAGGCATTTAGACAGGCTAGTACTAAAATATGCAACAGATGACAGAGGGGGGTTATACTAGACTGGTTCTCTCTCTTTAAAAAATAAAAATCAGAAACGATTAAACATGTGATTGTTCATTGTTGTAAATGGGTCAGATCCCTGACTGTGGCCTAGAAATACAAATAAGTACTCTTCAGCAGTTAGGTACAAAGGCTTTTTTAAGGCTGACCCAAGTCTAGGCTTGTGATATGAGGTCATGTCCCAGCATAATACAGAACAACCTAAAGTATGCCCCAAAATACCCAGGCTGTCACCCCGATATAGCAAACAGGAATTGTTACAAAATAGGCTAGATTTAGAGCTGCTTTGTATTAGGAGTGTGGTGCAAAGAGAATGAAGTATAGCAATTATATGTGATTACTGAGGGACTGGAAAAGTGTTGCTGCCTTCCTTCTAACCTGACCTTCTGGAAGAGACTATTGCTGGAAAGCCTTGGTTTGTTTATTTAAATGTGCACTGCCCTCCCCGCCCCCATTGCAAAATTATACAAAAAGTAATCTGACTGGTGAAATGTTGGGGGGTGGGGTTGAAAATGTGGTCTTGCTTAGATTTGCATCAGGATACTTTTGGAACTCATCCTGTTGTGGAACAATACTTGGGAGTTTAATCAAGATGATGATGTTCTTGACACACACTGGGAGAGATGACATCTATCTGCTCCAGGTTCTCACTACTGCATTGCAGAAATGTGTTACTTTAAATTGAATGTGTTTGTCTCCCTTTGTATATCTGAAAAAAAAAATAATCAGAAAAATTAAGGAAGAACAGTCAAACATACGGTCTTACGTTGGACTGGGTTTTTTAAATAGTTACTGGCTGTGGATTTGCATACACAGAAAACTAGAAAAAAAGCCTGCAGTGCCATCAACCAGTTAAATTCTTTATCCTCCTGAATCCAATCATCTCAACAAATTCGGAGGTTGGGGTATTTTTCGCTAAGGTGGCCAGATATGCAAATTTTAGAGGACACATAAGAAATACAGGTTGCAGGGCTACATTGGCTTCAATGCAAACCAGTGCAGCCCTGCAACCTGTATCTCATAAGTGTCCTCTAAAATTTGCATATCTGGCCATCCTCTTTTCCACTAGGGATATATTGTAATGTAGTAGGTTTGAGATCTGTGCTTGCAAACTCCTCCATCTCCAGTCAAAGTGAGGGGGAGTGGGGTCCCTTTGGCAGTCCCTGGAGCTGTAAAGCAATATTGCAGTAGAAAGTCTCTGGCTCAGCTGGGCACTGAAACCAGCTTTCTTGAGTCCAATTTCAGTTTGTTATCTATCGCCCTTCCTGCATCTATATTCTTCCCTTGGTGCCTAACACAACACATACAGCCTATAGAAAGCTGAAAGAAAATAAAAATGACACATATTGCTTATATTTATGAACCACATGTTGAGGTGTTATAAAAGTAGTTCTGATGAATTTAACAGAGCTACATCAATTTATATCACCTCAGAGTTTGCCCATATATTTTCTCAAAGGGAAAAAAAAAATGGCAAAAAAAAGAAATTGGCATTTCCTGAAATCTCAACAAATAAAATAAGTCCCAGAGGCAAATGCCTGCTAGACGCCAACATGCCCATTTAAAAAACAACACCAAAAAACTTCGGCAAGCTTGCAGTTTGAATAAAATTTTAAGAGGGAAATTAGCTCTTAAAGCAGCTGAAGTAGTTACTCACTTGTTTGAAGGCTAACTTGTTTATTGTTTAAATCTTGTTTTCCATTTCACTTTATTACATTTTGCAATATGAATAATACAATATGCATACCCAGACAGAACCATCATAACGTAGCACAGGATAAGAAATTTAGAAAGTTAGGAGACCATCTGGATAAGCTCAAGGAAAGCTGCCTTTCAGACAAAATTTAACAATACAGTGAAATCCGACTACATAAGAAACATTGCCATTCCCTCTCCTTCCATATTAAGAAAACTTTCATATTGTTCTCTTATGGCCATGGTGATATAATATCTCAGCCTATTTGATGCTTTGGGATGTTCACACTGCAAATTTATATTCAGTCCACTGGGCCATCAGACCCTATTATTCACAGTGCAGATACTAGCCAAACACCTTCTTGTAATGTACAGCAGCCATCAGTGACATGGCACGGTGGAGACATCTTCAGGTACAGTGGTCGCAATCCCAAGCAGGATCCACATGGGATCTGCATGAGATGCACATGGGAGCCACATGGCACAATGCAACCCCGATAGAGATGCATGCGGTTTGCATACATGCAGGATGTGCGCAGTGTGCACAAGACATGGAATTGCCCCCATTGTGGGGAAGGCTCCTACAAACTCCCAAATAGCTCTTTGGTATTGGATACTAAGTTCTGCTTTCAAAAGATTTCTTTAATCTTTTCTTTGAAGTCAAGAGGCTATAATGTTTTTAACCCAGTGCTGCAACCTTTTCTCCGATGTGAACATTTATGTGAAACTAGCCCCATTAAAGTTACCGGGCTTGCTTACATGGGTGTTCTCCAGCCAGAACGACAGGGGCGGCTGGTGGTTTTGGAGGCTGGTGGGGCAGTGGGTGGGTTGAACCTGCTGCCACCAGCTTTGCCACTGGCGGGCCTAGGGGCGGAGCCAGGGCAACGGTAGGCAGAGTCAGGGCATAACCCTGCAGCAAGGAGTCCCCAGGGTTAACATTGGATGAACATTACATTAGTTAATGCTGGGAACGCTGCAGTGTGAATCACTGCTACTGAGAGATAGAAAGCCCTCTTACTGGGGTCCCGTCCACTCTCTCTTTCCCACCGGGTCCAAATTAACCATAGGAGGTTAAAACAAATAGATCACGTTACCATCGCCTACCTTTATCTTGAACCCTTGAATCCTCTATTTTCATGGCATCCTTGGCCACCTGTAGTCTTCTGAAGGTGTAGGCTTTGGGACAAGCCTTCCTCCTGGCTTGGAGAACTGGGAGGACTGAGTTAGCGCCCTGTCCTGTAACAAGCCAAATCAAAGGGAATGAAAGGGAAGAGAAGGACAGGACAGAGGAGTAGGAGGGGAAGGGTTTGGTTTTGGTGCATGAGAAGAGGAAGGGGAAAAGACGGGTTCAGTGGGGGACAGGGGAAAGGGGTCACCTTGTTGTCTGAAGTCTTCTCTTCTGCCATGCTCCTACCTACCTTTTCCTCTGTTCACAACTTTCTTCTACATTGTACCTACACTGTACAGAGTACCTACACTGTATCCCCCAGCAGCCAAATGCCTGTCCAAACAAACAGGCCTTTTAAAAAAATTGGCCAGTTTCAGGGATGCATTGCCACCAAACCAGGCCCATCCAGACCAGCATCCCTAGTACCTACACCCTATCCCCGGCAGTCAAATGCCTGTCCAAGCACACAGGTCTTTAAAAAAAATTGGCCGGTGGGGTCCCAGAAAATGGTCACCACCATTGCACATGCTTAGGGGGAGGAGGGGGGAAACCAGCAGTGCACACAACAATCAAAAGCAAACCACTGAAACCATATCTTAAGCCAACCATACTATCCTCAGCCTGAGCACACCACAAATGCAGCAGCGAAGAGTTTCACTTGTCCCCACAAACATGGTTCACTTCACATCTCTGTTGCAGCCTCCCCATTGTCTCCCAGTGCACTCCCCTCCCCCATTGTCTCCAGGTCCACCTCCCCCCAGCCACACTCCCCAAGTCCCCCCACCCCCACTGTCACTGTCACTGTCCACCTCCTCCCCCAGCCCCATTCCCCACCCAGACTCCCCGAGACTAAGGAAAGGGCAACCTAGGCAGAGACAGGGATTCATAGATATATGAGAAAAAAAGGCAGATCAGTAGCCTGCAAGGCCAGAGACAACACCCTGGGAAATGGAAGCATATGTTCAAGTCTCTTCTATAAGATAATTAATTAATTATTAATTAATTATTATTATTATAAGCATTTGTATAGCACCAGCTGTGTATCTGGCGCTTTACAGAACAATAAGATAGACGCGGTCCCTGCCTACGGCTTACAATCTAATAGACATGGAGGGGGGAGACAAGAAGAGGGGACATAGGGAAAGACAAGGGATAAATAACATTCAAGCGGATGTGAAGTCTCAGGTGCACGTGCTTCGCTTGGCTGCAGTAAGGCAGGAGTCTCTGGGGAGGGCAGACAGTAAATATTGAGAGGAAAGTTCTAACAGGCGTCAGGAAAGGCGATGAGGAAGAGGTAGGTTTGAGGAGGGATTTGAAGGTGTGGAGGGAGGGAGCAAGGCGAATGTGGGTAGGGAGGAAGTTCCAGACATGGAGGGCAGCATGGGAGAAGGGACGAAGGCGGTTGGGGGAGCAGGGGAGATGAGGGAGAGTGAGGGAGGGGACAGAGGAGGAGCAGAGAGTGCATGCAGGAGTGCGTAAGGAGATTAGGGCTGAGAGGTAAGGGGGAGCCAGGTTGGGAAGGGTTTTGTAAGTGAACACCAGGAGTTTGAGAAGGATGCGTTGGGGGAGGGGGAGCCAGTGAAGCGAGGAGAGGAGAGGCTGCACGTGATCGAAGTGATGGGCTGAATGGATGACCCTAGCGGCGGAGTTTGGGATGGCGATAAGGGGGGACAGGTGAGAGCGGGGGAGGCCAGTAAGGAGGAGGTTGCAGTAGTCAAGGTGAGACTACATTGCCTTATTTTGCTGTAAACATAAGAGAGTGTATAGAATAATGGAAATGTCTTTTTTCTATGCAGTTTTTGTACAAGAATCCTGCTAAGAGCATGGGCATCACCCCAATCCAAAGTTTGAATGTGCACAGGCCAAAACTACTAATGTGCATGCACACACTGTAAAACTAGTGCACATAGGGTGCCCCAGGAAAGTACCCTGCCTCCTGCCCACACTGCAACCTCAGCAGCCACTTCAGCTCATTCCTTCCGTTCCCGGGTGGCGGCACAGCTGGGAGGCAGAGGACTTTCCTGGGGCACTCTCTTAGCACACTAGGTTCTTTTAAGATGAACGCAGGGGCAATCCATCCCCAGAGATGCTCTGGAGGTGCACCTCCACATCAGCCCCTTCACAGCCCTACCTGGGTCCACTTTAGACAGACTCAACGAGTTCCCCTGGTCATAGTCCACTTGCATGCCCCCCCCACTAGCGTTACGGGTGGAGTGCCTGATACACTAGGCTAGTGTGTGCAACTCTGTGGTGTTGCTGGGGCAACAACTGGCTGGGCGTGGAACCTCTTAATTACCATTTGTTGTTTTTAATTATTGGCCTAACTGGGAGCATCTTTCAAGTTTTATGGTGTGTTGTGCAGTCATGGGTAGCCCCAACAATGATGATCTAAAGTGTGGGTTGTGTTTTGATTGAGGTTTGCTTTTGATCTTTGAGTGCTTTGTGGTTTGTGGACTTGGTCTGCTTCCCCAGCCTGAGGATCCTTGTGTTGAGTGAATAAGACAGGATCCCTCTGCCTCAAATGGCTCAAGGCTGTGGAATCCCTTTGCCTGGTGCTCTGAAGCTCACTGATACCAGAGGTCCTTTGCAGTTTATTATAGGGTTACCACCTGTGCACATATGCGCGCACACACACACAAGGAAGGCTGCTCTCTCTTACAGACACACTGCAGGTTGCACACAGGCTGCATTCCCTTCTTGCTTGTTTCCCAACTAGCTATAGCAGACGTTTCCCCTTAAAAAGGGGGTCCCAACTTGTTGAGAGACAAAACACAACCCCCCCAAAAAAAATATAATTGGCACTGAAAGAAGACTAGAAATCAGAAATACAAACTTTGCCCCTCTTGCACATTCCTAGAGAGAGGAAACCAAACAAAAGACCGANAAATATAATTGGCACTGAAAGAAGACTAGAAATCAGAAATACAAACTTTGCCCCTCTTGCACATTCCTAGAGAGAGGAAACCAAACAAAAGACCGATGGTAGGTCAAAAAACCGTAAATGATTTCTAATTGTTTTCACTGGAAAAATTAATGGCTACATTATTCAACTAGAAAATGTAATTGTGATATTCCAGAATTATTCAGTTATTAAGCATCTCTAAATTTCTAACTAGAGACTAAATTCAATAGACAAATTGAGCAGTAAGTGCAAGTGAAAAGCTATAAAGCTCAAAGCAACATTCACAATGGTGCCATTACTGATACACTTGTAACTGGATTGTATCTGAAGCATATAACTGCGTTTTGGCAGCATTGGTATATACTATGTAGCCTTTGATTGCAAAGGGAATTGGGGGTTTTCTATAACAAGAAAAGGAGGAAGTATGGCTGGAACAGTAAACAAGGTACTATGGGATCAAAGCTTAATAACAATAATCTGTGTCTCTTCAATTACAGTTAATATCTCGAGCTGCTGCAGCTACAAAACCAGTTGCATAATGTCTCTGATTTTCAAAATATTTCCTGTGTAGCAGTAGAGTTACTTACTAAGCCTTTTACAGCACCAGAACATAAGGAATAAAATGACTCTTGGATTGTGTACACTCCCCAACCTCTCTGTGGTATCAGGAACATAAATTAAATACAGTGAGCAGTGTAGCCTAAAGGTAGTAAGGAAAAATGTTCAGCCCTTGCCAGAGTTAGACAACTCCACATCAACTAGGTAAGAGACCCGATTTTCCAAGCTGCTGTGCATCTGCAGAAGAGATTGAAGAGAACTGCTAAGCGTCTGGCATGTCATAGGAATTTTAAAATCTCAGCCAAATGCAGAAAGTTATCTGCATTGATTAAATCATGGAACTGACACTCTACATAATATAGAATACTGTAGCACTGTTTAATGAGACATGGGAATAAAATACGTCAATTCAATTTAATCACTTTTCTAATAGTTTGTATTTAACAGAGAACACTGCCATTGAGATATTTTATGAGAAGGCTCAGTTCTATCAGTTTTATGCTGCGCTGCCACAGGTGTAGTTTTAGTTTTACTTTGTGGGAAAGATCAAAATAGAAGCCCGCGACCCAACCTGAGCCCATGTGAACCCTACTAGTCCCATCAAGCTTGAACTGGGCTCACTCTCTGCCCAAGCCTCTTGAGCTGGGCCACGCTATACAACAGGAGGCCCCACCCTTTACAAAGCCCCACAATGGAAAGGAGGAGGGAAAACATCTTAGCCCTTCCTTTTCCTGATGTAACCCCACACCTTGCAGAGCACCATGGCATCACTGAGCTCTGTGGAGCTGTGAGACCATACAGACACATTTGCTGAAGTCCAACTTGGATGCAGATTTATGATCCAAGCCGGGCTCTAGAGCAAACCTTTTCCTCTCCCAGGCTTTCTGATTTCTCTTCACACTACTGTGGCTCTGTAACCCCATCCCCTATAGCCCACAAGCAGCTTGTTTGGGACCCAGATCCAACATCCCTCCCCCCCCCTCCCCCAACTCACTGTGGTCTCAGATGCGGAGTTAAGGAGGAGCGATGGAAAGGAAGAGTAAACTGAGAATATTACAGGCAGGGTCCTTACCTCTCCAAACAAACTGAGTTAAAGAGGGAGGGGAGGCTCCAATCAGAAGTGAGGTAATTGCCTTCCCAGAAACCATCAGCACTTCCTGGTTTTACATTTCCCTTATAGTGTCTCTGCCTCACTGACTGCTAAAGGTGTGCACCAGGAGCCCATGTCATTTTCATTATTTAAATCTGTTGTTTTCGTTTTCATATCAAATTTTCATTTTTACTTTACATTTCTGGCTGTAACATTTTTGTTTTTCATTATATTTAGCTGGATCTTGGAGGCATTATACCTCCAATGGAAGGCAGTAAGTGTACCACATTAGAAAAAGTTTGGATAAAGGAATCCAATTTTATAAGTAGTTGAATTATATTATTTTGCAAAAATCTTCATATACATTCTTAGCTGTAACTTCTTTGGTTCACATTTAATATAGATGAAACATATCATAATTATACCCCTTCCCATATTTACTACCTCTGCCAACTTTCAGAAGGATTGGATAAAGGGTCCTGGTAGTATAAGCAATTAACTTATAAATCTATGTCTAGATACATGTAATTTGGCAGGGGTTTCATTATCATTTAATCAAGCTTTCATTATCATTTCTGTCAAATATCAGAAAGATGTAATAAAGTGTCCCAATTTTATATGCCTGCAAAGCATATGCAGAGAAGGAGCTTATGCCAGGGATTCTCTTATATGTCACTCTCACGTGTCACTATAATATTGGTTTGTGATGCTAATTTGCCAGCAGAAATGTCAAACAAATATTTTCATTATGTGCTGTGACCATCCCAACATCTCTCCCCCACTTGTTACTTGGAAGTTGGAAACATCTGTTTAGGGAAAAGCCAATAGAGATTCTCTTGTGTCCTCTGTCACAGTGCTGCAGGATGTGATTGTGATAATTGGCCAGCCTCTATGTGTAAACTATGTCTCCATATTGCTGGGATGCTATTCACAAAGTCCCAGTTATCTCCCTTCTATGCCTGCCTGAAGGCCGCCCCCTATGCCCACCTTCAAGCCACTACTGATTGGTCCTGTAAAGCTGGAAACATGCATTAATTGGCCAGTGAATGTGTCTATCTTTTGGGTTGCCCCACATACTCCCTCCTATAGCCTCCCTCCCCCTGCCATGCTAGGTGCCTGCCTCTGACTGGCACTGCATGTGCTGCTATTTATCTGAATAATGGTCTTCAAGGGGACAACTTCAATTGCTTATAAAATTTGGTCCCTTTATCAGATTGTCCTGTAGTTTGGCAGAGGTGACAGGAAAGGTGTGTGATATATTTCTGCCAAATGTCTTGTATATTCCATCCTGTTTACAAATGTTATATCTGGAAATGTATTTTCAAGTTAACGTCTTATACCACCAGGACCCTTTATCCAATCCTTATGAAATTTGGCAGGATTGTTAAGCCTGTGGAGGGGCATAATATGCCCAGGGATCATGTAAATTGGAGGGAGGATAAAGACGTTATAGCCATGAATATGTATGGAGCTTTTTTTAAAATCACAACATTGAATTGCTTCTAACATAGGTTCCCTTTATCTAATCTTTTAAAAAAATAAGTACACATAGTACACTTCATTGAAGATACAATTGCCCCAGGTTTCTTCAAAATCAAATAAGAAATAAAAAGTTATACCTGGAAATATGTTTTTCCATTTTTTCCCTCTTTCAAAAACAAAAAGTCATTTTTGTTTCTATTTTTGTTATTATTATTTGTCATTTTCGTTATTGGAATATCAATAATGAAACCAACAATTTTCATTATCGTTATTGTAATAACGAAAATGACATGCACACCCCTACATGACTACTTGTTCTTCTAGCTACCCCTGCTGGAAATTTCCTGTAGGTTCCCAACTTCTCAGGATTAACTTCACTTGCTCATGAGAACAAGCCCTAAGAGGGGGAATGTAAAATCCCCCTGAATAACGTAATCCCTTTTAGTTTGTGAACAGTAATGATCTCTTAGCCTTTTAAAAGCATCTGATAGGGCTACTCTAGTATACTTTGAAGTATGCGGAAAAGTCAATTTCCCCATTTACTGCTCTTCCCCAATGATAGCAAAAGGGTCCAGATGTTAACACGTTACAAAAGAATTTGGTCTTAATACCTATTAGTAGGGCGGGCTACGAATTTGTCATGGATTTTTTTTAAAAAAAGTCATGAGTTGGTCATGGCAGGAATGACAAAAGGTCACGGAAAACTCATGGGTAATGTTTTTGTAACTTTAATTCAATATTGTATTTTGTAAACCCCGCCCCGTTAGATTGTAAACCCAGGGGATTATAACCCCACCCCCCCAGCACAGATTGTAACCCACCCAGCACAGAATAGAAGGAGCAAAACACCCCCCTACACCTTAGATTGTAAACCCAGGGATTGTAAAGCCCTTTGAAAGCCACGGGCTTAGATTGTAAGCCCAAGCAAGGGATAAAGGCAGAGGAAATGCTGCCGTCTCCTCCTGGATGCCTCTTGGAGCTCTGACAACAGTAACGTTCTCTGCATCTGATCCCGCCGCCACACCATGCCGTGCCGCCACTTGACCATTCCCAAACCTCTGCCCTCCACAAGAAACAACACTGAGGAGGGGTTTGGAGCTCCAAGGAGAGGTCGTGACTTTACCCAGACATGCCCAGCATACTATTCTCACCAGTTTCTTGCTATGCCGCCACATCTCCACAGCCTGGGAGGGGTTTGGAGCTCCAGGGAGACACTGTGGATCTTCTTAGCACCATTGGGCGTGCTCTTCTCACCAGCTTCTTGCCGGCTCTGCTCTTCAGTTTGGGGGAAATCTTGAAAAACTTTGGAAAGTCACAGAAATCATGGGAAGATCTCAAGAGTCATGGAGCTCACTGAAAACGTGACTTTTGTCATGACTGTGACAAATTCTTAGCCCTAGCTATCGAGTATTTTAAAGTGTGTTAACTAGCACTTTATAAAATATAGAATTTCTTGATACATGTGTTAACTAACGCATCTTGGCTAGTACATGTTCAAATCACACTTTTAATGAAGTTTTAAACTTAGCATGTAGATAGGCCCTAAAAGCATCATACAAACAATTATTGTGGGCCAAGCAGACAGGAGAAGTGTAAAGAGTCCCAATGTGATACTCAGATTTGAAACTAATAGTTGAGTCTGGAAAGGTTTCTCTCTAAAAACTGCCACTGGGCTGTACATGCAATTGATTTTCTTTTGTGTTTCCTCTGCAGGGCTCTATGAAAACTATCCAACCAATGCAGAACCAGAATGCTGTGATGTCAGATGGGAACTATTATCAGATAACCAATCCAAAGGGACTATAAAAACTAGTGACTCAATAATGTGTCACAGGACATCACTCACAGTTTCATCAGCATCAAGACTGTGTAACAGCAGACTTAAACTGTGTGTTCTTGTATTAATTCTCTTACATACAGTACTTACAGTCTCAGCAGCACAGAACTCAACGGAACTGGGCTTTGCAGGCATAACAACTTTGGAAGATAATTCAACTAACGAGGAATAGAAGAAAGGATTCCTGCCCTGTGAGAAACACACAACAGGCCCACGTGTACTACAGTCAAATACAAGAGACTGGGCGCTTTTACCCTCCAGTCACTTCTCAAAAGGCCTCCTGGAAAAATTAAACCGATGGGCCCCAATCCAAACAACAAGGACACGTGAACACAGCTTTTTATTGACTAAAAGGCTGTGCGGTGACTTAAATTTCTCACACCATTTTATACACTGTGTTTTAATGTTTGGAGTTTCTTTTTTTTTTTCTTTTTTTTTGCACTTGTTAATACAGGATTTTATTTTTGGGACGGTTTCTCAAAGCTAAACTAAGTCTTTTCACTGTCTATCTATTTCTAGTCATTGTGTGTGTTCATCTGATAGTTCTGTCTTTTATGTCCTGTCAGTTTCTATTAGAGGAATGAGTGCTATGATTCCATGCCATAGCAAAAAACAAAACAAAACCTGTCCACTTTTCCCATGGAAACCATTCTCTTCCCTCTCCGCTACCCCGTCCCCATCTCCCTCAAGCAGACAGCATCCGCTTGCTTTTGTCTGTGTAATCACAATGAATGGGTACACACGATTACAGTGTGCCTCTGCCACTGTTGCACAAGCCAGCTGACTGAGCGAACCCAAAGAAAGCATGATGGGGGGTTCCTTTTTAGCTGAACAAACAAGTGCTCCCCTTACAAGGTGGGATCGGACAGTTAACAGATTTTTCTGTAATGAAATCTATAACAAACTGTTGCTCCAATTCCCGTTTCAAAAGAAGTCCAGTCCTTTCTAACTGGTCAGTTGAACAGGAGCAGCCCTTAGATATAGTAAATGAAACCAGTTAAGCTCAGCAAGTTGAAGAGATGAAAGGCCTTCACATTGGAGGTAAAAGATTGGCATTCATTGTGAATTACGTTTTCAAACCCAGTGCAGCCACACAACTAGCAATTATCCATAATGTATGGAAGCCAAGAGATAAAAAAAAAAAAAAGGACATATTTTTGTCTGGACAAAACTACAGTAAACACACAAGGAAAAATAATAATGATGTGCAATTACGAGTCTATTGTTTTCAAGACAGCTACATGTTGTTAAAAACTATCCCAGTTACTGAGGGTGCAGAGTGATGTGTTAGCACAGCTGAAGAACCCATTTTAATTTTAATCAATAGGTCAACCATTTTCATAAGTGTGCAATAAAACTTTTGAAGACCATGCCAAGCTATCAGTAGTCAAAGGAAAGAAGGAGTAATCTAGATGCCTTTTTCATTGCTTTTTTGTGGGAACATTTCACCCGCTGAGTGTATGAGAATTTGCTTTTTAAAAAGGCTTTTTAGAGTTTACAGTAGAATAAATGGAAGGAAAAGTTAATAAGGGCTCTTTTTAAAAAAAAAACTTTATATTCCTTCCTATTCTCTAACTACACTTGGGAAGTGCACTTTAGAGATGTTTGCTGTGTAGCTGGGAGTTGAAGGAAAACTATAGGAAATGTTCTCTTAGCAAACAAGTTACCTACTTTCTAGCTATGAAATACCCCTTGATAACAATTTCTGTTAATCACTGCTACATAGGTATGCATTTTTATTCACATTTTATGGTTGTGAAATTGGGGGGTGGGGGGGAGAGGGGGAATCCCTACTGCTTAAGCAGGTTAATGCATTTGTTAAGCTGTAAAAGGTCAATATTTTGCAAGACTTCTTGTTTTGATAGTGTTTTACTATGACTGAGAATGAGGATCTTAAAATGTGCAAATACAAAAAAGCACCGAAAAATGCAAAATTCTTCAGTTTTGTTTTGTTCTTATAATCCTTTCCCCCCACCACGTGTGTATATGCACCCACATGGACAGCCATACACTAATCTCCATTTACACAATTGTGGTGCTTTTCTCTGGGGTGGAGGGGCACATGTTCGAATTATGTGGAGCTGTTGCAAAATGTGGAAAAATAATGAAATGAAAATGCAAACGCCTTAACTAATGGTAGAATGTAGATTTCAAAGAGTATGGTGTGTTACTGAAAAGCAGCGGAGCAATAACTGGAGAGTGCTGCAGTACTCTATGATTGATTAGCTTCTGAGTCACCCTACGGAAAAAGCAGTTACTTAGGGGAGCTCTTGTTCAACTGACCTTTCATTTATATTAAGTGTATATGGTCAGTAAACAGTTTGTTATAACCTTTATCTACCTCTGCTGTGCAAAGGCCATCTCTTGGATGTTCTTCATATTATTTTGTTCACACCATCACTCACTTTCATCACGTTTTACACTGCACCAATACAGTAGCAAGTCCTGGTCATCCCAATTAAACTGGTATCTGAAGAAGAGGTACTGTTTCTACTCACTGAGCCCTATTTTCCCTCATGGTGACCTAATACAGAGAAATATCTCAAAGAAATATTATTCCCCTCCTCCCCCTCTATTTTTTTTAATGGTGGTGTCAGTGAAAAACAAATCTACTGCTGCTTGACTACACTCAGTGAGATGTCACACAAAATGAGAGGAAGACAGCTGAGAAAAACCAGTGACAACATCATCATATGCATAAAATAACCCAACTAACATTAAGTAAAATGAAGCAGAAAACAAATGCAGATACTCCCATATCCACAACCCAGGTAAGTGCCTGCAGTTATATTGTCTGTGAATTCTCCGTCACTTTTTCAAAGTCTTTCTTTGGCTCTTTTTACACAGGCGGCAGCCACACTAGAACACAGCGTGGGTGCCGCCCATGTAAATCCCGTGGGGGTGGGGGTGTGCTCCACACACATGCATCCCCACACACGGAGGCACCAGAAAAAACAGAGTTGCCTCCATGCGTGGGGATGGGTGTGAACCCTGACTGAACCCTCCCTGCCCCACCACACACGGACCGCAGGGCACCCCCACCCAGTCACGGTCCATACATTTATAAAAACAAAAGGAAACTCATGTTCCTGGGGTGGCTACTGCTGTGATATCTGCCATTCCAACAAGGTATTTCCACTCCAGCAACAACGTGGGCTGCGCCGTCTCTTGGTGGCAGCTAGGAAATCACAAGCAGACAAAGACTCTTTGATGAAGTTAAAGTAAACACGCAATCATGTATGATGCAAAAATTCATTTCATCCATTTCTCATTTGTAATCATTTTCCTGGCACAAACTTAAGCATGCTTGATATTGTGCACATATTACTTTTGCCAGAATAAATTTGCATCTTTCCACTGCTGTAACTGCCATCTTGTTCCATTTCTTCTTGTTACTATATTCATACTACATACATGATAAAAAAACTGGCTATAAAAAAGACAAAACCAGTATTTCTGCAAGCAAGGGACAAAAAAAAGAGAGTAAGAGAGAAAGGGGGGAGGGGGAAAAGAATAATATTTATTTTGCAGTCGCATGGGGCAGATTTTTTCCCCACATCGTCTATTTTCTGCAGTAGGGAAAATCCAGAATTTGTGCAATATATTAATACTGCTAAGGCAAATGTCGTAACATAACCAAGGTTCTATGTTGTTTCCTTCTAGCATTTACATTTGGTAACACATTATATCAATTTTTTTCTTTCATTAAAGAGACAGTACTCTTTTTTTCCCTCCCTCCCCCCACCTCCAAATACAGCAGACGAAAGCTGTTCTTCTGCACATTATAATTTTAAAACAAAAGTAGCGCAAAGGTGTAGATCCATAATCAATTAAACAGAGCCAGTAACTAGCCACAAGCCATTCCACTCCAGGGTAGTCCTAATGAAACCCTGTGGGCCTACTCTGGAGTAAGAGGCTTGTGGACTGTGATCTCTGGGTGTTTTTAAACAAGCAAGGTGATTGGGGGGGGGGGGGTGGTCCGCAGCCACTGAGTGTCACTGTTGCAGAGCACATGCTCAGGTGGAGTGCTTGGGGAGGGATTCAAACAGGCAGGCTCCCAGCATGGCTATCCTGGCCATGGAGGCACCCCTGCCATGGACTATGCGGGAGGGGGAAGCACGCCGGGCTGGCCTTTGTAATTAACATGTCCCCTACATGAGTGCTGGGGAACCCTGGCTCCCCAGCACTTCTGGTCAGGTCTTGTGGCTTGCAAAGGCCATGTCCCCACCCACAGTTCCTATGAGCGGCAGACTGGTCATTGGCATGGCTGGACACCCAAGTTCATACGTGCAGGGACTCTGTGACTGTCCACTGCCACAAGTCTATTTGGCTTGCCCTAGAAGGTGCACTGTGGATTTCCCAGCAGAGCTGTGCACATGGCCATGAATGGGTGGTCAGTGGCTGATGGGAGCGTGCATTGCCTGTTCCGCCTTCAGACGGGCAATCAGATGTGCGTTTACAGGTGGCCATGTGCCATATCATCTCATTTAAAAACACCCTCTGTCTTGAGAGGTTAAACAAGAGTGATTTTAAGCATAGGAATAAATTAAGGGTAATATGAGCTTTATGTCAAATAGAAGTGAGGCCAACCTTCACTTGGTCTATAGTGTGGGTCTCAGCACAAAGCTAATCTAAAATGGGTGCTTGTCCACTTTACCTGAGCAGAGGAAACTTACATTTTGTAAGCTCATGGCGGGGAAACAAACGTGTAGCTCTGAACGTGGGCACGGGGTTAAAAGGGTCATCATCTGCATCTCGTGTTGTTTTCAAACACGGATGACAGGGCTGGATTTTGAGGTCTGTCATCTGTGATTGAAAATAACGTGAGACACAGTTGATGATGCTTTTAACCCCACACTACAAAGGGTATTGTAACCTTGAGTTTACAAAGGGTATGTGTGAGTTTACAAAGGCTATGTGTGAGTTTACAAAGGGTATTTTTAGATGTGACAGCTCGTCGAACTGTCACGCTTTGATCCTGCCCATGGTGAGAGCCCTCACCACGGACAGGAGTTGGCTTAGTCACCAAACAAACGTACCGGCGTCCCCAGACTGTGGCAAAGCTAACTCTGGGATGTGTGCTAGCAGAGAGCCCAGAGCACATTCCGGAGTTAATCCTGCCATGGTCTGTGGTAACTTTATTCCTGCCCGCAGCAAGTATCTTGTTGGGGGGAATAACCATGACACCACCACGGATGGCCAGGTCACACCAGGGTAAGCGTGACCACCCATGGTAGCGTCACATCTAAAAATACCCAAAACATAAGTTTCTACTGCACCCAATCCGGTGGACAAGCACCCAATTCGGTTTTCTTATCCAAGAGCAGAAGGACAAGGACTTTACTTGCTTCTTATGTATCTATGAGCAACGTTCTTACTATTAATAAATATGGCATCATTACAGATGGCAACTAACTCTAGACAGGCACTATATGTTGTCATACATATGTAAGCACACATATGTACACAGTGTAACCTGTCTTAAGTAACTTCCAACCAAAATCAGATGCACAAATAGTTTTAAATTTCAGAACAACAACAAAATCATACTGGATATGTTTAATTTAGGGATGTTTAATTTATCAATATGTAGGGTACCGCATATTAGAGATGGTCCTTACTGTGGTTTTCACTGTATAACTCCTAAAACCTCTAGTCCTGCAAAGAATTCTATGTGGTGGATTCCTGCGTCTGTACACAGCTTCAATGACTTCCATCGCAGTCAGAAAGGGCACAGGGTTTTCCAACATGGAGTTCATTTGGTCTGGGTGCAAAGGTCTTGTACTATAGTGCTTATATAGGAAATGCTAATGTGAGCTGTTCTTAAGTAAGGACTTCAGGACTGGGCATTTTCAGACAAGACATTCCCCATCCACCTCCCTAACTCACTGTACATGTTATGGAGCATCCATAGGGCAAATCTGTAGCCCTGCAACGTGTATGGTGGGTCGTGGGTGGAGAGCATCTTGTCTGAAAAGGCCCCAAGTCATGAGATTAAAGTTTATGAACACACTGATAAATGGTTTACTACGAACGTCTCCTCTTTGTAATATCAAAACTAAGTCCACTTCAGTACAGAGGACAGACTAGCAGAAAATTCTCCATTACAGAGGGAAATAAAGCAAAAATGTGAAGTAGCAGGAGACTACCTGATAATAGCTGACATTAAACAATATGTGAAAGCTTATCTGGGCAGGGTAAGGAAGTTAGTTAATGAGGAAAGTTGAGTATGGCAGTGCTTCTTTAGCAAAAGCTAAAGGCTTCTCAAAAGCCTTTAGCTTTTGCCATGGTGTTTGGACGGAAGATTCAACAACAAATCTAATTTCAGTTTCTGGCTTGAAAGAATTTTCCCTTAAGAGGTCTAAAGAAAGGCTTGAGTTAGATTTGAATTTTCCAGCAATGCTGCTAACAAGACCGTCTCTCCATCAGAAGAAAAAGCCCAATGGTGTGTGAAGGTTGAACAACAATAGAGCTGGGTGCACTTGGGGAAAGCAGCTTGGTGGGCAAGCAAGCCAGGCCTTTAAAATATATTAAATTAAATTGATAGGAAGATAAGCACGTATATAGATATCGATCTATATATATATTTATATATACCTATTTCTATCTAGCAATTACTTGATAGAGATATAAGCTTTCTGTGTGTGTCAGGCATATGAGCCTCCTGTACTATAAATAAAAGAATGGATAAAAGGGTAACACAAGGTGAAATTCTCTTCTTTGATTGAGGCTATGGAGTGTGAATTGACAAGGAGAAATTTAGGTTATAAAAATACTTGATAACGTGAAATGTGAAAATGAGATTAAAAATCAGGAATGATGCTTGTTCCATGCTCCTTTGTCTCCTCTTAGCTTCTTTCAATTTCGCACAGCGAGGCGACAATGAAGAACCAGAAGAAAGAGAGTTCAAAGTGCTGTTCTGTGATTTAGCCTGGGTTAATTTCTCCCACCGCTAAATCTTAACAGGGAGTTGAATGTACAAACTTCTTATTTAAAATTTTGAAATTTGAAATATCCAAATCTGTCAGAATTTTGATATGGATATCACCACTACACAGAAGACAAATGCATAACTTAAGCCCCACTTAAGGCTTCAGTGGGAATATTCAAGTCCTTAACATTAGACCTGATGAAACATGAAAAATGGCATTTTAAATCAGAATGTGGGCCTTTGAATTTTCAATATTCATTAAAATTCTGATTGACAAAATTTCAATCCAGTTGTGCTTAAAATTAGGCCAATTCTTAAAGATGCTGTTGATGTGAGGGACTAAGACTTTGGACTATATCTTAATTATGTCATGAATAGACTTTCTGGGGCTATGGTAATTCAGTACATCAAGCAGGAGTCCAATGCTATTAGTGGAAGTTCCACAAGTGAAGTGACACAACAGCCTATTCTTTCCAATTTTGGCCTCAACACTTAGACAGCACATTACCCCAGCATTACAGTATTCTCAGTTTGAAAGTGAGATTCAAATATTGTGAGTTGCCGAATTTCCTCAACTCCCATCTCACTTTAGTGAGAAATAGGGCGGCTCAGTGTATCTCAGGATCTGGATTATACTGGAGTAATGGATGGTTAATTATCATCTGGTTTTGAAAACTACTCCAGGCAAGGCAGAGCAGCCTTAAAGAGGTCTGCCATGGGGATCAAAGAGGAAAATTTCACCTCCAGTTTCTGTGTTTTTGGAAAAGGAAGGAGGCCCATAGAAAATCCTTTAGGAATAATCTTTTCTATCACATGTATTTTGTTTCCCCCCCACCCTTTCTGACAGCATCCTTAGTCTGGCCTAAAACATGTCTTAGATTCAACAGCTTAATGAAAAATAAAATAAATTGTGAAATGTACTTTTGTCCTCCAAAACATTTTAGCAGTTTGTTCCCACTGTGCTTGTGAGAATGTAAATATTCACAGACAGTACGGTGATTTAACTTGATCTTTTCACCCCTCTCCTCCCAAAATATTATTCCAAGACCTACTGAAATCAAAGGGACATTTGCTTTTATTTCAGTGAGGCCAGGGTTAATGGCTAGATCCAAAGTCTCCTGAATTCATGGGGAGTCCTTCCATTGTCTTCAGAGGACTCTGGGTGTTTACAAACATGATGCTGACCCAGAAGAGCCAGATTTGGCCAGGCTGGGCCAGCGTCATGGCGGTACATTTGTTCCGGGCCCAACAGATGCGGGATAGATACAAATCTCAGAGGAGGCAGCGACCAGGCTGGAAATGTGGGCACGGAATGAAGCGGGCCCAGAGTCCAGCTCAAATGGGCCAGAGTGAGTGGAACAGGCCAAGACCGTCTGTTCCCGGCCCTGTCCTGGCCCAGCGCCAGGGGTTGGCATGGCAGCCAGCCATGGCTGTCTGTCATGGCGGGAGTGGGGCGCTGGCCACAGCATGGTAGTGGATCTGGCCAGCTGCACAGCACTCCCTGCACCCCTCCCCCCACTGGGGCAGGCTGCAGGGATGTCCGTTCCCACTGCTGGAGCTGTCCTGGCCAGGGGTAGCCCTTCCCCCACCTCCGGGAAGAATGACAGCCACCTTCATGTTTGTAAATACCCTTTAGATCAGACTAAAGGTCTTCATGGGCATATGCAAGCTAATAAGAAGGTGATAAGCTAGCAGGTAACAGCAGAGTGCTTGTCATGTTTTAGTAGTTTGTCCAAATAGTTGGTCAGTTAATTTACTGTAACTCTATGCAAAAGTCACTTTGAGCCAAAGCTTTGAGCTTAGACCTTTTTATTTCACCCCCCTGAAATCTAACAAGCTTCATTCAGGGTTTGAATATGCAAAAACTTACAATTACAAATACAAGAGTATAAAGATAAAAGAATTCTAAATTATTTTCACTATTGGAAATCAATTTTAGGAATATTTTTAATAGCAATTTTTTTAACCCCTTAAAGATATTATTTATTTCTGTAGTTTTCAGAGGCTGTCTTTTTTCAAAAAGAGATTTTGGGCCTTTTTCCATAGTCATATTGAACTATGCAGCTGCAAATTATGTGCTTATGTTAATTAAAGGACTTGCAGTTAAAATTATTCTGTTCTTCTGATATTCCCAAGGTGTGCAAATCTGAAAGATAATGTTAAAGGTAGATTTAGTTAACTGTGCTTATTCTTGTTTCTTACTTTTTTAGGGGTCAAAGCTGAAAACTAATTTTGCTAAAATTTGGCATCAGTGTTTTTAACCATTTGGGATGTCCTATAATTCCTAGCATTGGGCAAAATGGTCCTGTCAGAATTTAAAAAAATAATTTAAAAAGATGTAAATTGTAATAATATATTAAATACTGTATTATTATAGCAAGTTTAGTTAAGCAACTAATACTATAATTTTTTACAGAGATTTTTAATGAAATAAAAGATGACTCACAAAATTTATGTTTTCAAAATGATTTAGGGATTGTGAAACAACATTACCAAACCATTGCGCTCTTGAGAATAAATCTGAAAATGCAAAGAATGAGTCTGACTTTTTGGGGGCTAGGGATGTGGGAATAAAATTAGAGCCTTTTTTAGCCATGGATATAGTTATTTTTAAAACAGTGCTTAAAAATTAAAAGTTAAATTGCACCCCTCTTCCCTCCACAAATAATTAAGAAGTCTCTTACCTTTTTTTAAAACCTGGATTGCAGATCAACTACCTATTTTGTAATAAGGCTACGGTACAAAGACTGAGGTAATTTCCTTTTATTTTTTTGTGGGTTTCCAAAGTACATTGTATAGACAGAATAACAGCAGTGTTGTGGCTGACCATATGAAGTTGACTAGAAAGAGAAGAAGACTGAACAAATTAAGGGAAAAAACCAGAGTCTTATATTTTTAGGCAATGTATCTGTAAAAATGAAGCTGTATGGAGTCTAAAAAAATACAGTAATTTTTTTTACACACTGATCGTTCAATATTTTATAACAAAGAATGAATTTACAAGTTGCATTTGGGTTCTTTTTGTGTATGTGGTGGTCTTCTTTTGATTTTCTTAAACTCTGCATTTCTGAAAAGGGGCTGACATGAAAAGAGGTGCTCTCAGAGATAGAAACAAGACTACTCGTCAGTCAGAACAAGTATTTTAGGAACTGTGTTCCAGGGATTATATAAGCAACCTAATCCTGTGTCAACAGAAGTCTATGCCAATCGTCCCTACAACAGCAGACTAGTGTTTCAAACAAAGTTGTAAAAGGGAAATTTGTAGTAAAAAACTCAGTTGTAATTAGGGTTGCAACCTGCCCTGTTTTTATCTGGACACTAGGAATTGAGGGTTCTTGATGTCTGGCTTGATTTATGACCCAGAAATTGGTCTTGATGGATCTCTTTTCATGGGGCTCTTTAAAGCTGGGGTTGTGTCTGTTCCTACAAATCTCTGTGGGGATAACTGTTCTATTGAGCTCCATAGATCTAGTCTATAGGGCTCTACTGGAGTTGGAGTGGGGCAGGGAGTGTTTGTTCTATCGAATCCTATGAAGTTGCAGTGTTTGGGAATAAGAGACTTGGTTTTCCTAAGCCAGCCCCAATATTAGGCATAAAAGCACATAAGCACATGCAGATTGTAAGCAAACTACCATCAACCATGACAGGTGCCAGTCCTCATCGTGATGTCATTTTAGAACAGTGTCCCAGCAACTCAGAAGGAGTGAGGGTTGTCTGCTCCTGAGGCTTATGGTACTAGTGACCGGCAGCAGGGTTCTTGATCACCCTCTCTACCCTGTGGCAGTGGCACCCTCAGTGGCTCCATCCACCTCCACCCACCAACAGCAGCAGCGGCAACTCCCAACGGTCCCCTCAGAGTAGCAGTATGGCTTCCAGAACCTTTCCACATCTCACCCCATGGCTGCAGCAGGTCTCCCAGCTAGGACCTTTCTAGAGTGGCAGCAGCGTGAAGAGGAGCTCTCACCTAGCCAAGGTAAGACCCTTCTTCCATGCCAGAGACCCTGCCCCCTTGCCCTTAGAGGTCCTGTCACTGGGACCTGAGCTCAGGCCCTGGATAGCCTTGCTACACACACCCCTGGTTTATAATGATGGTGTTCATAACTCCAAGGTGCTGCTGCACAGAAAAACACTTTACAAAGGCTTAGCCACCTGTGTTACAGAATAAACAGTTATGGAAAACTGTCTCTCTTTCTGCATAAAAGATTCCCCCTTTCCTATGACCTTCCAGTAATCCTTTCCTATTACTTTCTGTCAGTGAGTATTTACTGTGACAGAAATATTGGTTTGAAATTGGACAGATGTTTTAAAAGGCTACAGCCAGACATCAATAGGGAGGAGCATAACTGTTGCCATAGTAGATGTAAAAAGTGAATAAGGCAGGCCAAAAAGGAATTTGAGGAGCAGCTTGCTAAAGATGCTAAACCTAACAACAATGATGCTAAAACTAACAACAAAAGCCTGATAGAGAGTCAGCTGGGCTGTTAGATGACCAGGGGGTGAAAGAGGTGCTTAGGGAGAATAATGACATTGCAGAGAAGCTGAATGAGTTCTTTGCCTCAGTCTTCACTGCAGAGGATGTTGGGGAGATACCCACGTCAGAACCTTACTTTGTAGGTGATAAATTGGAAGAGCTGTCACAAATCAATGTGACTCTGGAGGATTTCTAGAGCAAATTGACAAACTAAATACTAACAAGTCACCAGGGCCAGATGGCATTCACCCCAGAGTTCTAAAGGAACTCCCAATATGAAATCGCAGACCTACTGTTAGTAATTTGTAACCTGTCACTAAAATCTGCCACTGTACCCGACGACTGGACGGTGGCAAATGTAACCCTGATATTTAAAAAGGGATCCAGAGGCGATCCTGGAAACTACAGACCAGTAAGCTTGATGTCTGTGCCGGGCAAAATGGTGGAAACCATCATTAAGGACAGAATTACAGGGCATGTTGACAAACATGGCTTAATGAGGAAGAGTCAACACTGATTTAGTAAAGGTAAGTCATGCCTCACTAACCTGTTGGAATTCTTTGAGGGTGTAAATAAGCATGTGGACAAGAGAGACCCAGTAGATACAGTGTACCTGGATTTCCAGAAAGCATTTGATAAGGTCCCACATAAAAGACTCTTGAAAAAATTAAAAAGTCATGGGATAGGAGGTAGTGTCTTACTATGGATCAGAAACTGGTTAAAAGATAGGAAGCAAAGTGT
>QEPC01010071.1:59393-71234 GCA_003113815.1 Sphenodon punctatus | reverse complement strand
GGGGGGGGGGGGGGGGAGAGACATGTTTCCAGTCCATCCCCTACAGCAGCTCCAACAAACCCCTATGATGCCAATGTAGCTTAGCCCTGACTTAGCAGGATGTTCTGAAGATTTCCCCCAACACAATGACCATTTGTACCTCACTCTCTGAACTATTCCGGCCATATCCTGGACAGCACAATCTATTTAAGGAAAAAGTTACATATTCACAGTAGTTAGCTATGCTCATTCAAGCTTTTGTTTTCTGAGAAAATGGCCACCACAGTTGAATTTGGCCATGGTGAGTTTCAGGTAAATATTCCACTTCACTGACACAAAATGAATAGCCTGCCAGGCTAGGGGTGGGCTGTGGCTCAGGTGGCAGAGTGCAAGCTTTGCATGTATTAAATCCCGAATTCAATCCCCAGGATCTCTGGTAGCGCACCTGGGTGAGGTCTCTGCTAGGGATCCTGGAGGGTCTCAGGTAGCACGCCTGGGTGAGGCCTCCACCACAGACCCTAGAGAGCTGGATTTGAAACCCTACTGTCGTGTCAAGTTCTGACAATACTGGACTAAGATTGATCATTGGTCTGCCTCAGTTAGGCAGCTCCTTGTAGATAGACCATGTATCATGGTTACATGATTCACTCAAAACTGTTAGCACTGGGTGGAGGCGCTAACCCAGTTTTGTCAGCCGTACCCCATTATGCAGTGCATCAGATGGTCAGCGGATGCCATATGTTCACCTCGCCCCAAGGCTGATGCTGTACAGAGTACCCGGCTAGCACCAGATGGGCCGATATAGGCCCAGCTGCATCCTCCAGCTGGGTCTCTGTGATGCAAGCAAGGTCAGTGGCTTAATCGTGAATAACATTAGAAATGACAGCCATTTTATTTACAATCACCACTGACCTTGCATTAGCAAACCCACATAGTAACTGAAAACACAAAATGGAAGCAACATCTGGTCACTGCCCCCCACCTGCCAGCAGATGTTGATCAGCTATGCCACCAGATGTCAGCTCGTTTTACAAGCACAGGGGTTATCTAGTCAATTTCACCATGTGGTTTTCCCCCCCCCCCCTTGTCAGTTTCACAAGTGGGAGGCAGGGAGAGAGGGAGCGACAGTGAATCAGTGTGGGCCGTAGGCTGACGGAAGATGCTCACTCCCCTCCCCTCGCATTACATGTACATCTGCAGTGTGGTGGTGGGAGGCTGCAGCCCAGTAGGGATGGCCCCTCAGCCCTCTCCCTCCCCCGACCTTCCCTCTCAATATGGAGTGCTTCCACAGAGGGTACATGTGTTACAGCACGTTAGGAAATCCAAGTAAGAGGTGACTGGAGGGCTCTGCAGCCTGGCTAACATCCTGTTGATCCCAGAGACTCAGTGAGACAAGGAACTGCAGATACGCAGGGCGGTCACCAACAGCAACAAGTGAAGGTACATGTGATGCTAGCTTTCAACTTGCCTTTGCTGACCTCCTTATGTATAGGCTGACACCCAACAGTCTCCTCCCGGTGGAGAAGAGTTTACAGGTGGCAGCATGCATATAGCACGGCTGCAAGAACATGGACAGTGGTCTGATTACTCTCCTTCTGGATGATGTCACCAATTACCATGGTGCACACTTGCTATGAGGGTACTCTATGTGTGTCAGAGACCCCTCCTACCATTGGCATCTGAGTTAGCGCCCCCCCCGATTGCATAGGAAAGTTCATATGCCTCAGTCCTCTGGACTGCATTGATTATACTCAAGGTTTGCTTAATCATAGCAGCTAGACACTTCTTTTAGTAAAATGAGGTCTGAAACTCAAACAAGAAAGCCCTGCCCACCAGCCATGATTAGTCATTAGTTTCCCCTAGCAGGGACATGCCTCACTTCAGGACCGGCTTTACTATAGAGCACCCACCCCGGGCCCCACTCTTTCCGAGGACACCCAAGTGGCATCTGTTTTTACCAAGACAGGTTGTGGGGGCACCACTCCCTCACAGTGGGTCCCCAAACATGACCACTTTCAGGGCACTGCAGAGGTTTCCTCCAAGGCAGAGGGTCCACCAGGGGCCCCACATTTTATCTTTGTCCTGGGCCCTGTAAATCCTAAGGCCAGCCCTGCCTCACACTTTCACAAACACTGATGAAGACTGAGTGTATGTCGCCCATAGACCACCCAGTATCAGAGTTTCCATTACTTGTTTTGACTATTGTGAGGTGTTACTATGTGGTGATCATATACCTCACTACAACACCAAACTGTGGTTTTGCTCAAGTTGTAAGCAAGCTGAATGTCTCTGTGGAGATTTATTTTATTCTGCTGTTTACTAAGGGGGGGAAAACTGAACCATTAAAATACAGGTCACCTCATCATAGCCTGCAAAAACAGCCTTGAAAAATGGGTCTATGGGTGTTTTCAGACATGACGCTAACCACAGTTTAACCACACGAACATTTCTTATACATGTTGCATAAGAAATGTTTAAACTGGGGTTAGCATCATGTCTGAAAACACACTATTTAAAAAAGAAAATTTTCTCGCTAAGAGCATACAGAATGCTTATTAGCTATTCAGTGCTTTCAACAGAGTTGAATCTGATTGGGCTTCCTCACCCCATCAAGAAAGCAAGAAAAAAAGAAAGGGGGGGGGGGGAGATCTTTGTTTCAAAAACTTTCTTCAAAATATGTTGTGTTGTAAAATCAAAATAAGGTGTCTCTGTGAAGACTCCACACTACAACACTAAAGGGCAATTTTCAGCAAAAGCTGCCCCTCTCTTGAAGGACACTACTAAAGCCTATACTACATTTACGTCACCCAGAATCCTTGTCTACAGACATCTTTATCTATAGCCCATAGGGCTGTGTTTTGTCCCAATCTTACTCTTCAGTTAATATCACTTTTGAGCCCAAACTCATTTTTATCCCAGTCCGTATATCTAAATGCACATCTGCTTAAGAAGATTTGGTGTATTCCACAACTTCTGATGTAATTCAAAACAAAACTAGAGTGCTGAGGGGACAATTCCTTACAAGACCAATGGAGGTTTCCCTAGCAAGTACAAAAACATGGCCACTTAACTGAATGATCAATCTCTTATACATTTGAATGCCTAGTTAACAGAGAGAGCACCAGTAGGTGGTGCTCAAGAATATGTATTTTGCTATTCAAACTTGTATGCTCACTGCAAATGACTTCGTGTGTGCAGATCTTCACATGGCATGCTTAACAGCCACAGCCCACTTTTATGCAATAGAAAATATTGTTGAAAAGTGACACTGCTGGTGAAAACAAGTTACTTTTCATGATTAAGTACTATTGTTCTTTGCTCCATTTCTTTTGAGACAAATGCTACCAATTCTTCTAGCAGCATACAATTCCACAACGGAGCCAATAGATGGCAGTGCTGTTTCATAGTTCCAAGCAAGCATCTTTTATTTGTCAGAATTCATCATTTCAACTCCACACTACAAAGCTAAAGGCCAATTACCAGCAAAAGCTGCCCCTCTCCTGAAGGACACCACTAAAGCCTATACTGCAAATGAAAAGAAATTGATATAATTACATCAGGCACACATAATGTTTGTTTCAGAGCTGCTGGTGTCTGTGGCCTCACTGTTTATTTTTACATCAAAAAAGATGTTAAAGGGGCTTGGAGGTTGTTTTGTTTTGTTTTAAAAATCCACAGTTGTATAACTACTTTGTAGCACTGTCACAAATGACAGCTCGACTGATGGAGCCCTGACTTTAAAATCAGTCACAAGTGACTATTTCAGGGGGAAAGAGATGTAAAAGCTTGCATTTTCCTTCCTCTGCTAGAAAGATCTTCAGCTTAGACCTTGCACAGATACGGACAGTCCACTCCATTAACTTAAACCACAATTCTTAGCAGGATAGAGCAGTAAATTGTGGGTCTCTCAAGCGCCCCACCAAACCTCCTCTTACAGCAAGTCAGTCTCCGACTGTCACAGCAAGATCCCCTGGCAGCAACACACTCACTAAATGCCACACACACTGAGCCTTTGCCAGCAACATCTGGCTCTCTCACAACTGGTTAGCCCTGTAGCCCTCTGACCAAAAGAGAATCCTAGCACACACCTGGGGTGCCTCCAGACAAGGCGGGGGGAGGCTACCACTCTTCAGGCAGACTTAGGCCTCCCTGGGCATATGAGCCACACTCCTGTGGGCGGCGCCTCAGCTCCAAGATGTGCTGAGCCACCCAGCTCCCCCACGCTCATGTACCTGGCTCCCTGTGCTGGCCCATTGCCACCCTGGGGCCGCACAGCTCTCTGGGGTTGCACCCTGTGCGTTTTTAAATGAGCAAGGCAATGAGGGGTTGTTTAGCACAGGTTTGCTGGCTAGGGATGTGCAATTCATTTTCATTTTGTTTAGTTACTAAAACGAATGAATCCCCATTCGTTTTAGTAACTAGGAAATTAAAACGAATGAATTAGGAAACGAATGAAAATGAGAACAAATCAACTTTTAATAATGAAAATGAAATGGAAAATGAAAACTAATGAGGTCCCTTCTGCACATGCCTACAGCCTGCTGATCCTCTGCCCACTTCTTGCTGCTCCTGCTGCTGCATGAATGTGTCTCTCTCTCTCACGGATCTCTTGCCTGCCTGGGGTGATCTCTGCAAGTTGACGCCCTGCCAAACTTCGGGATGCCTGCCTATGCCGATGCCAGTGCTGCTGTCAGTCTGTGCGATGATTGATTGTGTGCCTCCGTCTCATAGATCTTCTCCCCGCTAGGGCATTCTCCTCAAGGTGAAGCCTTGGGACAGCATGTTTCCTTTGCCAGTCCCAGCTGCTTCTCAGTGCCCGCCTGCTGCCTGCCAGTTTCTCTCTGATAGTCTGCCTCCAGGGGGCATTCTGTGCTACATGAAGCCTTGTCAGACTTGGAGCACCATCATCTTCTCCTATGCTAGCGCCGTGACTGTCTAGTGCCCACTGCTTGTCTGCCTCCCTGCCGTTTGTCAGTCTGTCTCGGATATTCCTGCCCCCCTTGGGGCCGTTTGTGCAAGTCTAGGGGAAGGGAAAGTGTCACAGAACAACAGTAAAACCACCATTTAAAAAACATGAAAACCTGCCAAGTGAATCCCATTGATTTCAATGGGAAACAAATGGAAAACGAGTTTTAACTTTAAAAATAGATGAATTTTTGGAAGCAAAAATGAAAAAGGGAAATGAAAACCAATTAACTTTTTAAAACAAAAAGGGAAACAAAAATGAAGTTTTAAAAATGAAAACGAAAGGGTAAATAGAAACGAATGAGCTCCCTTCTGTACACCCCTATTGCTGGCACCACAGACTCCTTTCATACAACTATGGGGAAGGCAACACTGGCTGAGCTCTGTGATCAGTCCCTTGCTTTGAGCAGGGTGTGTGAACTTGGTCCAAAAGCAGTGGCAGAGATGGGTAGGGACTACCTCATGAATGCTGTTCGCCGCCCCGAGGGGCAGGATATAAATTTTAAATAACTAAAATAACTAAAATAAATAAATGAAAAAGATTTAAAAACCTTTGGTTGTGGTTGACCAAAAAGTTGGCTCTCTTCATATGGGCCACTGTGCATGGGGAAATTTGGGGGGGAGGGGGCGCAGTGCATGAGGGGTCTAATGGACCCCACCCACCTCCATGCACAAACCATATGTCATTGGCACCCTTGTTCTGTGCGAGGGTGATGGCTGGAGGAGGGTGGAACGGTAGCATGAACGTACCCACGGACAACCTCACCACCACCGCAGCAATCGCATGGACGCCCACCCACCCACGGCCGTGCAAAGAGGCCCATAGATCAATATGCCAACAAGAACACTTGGATAAGTTTGCCTCCAGCTTACTCAGAGCTGGCTTCCTCCTTTAGGAACTTGTATCCCCTGCATTCTCTGTTGTCCGGGCAAGTGAAGGCTGTGTGAATAGGGTTGGCAGAGCCAGGAGTAACCCAGAGTACTGTTTAGAGGGGTACTGGGAGCAGATTGGAACCCAAGTCTGAATGGAGTGTCCCCTGCCTCACCCCATGGCAGGTCTGAAGCAAACGAAGATTAACTTTCTGGAGGGGAGGGGTTATGGGGTCCAGAGCACCAAGCCCCAGCAGTCTAGGGCCAAGATGATGAATCAGACTAAATGGGTCAAGTATGTCAGCCTTGTGCAAATGTTAGGCCCTCATGGCAGACTGACTGTGAAGGTGCAAGCAGATTATGTTACCCTTACTTTAACAAAAATGACTATCAAGCAGTCCTATGTTAGGAGGGGGCCCGCACCACCCTGGCTCTCAACTTCTCTAGACACCTTGCATCCAAAGTGGGGGTTAGACTAGATGGCCCTCAGTCACTTCTGTGATTCCCTGGAACTAGCACTACCTTTTGTGAGAAATTTCTTACATCTTTAATTGATGGATGTTCAGGAATAGCCCAGCTCTTTTAACTTAAATCCCATTTTCTGCTGCGGATACTGTGAAGAAATGCACAGCCCTGCCCAATACATTTCATTAAATAATATACGTATGGAGCAAAATGGTTCCTATTTCAATTGAAAGTCCAGCTAATTGGGGACAGGACAAGACTGCCTAAAGAGCAGAGCTCACTATATTAAGGGCAGTGCTCTTATGTTGTAAACAGGCAGGGTTTTCCCCCTTTTAATTGCTGCCATGAATTCTCCCAGCCTTCCTTCCCTCTTGTGATCGTCTGGCTAATTTAATTTAGGAGGGAAAACAATACAATTGGGTCCTGCTTTGTGCTCCTGATTGTGTTTTTTAATGCAAAATGAAACTAACCCACTGAAGAGGCTGTGGGAAGAGAGTTTGTGGGCCAACAGAATGCAGAAGGAGCTTGAAAAGCTGCTCCCCCACCCTCCCGTCCACTTCAAGCTTCAAGTGGCTCCCTCTTGTATTTTTCAAGACAAAATGAAGCTGACAGGATACGAAGGAAGGGGGAATAGGGCTGTGCATAGGTGAGGGAGGCAAAGAGCTACTAGAAACAGAAATGCTAGGGTGGGAAACGAGTATCCTACAATCTTTAAAATATAAAAATAAGAGACAAGGGGTATAGATTTCATTAATATTTTTTGAAGGGAGGATGCGAGAAAGCAGCCCCTTCTCTTTTAACAGAGATTGCAAGAAACTAATTGTTGGTGGGCTTGATCCCAAACCCCTGTGCATACTGTTTATGCAATCACGCGAGATGCACACGCATGTGCATAGGGCAGCCACCATCTTTTACCATTTCGATCAGTTCTTTGAGGCCTCTTTACCTTTGTGCCACGTAATAATAAATGTGTTGATGTCCTCTTTAACTAGTCTTTTCCATTTCTCTTTTGGGGTGTTCTCAAAACAAGACCATAGTCCTCATTGCCTTCACCAGGCATGTTCCTGCCTGCCTATTAGGTGTCCACCATGGGGCCTCTACGTTGTCACCACAGGGTCACCATTCAAGGCACAGTCCAGGGACATAGCAGGTCCACCATGTTGGCCAGTCAGGGCTAATGGGCACCCCCATGTTCACATCTTGTCAACTAGGTTCGCCCACAGCCTCTCCTGCATCCAGGTCCACCAGCACCATCGAGTCCCTCCCATCTAGCTCACCCAGCCAGCTGAGAAGCAGGAGCGGCAGCAACCTTCCTCTCCTGCGGCTGCATCTATGCCGAGAGGTGCACTAGAGACTTCCGTCCCACGCAGTCTCCCTCTGCCACAGCCACCTCTCAGCTGAGAGATGGGGAGGAAAAGCATGCGCTTTTTCGGCGGCAGCGTCATGTGTAGAACGGGCTGCCGGCTCTTTTGGAAACAAGCGCGGGCGTCACCGCGCTCGTCTAAAAACGGCCTGAGAGGCAGCTGGGAGGGAGATGAAGGGTGAGGTAGATCTGTAGTGTGCCACTCAGGTGAGAGGTGGCCATGCGGGGAGGGAGATCACTAGCGCTACTTGTGGAAGCTGCTGCAAGCACATGAAATACGGGTAGGAGGCTCTATTTATTAAATTGGACATGCTAAGCATGTGAGTGGTGGCTGCCTGAGGGCTGCACGGACCAAACATGGGCTCAAGCAGGCTATTGTCTCATTTGGTTTCACCCTTGGTCTTCCAACTTTTCTTTAACCCTTTGGTCACTGTGGTTTACTTTAAAGTTTGCCTGGTTTTCAAGACTTGAATTGTAAAGGATTATTATTTATATAGTGCCAGAATATAAATATGGTGCTGAGCAGTTATGATTAGAAACTGGCCCATCCCTGCCTTGAGGCCTTTATAATCTAGAATGGACATGGGGAGGGGGCAGTTAGTCAAAAGGCACACAGAGAGACAAGAATACATTCATGAAGCCGAGAAACTGCAGTTGTACGCACTTAGCTTAGTTACAAGGGAGGAATGGGATCCAGAAGGATGAGACAGTATCAAGAAAAGCATAAACAAGCATCCTCTGGAAGTGAAAAGATAGGGGATGCCTGATCAAAGAGGGGGGGATCTGAAGTGCTGGAGAACGGGAGCAGAGTGTGTGTGTTTGAGGAGGGAGTTCCCAGGTTTAGGTGGCAGCATGAGAAAAAGGGTGCGTGCAATTTAGGGAGCAGGAGACTCTGGGGTAGTTGAGAAGGAGTGAAGTTCCTTGGTAGGAACATAGCAGGAAATGAGGAGTTAAAAAAAGGGAGTAGTAAGGCCATGGAAAGTCTCTAAGGTGAAGACAAGGAGTTTGTGCTGGACCTGAAGGGGGACAAAGAGCCAGTGGAAGGAAGAGAGTTTGAACATGGCCAAAACAACAGGCGAAGGTGGAAACAGAAGTTGTTGAATCGAAGTGAGATGATCAAAGTGAAGGGCGGGGGGGAGCGGGGACTACCAGCCCAATCCCAGACCCTGCACACTGTGCAAAAGGGTGCAGGTTCCTGCACGCAATCCATGTATAAGGAATGTGGCATGTGCACAGACTGCACGCAGGAGTTTTTATATGTATAAATTAGAGAAACAAAAAACCTACAGTTTTACAAACTTAGTTAAGGCAGATTCATACCAAGCAAACTTTAACAAAAATAGAAATTGTGTGTTAAGGCTCCCGCCTTAACTTCCACACCATGTAAGCAGTAAAGCTGTTGTATGCGAAGCCATACTGTGCTCGCTTACAGCTTAGGCTCCATGCACCCACACTTTGCCTTGGTCTTTCAGCTCCTGTTCATCTGAAATTGACACTATGGAGTGGGACACAACTACCACACACATTCGCCTCTACGTAAGGTGGAAGCCTAACTTTGTCCCACACACTGCAGTATTATTATTATTTATTATTAACAAACATTTATATAGCGCCAGCAGTGTACCTGGCACTTTACAAAGTAATAAAATAGACACGGTCCCTGCCCCTAGGGCTTACAATCTGAGAGACAGGAGCTGGGGGAGAGACATAGGAAGGGGAACAGAGGGAGAGACAAGGGGTCTAACATTCATGAAGATGCGAGGTCTCAAGTGCACGTACTTGGCTTGGTTACGATGAGACTCATCGTCACAGTACTCATATAAGCATGTTAATATTGTGACATCATCATCAGTATAATTGCTAGCATTATTTTGTCATAGGACTTCTTGGTCTTAAAATTACACGTGTGTAAGTGCTTTGCTGTTTTGGGTGCTAAATAAGTATTCACTTACATATGAGGACATGTGGGACAGATTCATTTATGGTGTTTTTGGATAGGACTGTAACAGCAAGGATGATTTCATCTCTTTTGTCAGTCAATACTGAAATGTCACCAGAGGGGGGTGGGTTCCAATGAAATTGGCATATTTGAAATTGGATACCCTCAGTTTTGGAATGAATGTTTCAGTTTTACTGGCATTTTCCATACCTAGGGATCCGGTTTCTAGGAGTCTCTGCCTCAGAATCATCAGCACAAACCCAATTCCCCACTCCATCTGGTGTAGGAAGTAATGAGGGATGTTCAACTGCCTTAGTGGGTTGGGCATGGAGGCATGGGGAACTGAGAGGAAGGAAAAGGGGAATGCTCAGGGTACCTCCACTCTCCTTTCCTGAAACCTGGTGTAGTGGATAAGGAGCTGGACGTGGAACTGGAAAGCATACCTGGGAAGCCAGGGTTGAATCCTGCCCTATCCAGGAACTCCATGGGTGGCCTTGGGCAAATCATAATCTCTCAGCCTCAGTGCCCCATCTGTAAAATGGGAGAGCGCGCGTGTGTGTGCGCGCTTCTGTCTCTCCCTATGCTCCCCTCACCCTTATCCATCTTAGATTCTAAGCCCACTGAGTAGAGACCTGCCTCCATTAATACAACTCTAAAGCGCCAGGTACACTGCTTGCGCTATATAAATGTTTAATAATAGTAATAATAATAATAATCATCATCCTCTCTTCACAATAAGTCTCCTCTCCCCACCCTACTTTTTACATCTTTTGTCTCAATCCCATACAACAGGAATCCAGCATTCCAGCTAGTCCTATATAATATTTGGGAAGGGGGTCAGTGCTCGGCAGTAATGCCATTCTGCCGAATAATAAAATAAAATAAAAATAAATAATAATAATAATAATAATAATAGAGTCCCTGATAAGCATAAAATATCCACCTTGCTTATAGGTTGTGATTATAGCTTGGCAGCCTCAGGAGAAATGTTTTGTATGTCTCTGCTGTAATTCCAAGGAAATAGAATTTGCAGGAATAATAATATAAAACCAGAAACTTCAATTTGCTTGTGCTCTAATTTTCCAGACACACATTTCAAGGGATAGTACTTACATATTAGCAAGTGCCTAATAAGTTAGAAAACACACCATTATTATTTAAATGCCTTATGGCACAGTAGATATTGGTGTGTTTGCTACATATTCATGGACAGATATTGGCATCAAGAACACTCCGGTTGTTATTGCCTTGAATCATAAGCAACTCGTAGGGGAGACACATGGAGACAAATGCCCCCCCCCAATTTTCAGAAGCCCTCTAGAACCCCTGCCTAGCCCCCATTGCTGCCCCCCTCCCCTCCATCAGCAGTTACTGATCTCCTTTGCCTTGAACTATATTTTTGTGTTTTAATAAAAAACAGAGAACTCTGCATATAAGAACATAAGAAGTGCCATACTAGGTCAGACCAGTGGTCCAGACCAGCATCCTGTCTCTGACAGGGGCCACCTCCGGTAGTTCAAGAGAAGTACATATACAGGTCATGGTGTTACCCATCTCCTGCTAGTAACCACTCTGAATTCCCCTCTGCGTTCGCCACAGCGGGGGTTTGGTGGCGCCCCTCCCTCCTAGGAACAAAAGAGGTGAGGAGGGGTAGGAGCGGCCACTGCGAGGGTTGGGGGAAGCCGTGGTTGCCCAGCAACCAGAAACAAAGCGTCTGGGACTCTCACAAGAGGCGGGAGTCCCGGGTGCCATTTTAGGCTCCCTGGATCGCTCCGCATTCAGCTGGGCGTGGGCAGGGAGCAAGGTCGTGCATCCACCCACCCGCCCCCATAAAATGGCACCACTCCGAGTTAATACTGGTCGCGTTTTAGGATCAGAAAGGAATTTTCCATGAACCTAATTGGCAAAATGGCAAGGGGTTTTTCGCCTTTCCCGGAGTGACCTGCTGATTCGAAGAGAGGGGTGAGGACACGGTTTCACAGGTGGTAGGCTGAATTGTCGCACTCTTGCAGTAGGCTGACTTCAGGCCTTCAACTTGTTAAAAGTTGTAGTTGGTAGCATAGGATTGAATACAAATATCTCCTTACGAGATGGACATAGGCCATGCACAGCCGCTCAGTGCGGCCCACTGTATGGTCAGCCCAAGGGTGAGAGGCGAACGGCCGGACCCCCTGGGCGGACCATGTACCAAACAATAGGTTACGGTGCCCTCACCCTTGTTGTTGTTTAAACCCACCCTGAGGGGAAAAGGGGTAGTTAC
>QEPC01010071.1:40550-52775 GCA_003113815.1 Sphenodon punctatus | reverse complement strand
GTGCCTTCTGGGCCCTTCCCGGCCGGTTCGCTGTGACATCTGGCCGCCCGCTGTGGCATTCGCCTGAGCTGCAAGGCCCCCCCTTTCCGGGACTGTGTGTTTGCTGTGGGGGTGCCCGTGGGGACTGTTCTGCTGTGGGGTGAGATGTACCTGGTGGTGGTGTCCCGCCCTGCCCCTGTGCCCGTTCCTCCCCTCGTCCCGGTCCCGCAGCCCACCCCACCCCCCCATGCCCGGCCTGCCTTGCATGGTGTCCAGTCACCCATGTCCCCCACCCTTCCCTTTCTTTCCTATCCTCCGTGCCCACGTGTGTGTGTGTGTGTGGTTGTGGTTGTGTGGGATTGGGCCGGCATGTGCTGGTGCTGTGGGTGCCCCCGAGTCCCTGTGGTGTGTGTATGTGCCTGCTGTGTGTGGTACCTGTGCGCCTGTTCTCCCTCTCCCTCCTCCCTTCCCGTTTCCCTTGTGTGGGCGTTCCCTTTTGTGCCTTTTGGCTTCATTTGCCCTCAGGCGGCCATGTCTGTGTCCCGCCCCTTCCATGGCTGGGAATCGGCGTAACGTCTGTTGCGCTGCCCCGGTCCGTGATCTGGCGGCCCGATTCCCAGCCGTGGTCCCGGCCCCGTCACGTCTGTTCGGGGCTTTTATTGGCCCCGGGGGGTGGTTGATTTGTTCGCCCCCACCGGGAATCCACTGTGGTGAACCGCCCGCAATCACCCTTTGTGTCCTCGACGTATGAACCTCTCAGGCAGTTGGTGGTGCTTGCAAGAGGGTATCCCCAGCCAACCTCAGAGGAACATGAGGGAATAGGCGGTCTTTCAGATACCTGGTGTATATATAGTGAGGATTACGTTTCCCTATGTGCATCATCTTGCACTTATTAGCATTGAATCTCAATTGCCATTTTATTGTCCATTCACCTAGTTGTGAAAGATCCCTCTGTGTTCTCACAGTCTGCCTGGGTCTTAACTATCTTGCCTGAATGTGGAATGACCACCTTGCTATAGCTAGGTCACTGGGAGTGGAAATGGACGATTCTTTCTTTAACCCACCACTTGCCTCCAAGGGCCCAGTATGTAATTTGAAAAGTCTTCAATTACTAAGATCCTTATATAAAAACCACGGAAGGATCTGTAATTGAAGGTCCACTGTGGAGACTTAACATATTTGTCTGGAAAAGGAATTGGCATTCTTGATTATATTTGTGTCCCAGCTAATTTGTTTGAATACGTTGTAGACTTTGCTGTTATTCCATTTGGACTTAGTGACCATCAAGCTTTGTCAATAAGATATGTCACTTATGTAGAGCCCTTGGTACTAAACAAAAACAATCTTGGATTGTCTCGTTTAGAACACAGGGGAAATAGGGCTCTGAGATGGAGTACAGAAGTTGCTTCTGCTATGCTCCTGCTACTTATGACAGAGGAGTTTAGGCATTACACAGATGCATTGATGACAGAGTTTGGGTCAGGGCGTTTACTTGAAGTATTTACTTTAATTTTGGAGAAGTTAAGAGCTTACCCGATTTCTGCTAGATCACCAGGGAGGAAATAAGTGGTTTGACACAGAGTGTAGACATGTATAGCGTGCTGTTAATCAGGCTGCTCGCTTAGTTAAAACTAATGGCTCCCAGCAGGTAATAGGTTCATATTTGAGCATAAAGGCTGTTTATAGAAATAAGTTAAAGTTAAAAAAACCGGACCTACCAACATATGTGGGCGGTTTTAGAAGAAACTATGAGAGAGAATTATAGCATCAAGTTTTGGTCTATAGTCAATAGAGGGACATCGGATTGTTATTCTATTTTAGATGCTGGTATTTCAAGTACCGCTTGGCAAGATCACTTCAAACATATTTTCTGTAGGGCGACCTTAGGAGTACTGGATCCTTTGGATGAGCTGACTTTAACATCTTGTCCTGTGTGAAAACCCATGTCAGAACTAGAAATAAGATCTCTTATCCTAAAATTACCAGCTAGAAAAACACCTGGCGAGGATGGGATCTCTGGTGAAGTATTCAGAGAAAACCTAGACTGGTGGATACTCATTCTTTGCAAACTGCTTGAATATATAGATGTATATGGATTAATTCCTAATGGTTGGAACCTTAGTGTTATTGTTCCAATATTTTAAAAGGATAATAGGAATGACTCCTCAAATTATAGACCAATTAGTCTGATAGATATAATAGCTAAGTTGTATGCTAGATATTTGTTAGAGAAATTAGAAGGATGGGCAAATACAAAGAATATTTTCTTTGAGGAACAAGCTGGTTTTCAATCAGATCATTCTACAATAGACCACTGTTGTCTTGGCCCATTTAGCAAACAAATATATACATGTTCAGAAAAGTAAGCTTTTTGTAGCTTTTGTCGATCTGAAATCTGCTTTAGTTTCGATCTGATTAATAGAAGTTTGCTTTGGGCAAAATTGGATGCTTCAACTATTGACCGGAGACTTTTATATCTTATTTATATGCTTTATTCAAGTACCTGCATACACATCAGATTAAACGAAGATAGCAAGATATCGGATGTTTTTTCTACTGCCTCGCCCTCCGCGCCCCAGAGCGGCTCCTGCGGTCTGCCGGGGGTGCCTTCTTGGAGGTCCCCCGTGTTAAGCGGGGAGCCACAATGGAGAGGGCATTCTCGGTGGCTGGGCCACGGCTTTGGAACTCCCTTCCGGAGGAAGCTCGCCTGGCCCCTAGCCTGCTGACATTCTGGCGAAGTTGCAAAACCTGGCTGTTTGCCCAGGCCTTTGGGAGGGAGGGTGGGTAGGGTGAGGCGTTTTAGCTCCCCCACCTATTTTGGTTATTTTAGTTTGTTTATTATATTTATAACTTTAGCCCTGTTTTAATATTTTAATAAGTATTATTATGATTATGAGAGTTTTAAATGGTTTTATTGTATTTTAAAATTGTTGGAAGCCGCCCCGGGCTGCATGGCAGGAGGGGCAGGGTATAAATTTATTAAATAAATAAAATAAATAAATAAATAAACTTGGGTGTTAAGAAAGGTTGTATTCTTGCCCCTTTTTCATCCAGTTTTTTTCTTAATGATATTGTATCGTCATTTCAAGGTGATGAATCTCTCTCCCCTCGAACCTTTGGGAGAAGGGTTCCACTCTTATTATACACAGATGATATGGCCTTATTGTCTGGAGCTGAATCTGGTATGAGGCAGGCCCTGCTAACATTGGGACTTTATCGTAAACAAAATTATCTTTGTATAAATTATGCACAGACTAAAGTCCTAATTTTTGCTAACAGAATAAGAAAATAGAAGTGGCTTTTGGATGGAGTGCCTATAGAACAGGTGCCCTCCTATAAATATTTGGGCTTAACATTTTCCACATCTGGTTCATGGAGGGAGCACCTGATAGCAGTCAAACTGAATGCTTATCAATCAGCTAATGCAATAATTAGATTTTGAAGTACTACTGGGGGCAGATTGGTTAAGACCAGCAATTTGTCTGATAGATTCTAAAATAGCCCCTCAGGTAATATACGTGGCAGAGGTCTGGGGTTGCATTAGTTTGGCACAGCTCGAGCCGGTTCAAAGTAAAATTCTCATAATTATGTTAGGGGCACCTATTAGCACTTCTACCTGTTTTTTGAAAGTAGAAATAGGCCTTCTTCCTTTTGAAATGAAAGCGAGGCGGAGGGTTCTCTCATATTGGCAGCGATTACTGAATATTTCAGAGGCTAGATTACCTCGCCTATGTTGGACAGAACAAATTAATCTTAGTTTTCCCAAACTGTGGAGATCCCAGGTCAAAAAGTTATTTTTTACTTTAGGGTTCTCATTTATTTTCGTCTAAGGGCAATCAAGAATGCAGGCCAGAGACATTTTCCAGGAACGTGTAAAGGATATTTATTCTCAATCTGACATGCCATTGATTCGTGAATCCTGAATGGCCCCGCGCTACAGGAAACTTAAGACAATTCATCAGTGCAAATATTCTCTCTCTGAGTTAGCAAATTTTACAATATGGAGGGCATTCATACTGCTACGTTTTCAACTGACGACAACTAAGGTTTTGGAGGGACGATTAAATGAGATCCCATATAAAGAATGTTTATGTGCATGCGGTTTACAGGTTGAGGACTTGCAACATTATTTATTTAAGTGTCCATGGACAGCTGGAGTTAGATCTAAACACCTGAAGGTGCTATTGGTAGGGAAGCTACAATGGGACATGAATTTGAAATTTTTTTATCTATTGGCTAATCCACATAAGGATTTGTGGATTACATTTAAGTAAATTACATGAAAGGTGACAAATTTCGCCCATACTTTGGCAGTACAAAATCATAAGCAAGAAAGGTTGTCCCTTGAGACCGTATAAGTACCATCATGGAGAGGCTTCAGGTTAATCACCTGGGTGGAATATTATTTTCTACATAATTCCTTGGCTTACAACCTGTATGTGAGATACCTTCAGTACAGGGTTGGGTTTTGGTTTTATGTTCTGATTGATTGAGGTTATACAATGTTTGGATTTGTTCTTTGGCCATGGGAATGTGATGTTCAAACTAAGTTTTGTAGAATTATTTTATTATTGTATTTGTAAGTTTTCTGTTTTAATTTTGCTACATCCATTGGTTGAGACAAATACATTTATTTACTTACTATCTTGAATAATTTGGCATCATCTGTGAGTTTCGCAACCTCACACTCTACCTAATTTTTCCAGATTAATGAATGCGTTATACATTACTGGTCCCTAAGGCACCCCAATGGTCTCAACCAGTTTGCCCGGTACTGATGTCAGGTTCACTGGTGTTATATTAGCTAACCTTCAATCTTCTGGCACCCCACTATTTACCTCTCTCTAACTTGAAAAATGACCATTTATCTTGACCCTTTGTTTACTATCTTTTATCCAACTACCAATCCATGATAGGACTCTTCCTCTTATCCTAGGACTACTTAGTTTCCTCAAGTGTCTCTGGTGAGGAACCCTGTCAAATGCTTTTTGAAAATCCAGATATAGTATATCAACTAAATCACCCGTATCCACATGCTTATCCACCCTTATCTAAAGCCATGCTGGTGTTTACCTATTAAGTCATGCTTGTCAATATGCCTAGTAATTCTTTTTTTAACAATTGTCTTCACCGGTTTGCCCAGTACTGATGTCAGGCTTACTGGGCTGTAGTTTCCAGGGTCACCTATGAAGCCCTTTTTAAAAATTGGTGTTACATTAGTTAACCTCCAATCTTCTGACACAGAGGAGGATTTTAGTGATAGGATACATATGACTGATAATAGTTCAGCAATTTCAAATATAAGTTCTTTCAGTACCATGGATGAATACCATCTGGCCAGGTGACTTGCCACTCTTTAAATTCTTGATATACAATAAGACCTCTTCTTGTGTGATGCTAATTTCAGCAGATAAGTCCACATAATCACCATCAACAAAACATAGTGCTGAGGTAAGAGGTATTTCCCCAACATCCTTGGCAGTAAAAACAGATGAAAAGAACGGATTTAGTTTCTCAGCAATGGCCTTCTCATCTCTGAGCACCCCCTTTGTTCCCTGGTCACCTAGTGGACCAACTGCCTCTCTAGCAGGTTTTTTAAAAAATAATAATATATATATTGGATTTTGTATCCTTAGCAAGCTGTTCCTCAAATTCCCTTTTGGCCTGCCTTTTATAATAGTTTTACACTTCCTCTGCCAAGGTTTATGCTTATTCCTATTTACCTCATATAACAATTCGAATTTCAAATGCACATTTGTGAATTTTGCATGCAAAGTTCCTATGAGAGCGTGTATTTTCAAATGTAGTATTTACTAGTTCATAACATTCTGTAACATCGCTTATGCTGGCTCTGTTTTATAGTCACACACAACCACCAAAAAAAAGGATTTTTTAAAATTTGATTTAAGCCAACTAAAAACATGAAAATAATAATAGGTGAAGCTGAACTAATCAAATTAGAAGAAACTGCCAGAAGGGAAAGGAAAAAAACAACCAAGAATTGGAGTCAAACTTGATCTGAATTCAAAGCATGTTTTTAAACAAGACACTACTAAGCATCAAATCAAATCACTTTATTGTTTAGCCGAAGCCTTAACAAAACTAACTTGATAACAGCATTTAAAAAGAAAAAAAGATACATAACGCCCCACAGGGGGCGAATCAACTACTAAGCATGGTGGCCACCCAGAAGGCACTTAGCCGACCAACCATCTGAATGAAAGTGGTGCAGGGGAATGCATGCATGCTCCTGCTAGCCATGCAGCACCCACTCATGATCACGCACAGCGCACTGTTGAGAAATCACTGTGCGGGGGGATGTGTCTGGCAATGGGCGCTCACGCATCCCCCTGCCCATATGAGCTGGGGTGACCAGCCACACCAGCAGACCGATCTGCCACTCGCAGGCACTGTTTGTGTGTGTGTCTGAGGGGAAAACACAGACTTTGCAAGGCACAGGAACTGGCTGTGAGTGTTGGGGGGGCCTGGGTTCTCCAGCACTCATGCCAGGACAGGTCAATTTCAAAGGCCAGCCCGGTGCGCTTCCACAGACCGGGGCAAGGGGAGTGCGAAACAGCTGCCACAGTAGCCACGCTGGGAGCCATCAGTTAGAATTGCTCCCTGTGCACTCCACCTGAGTGGCTGCTCAGCAGTCACGGATCCCTCCATCCCCACCCAACCTTGCTCGTTTAAAAAAACCTAAGTTACCAATGTATGAATCCATGTGAATATGCAGTAAAATAAAATTGTGAATTCAAAAAGCAACATTCACACCAGCTCCAATATCTAAGTTATTGTTTATTACGAAGCAAACAGATTCTACAAAGCTCAAATTAGGTAGCTCAGCCAGGTTTCAAAAAAGTAAAAAACAATAAATAAATTGAGCACATCCTGTTCCTCATTTCCTTAACCTCTTATAACACCAAGACAGATTTCAACTGAAGAATTCACAATTAATCATGAAAAGTAATAAGCTTATAAGTTAATTAATTCTATATAGGCTCATTTTTCCCCCTAGAAAGTTAATAACCACAATTGTCAGTTAGTTTTTCTTTCCTTAAGCAGATAGGAAGGAGCTGGTTACATTCCATTCCATCTCAATTTAATCCCTTGCTGTTAGGAGTGGAAAATGCAATTAAATGCACTTCTGGAACCTTTCCCCAGAATGTGGTTTACAATATTGCCTGCATTAAACAGCCCATGTAGGATGGTGCCGCCACATTTTTCCATTTCTTATCTAGCTATGATGAGAAACTTCAGAATACTCTTTTCAGAATCAAAACATATAAGTAGTTCACTTAAGGCACAAAAGGATTTCACTTTTTATGAATGAGCACAATCCAGCTCCCATTGAAGTCAATGGCTAAACTCCCACTGATTTGTATGGTGCTGAGTGACTGCACTCAATATATTAGCATGCAATAATCCCACATAGGTTGCAGTTTGGGCAGATGAGAAGTTCGGAAATTGTTCCCCGACATGACAATGGGGCCATTGTTTTCACATTACCCTTTCCTATTAGTTTTGCAAGATGGCTGCCACGTTCTTTAACACATATTAGGTCACTCAAAATAGAGTCTTAATACATTATTTTAACTATAATATAATGTGCCAGATTTCCCCACTAACCCAAGGGGAGCTCTCCAACCCTGGCACAAAGAGAGATAACCACAAATAAAAGTCTGAAAGTATTTATATAGAGAGTTAGGTAAGGGTGGTGGTCACAGGCCAGCAGGCCATAGGGAGAGGGAAAAGGATACAAAAATGGGCGAACAGAAAGAAACATAGGAAGCTTGCAAGTAAACACAACAGTCCAGATCCCACCCCCAGAAGTGTTTTGCACAGTTAGCCCCAGAGCACTCGGTTTGCAACAACAGCTTACAAGTCCAAATCCTTGCTGCCCAGGCCTGGCTCTGTCTGTGCTGCTCAACTCTCCACACTAGGGCTGTCTGATGGCCCTAGCACGGAGAATATGGCTGCTTCACACCAAAAGCTCCTCCGACCCCTCTAGCTGTTGGTCCTCCCAGACTTGGTTGCTCTTGTACTGATGCTTGCTGTAATAGCTGGCATTACAATAATTATATGTAAGCAATAACTGTTTAGAACAGTCAGAGGCCTGAACTACAACTCCCAGCAGGCTTTGCCTAGGCGGAGCCTATCAGACCCTAGAGATAGAAACCCATGATGCTGGAGGGCATCTCCCAGCAGGCAAGTCAGCTATTACACACATTGCATTACATATAATTATTGTAATGTCAGCTATTGCAGCAAACGGGTGGGAGAGGAGAAGCTAGAGAGAAAGGACAGACTCAATTTTGTTTTGGCTGACAGTGTGTATGCCTGCTTCAGGGAGAGAGCTGAAGTCAGCTATGCAGACTGGAACCTAGCTGAACCAGCCTTTCAGCCAGAGCCAGTGACAAGATTATTGTCATCATTACCAACCTCTTACCCATACTTCTATCCCCTAAGGAGGTTACATTATACATATATGAAAACAGTGAGAAAAAGAAACAATTACAATCTGGCATTTTATACATATATCTATTTAAATGCAAACAAAGTGCACATCTAATTTCAGAGCCTGTAATCCTTTTTCACGTTAGTAGTTATAATGGCTGCTACAGTTATTTAGGGGACAATTCAAGGCCTGCGTGCCAAGTGTGCATGCCTTGCACGCTCAGCACGTGCACAATATGTGCACACAACACGTTCACTCTTGACATGTAGCACGTGTGCACCCAGTGTGTGCAATACACACATCATGTACACATGTGTAATATGCATTGCATGTGTGCACCATGAGCACATTACATGCGTGGCATGCACAGTGTGGGCTCGTGGCCCTTGGATTGGCCCCCAAGGGAATAAGAGCTGCAGGAACGTTTCAACAGTATTTTTAAAATCAAAATGTCAAAGTATAATTGTTGAGGACCTCAATGTGTGTATCCATAATCTGACACCCCCTCAAGGGACTTGATATTCAGTAGGTGGGTGCTTACATTCCTTCCAGGAGGGCACCCAAAAACTGAGTACTCAGAATAGCCAGCTACTTTTGAAAAGCTTGGCCAGAATGTACAAAATATCCTGAAACATGAGGTTTGAAATGTTATGGTACTGATATGGTGAAAACAAGGGTGCTAACATAGATGACTTGGTCCTGCCTGGGCCAGAGTCATTCCCTGCAAGTTTGACCTGTGCCCACCATATGTGGGCCTGGTACAAACCATGCTAGGTGTGGCAGTTTGGCCAAAAATGTGGGCCCACATCAAGTCTGCACCCAACTGATACCCAGCCGGACCAGAGCGGGAACGTTTGTTTCTGGCCCTGGCTCCTTTTTGTTGGGAGAAAAAATGGGAAGGAAAATTTGTTTCCGGCCCCGGCTTGAGAAGATGCCAAAGTGCCCAGCCATGGCTACATGTCTGTAATAGGCATCCATGGCTGTGTGTCATGGCAGGGGGTGGGATGATGGCAGCAGCATGGGGGCATGGTGGGGTGGCTGCACGTAGCTCCCTGCCCTCCCTGGCTGGAACTGACCCAGCTGGGGGAAGCCCTTCCCTCCCCCAAGTGGGATGATGTCCAATCTGAACATCGACCCAGTTGAGGGAAGCCCTCCCCTTCCCAGGTGGGATGATGTTCACTCTGAATGTCTATTAACACCCCAGGTTTACGGATATGAATTATAGAAAAGTTATACCTAACCATCAAAAAGAAAACACAAAAGGGGAAAAACGTGAAGCATCATTTAGACATTTTTGTTTCTTATGCTTCTTGTCAAAGGAGACCTTTTGCTTTATTTACTGTTACTAAACAGCTGATTGAGAAGTCCAGTCAGGCTCAACCCCAGGGGCAAATCCATGTGGTATTATTCAGAGTATAAGACTAGGCTTAGTTGTACAGTTTTGTGTGTTATTTTATTTTTCCTCCCAACAAAAAGGTGGACTGTGCCTTAAAGAATAATTATGTCTTTCCTGTGCAACATCAGAATTCCCTTTCCCACATCAGACTTGCTAGATTTGTTTCTGCCAGTCTTTGATTCTTTGGGGAGAATATTTTCCTCAGGTTTCCTAGCCAGTAGCTATATTCATTGTACGTTTGGGGATGCAGAGTCAATTGTGTTACATGCTCTCTGCCACTAGTTCTGGTGTGAACATGACCAGAATAGCTGATGTCTTCTCTTTATAGTGACTGATTGCTTCTCAGAGGAGTTTAATTATAGGGCGGCACCATAAGATGCGGATCAGTGTCCCTGCCATATTGAATTCCTTCCAACACAGGCCTGAGCTAAATCACATGTTTTTAAAATTTAAATAAGGTCAAGCAGCAATCATCCAGGATCTTATATGAAATTCCACGGGGGTTGATGGTGGTCACTCGTTTTTCATATGGAATTTAAATATCTCTTTCTCACAAGGTATCTGCTCCCCATTTAGACATGATTTTTATTTGGCCTGTTTGTTAGGTTACCAGCAACTTGTATAGTCTACCTGATGGACTTTTTTATTATTATTATTGATTCAGGGTTAGAGAGGATACTTAATCCCTTGCTGCTACAAGTGGGAAAATGCTATTAAATTCACTTCTGAAACCTTTTCCCATCTTCAATCTTGGAGGAAGGTGAGGGATCTTTGAAGTATGGTCAGACAGAGTGAAAGTCCTGATCTAGCAGTAGGTAGATATTAGATAATGGAAAATAAAACCATGTACTTAGTTCCCCCCTGAAGGCATCAATGAGTGCAAAATCTCTGGCTGGGAATAATTGGGTACAATGTAATAAGCAACCAGCACCTATGGTTCACCATGTCCTTAAAGTCACATGATATGATAGGGCCAGTAAAACAGGAAGTACCTTCTGTGAATTCTCGGGGTTTAAATTTCTTTACATTATCCCATGCTGTAAGTATATGTACAACTGTGTGGGATTGTATTCTGGTGCTGCTTTAGGACAGCAGAGTAAATGTCACTCTGGTAGGACTATCTTGGGTTTTAGATCTTTTGTTTTACTTTTATTTCAGACATCTTTTACATTGAAAGGGAAGCTGATGGCGAAAGCCTTTAATACATGAACAATGTTGTAGCACAAATCAGAAAGATTGGAGATGCGGGGGCTCAAAATTAGGAGTGACAAGGATGCACTGTTTCTTACTGCAAGTTAAAGTTGTTGGGAGATTTGATGGGGGGAAAAAAGATGTTTGGGGAGAGAAAATGAAAGCAGGATGGGGTCATCACCCTGATGGTTGCTAAAGGAAACCCTGCAATATACAGTCGTTCAAGTCTCTTCCAATTGTTCAGCTCTCTATATCATTAACCCTGCAGCCAAAAAAGTAAACAAGCCACCTGTTCAAAGGCTGCCATTCAGTGCCACTAGGAATTCAGTCCTGTGTCGCCACAATTATCTCCACCACTAAAGATTCTGAAGAGTTTCATATGGGTCAGGGTTGCTAAGATGAGGGTAAAGTTGGGCTGGCAGTTTATAGCTTGCTTGATTGTATTGGGATCACTTTAGGTCCTTTGTTAGCAATTCTGGCTCCACATTGCAGAGTGTAGCTTTGCTGATTTCTTTGAGCAAAATAAAAACAGTGATTGGGTTTCTATTTCTTTTTTTTTTAAGTCAGAACATAATGCATTGATAACAGTTTAAAGGCTGCTACATGTAGCGTGTTAATAAACAAAATGATAGCCCCATATGAGCACAGCCCTTACTCATACATTTAGCATGTAGAACCTAATAAACGGGCAGCCCCCTGCGTGTATGTCTTGTGTGTTCAGGCAGCCCCCACTCACAGGTTTAGCGTGACAAGCTTAATGCATGGGCAGATGTTTTTCCCTGCCGCACTCCGCCCACCAACCCCTCTCTCAATAGCATGCACTTTATATGACTCACAGCTGCAGTAAACCATGGGAAGAAGAAGTCGCACCAGCGTTTTTTTTCTTCCAGGCTATGACTCCAGGAGGTGGTCCAGCATCTGCTATCCCTGCCCACCCACAGAGGTTCATACCTGGGATTATACCTGCAAGTACTTTGCAGCTGGAAATGGCCTTTGGCTATGCACATATTGCTGAGTTTATAGAGCAAATCGCTTACTTTAGTGAACACCTATAGTGAAAATTGAAATCAAAAGTAAAAATTTAAATCAAAAGCAATCATTCTTTGCATGTTGTCACCACCCAGTTTCTTGCATCTCAGGGTGATTTCAGACGTTACGGGCGGGCGGTTCACCGCAGTGAACCCCCAGGGGGGGTGAACAG
>QEPC01010071.1:22321-36664 GCA_003113815.1 Sphenodon punctatus | reverse complement strand
GTTCTTAAGCCTGATAATTGAAGTCTTAAGAATGCGCCGCTCCAAAGCCCCATGTCTCCAGCCGCCACCGCTGCTGGCAACGGGGAGAACGTCACTTCCGGTGGCTTTCCTTTAATGCAGCGATGAGGAGGCGCTGCGCTTCAGCGCTCCTCGTTTAAAAGCAGCCTTAGTCCTCTGAACTGTGCTTATTCCCCCACATCTCCATAGAGATGTGTCCAATTAGCTTTCCAGTCTTCTTTGACTCTGATACCCCATCTCTCACACCAATACAGCTGTGCCACACTGAACAAAATTTTAAACTATATAACAACTGACCCAGGGCTTAAAAGTCCTTGGCTGCAATGACAAACTTGTCGGTGCAACTAAAGAGAAAGGCACTATGAGAAAGACAGAAAACCCAGCTACTGACAGGTCAATTATGAGCTGGAAAACATAGGCCATTTTTAGATGAGATGCAAACATGGAGGTCCACCCATCCCCCATGCATTGAGACACCCGTCTGAAGGCAGCATGGAAGGGGACGCATCCTCCCGTGACCCACCCACCACCTACTCATGCCCACTCACGGAGTATTGGGGGAAATACAGGATGCTTTGTTCGGGGGCAGGCCAAGTTTGTCATTGCAGCACACCCATCCCTGGCCCATTTGATTCCCTCCCAACTCATTGGACGTGCATGGGTGGTCCACGCAGCACACACGGACCTGCCCCCCCAGCCATATCCATTTAAAAATAGCCATAGATACTGTTTTCTCTAGCTTTTTCTCCTTTTCTTTTCTTTTTCTTTCTTTCTTTCTTTCTTTCACCTGGTGATCTTCATTTAAACAAGGCTATGGTATCTGAAGCTATGATTAGAAAGGCAGATGCTGGAGTATGAAGCTAATGCTATGGATAACTTGGCCACTTTAGGGTAGGCACATCCAAATATACATTTGCTTTCCTGGCCTTGATCTTGCAAAGAGGAAGTTTTACATAGTCACACCCAAGATTTCTGGGAAGAGATTAATGTCTGGACTTCTGTTATGCAACTTTAGCAAGATCTGAGAGGAATGGTCACCAGGATTCTCAGAATGTCATAAGACAAGGGCAATGTTATAGTCAGAATTAGTAGAGATAGTCAGGACTCTCCAGTAGAGACGATATTGCACATCTCCAGTTCTAAGATGCGGCCTGTCAGGAATCAGGCCTCAAACTGCCACCTCTAAGGCAGAGAACAGTTCCACAGCATCACCAACACACCTTGACACTTCAGCCCAACCCTTGCTCTGTAGTCTCCTTCATGCTGACTGGGTGACAGCCCCAGCTTTGTGACTGGCCCTTATTGTTTTAAGGCCACCCAGGAAGGAAGCTGGGCAGAACAACATTGCACTGCAGTGGTCTTCCTATTCTTGTCTCACCTGAACTTACACCTAGCCTTGCTTATCTAGTTCTACCCATCCTCCTGCTCCTACCACCACTACTAATCATTTGTATAGCACTACTAGGTACACACAGCACTTTAGTCACAGATTTTCAGAGACTGGTCCCTGCTCAATGGGCTTACAATCAAAGATGGACAAGGGGGAGAGGAACACAGGGAAAGACAGACACACACATATTCCCATTTTACAGATGGAGAACTGAGGCTGAGAGGTTGTGACTTGCCCAAGGCCATCCAGTGAGTTCACGTCTGGGACAGTATTTGAACCCTGGCTTCCCAAGTCCAGCACCTTATCCACTACACCACACTGCCTCTCCCATCATGGCATATGGTTCCGATGGGTATAATTATAGTGGATGATGTATGGGACACATCCCCCACAAATTCCTACCCCCACAGTTCTAGGGTCATGGGGTTGTGGCTTATGTAGGTGAAGAGGAGCCAGCATCCCCCACAAATTTTACCTCAAATTTACACTACTACCTCCTAGTCTTGTCTATCTCCAGTTTGCTTGCTCCTTTCAACCTTACCTTTTCCCAGCCTGCCTGCCTGCCACCCAGCCCCACCACTTCCTTTCTCCACATGTGGTGTTTTCTGACATGACGGTGGCATGATTTAACCCACTTTAGTGCTGTCTAAACCGGCCGACATCTTTACATTGAAAGGTGCCCTCCAGATGTTTCCCCGGGCTGAATCTTGAATGTGGTGGTGGTGAGGCTAGCCCTGGCTGTGACTTGGGGAACTCCCAGAGTCGCAGCCCAGGCTAGTTGCCACCACAGTCAGGATCCAGCCGCCAGACTCAGAGTAAGGTGGGCTTTCACGTCTGAAAGTTTGCTTTACTTGGACCCAGTCCAGAGTGGCGGGAGGGGGGGGACCGCCATAACAGTTGTCATTGGCCACCCATCAGCCAGGGATGGGTTGCTGCACACAGCGCGGGGGTGGGGCTGGGAGGACACACGGCCATGCGTTTCCCTACCCACTCCCCACCCAGCCCACCATCACGGTTGTCTGGCAGCTGGCCTAGACCCTGGCTGGAGTGATGGCATTCACCACCGCCCAGGATAGTCCCTGACGGTGGCGGTTACCGTCACTTCTGAAAACATCCCTGGTCCTGATCATATTCCCACCCTCCATCTGTTCTTGTTATGCCTGGCCCCTGAACCTGACCTCTTGCTGATAGGCTGTCTTGTGTGTATGCACCACTTATAAGCAGAGATTGCACGAGTTGTATTTAATGATCCTGAAGCCGCCCCGAGCTGTTTTTAGGGGGGACGGGGTAAAAATTTAATAAATGTAAATAAATTTAATAAATAAATAAATATATATATATATATATGAGGCATATCTGTATTCGTGGCTGTGTAAAATTGTCTGTTGGTGAAAAAGGGCTAACTTCTAGTCTTTGATCACTTCCACTGCCTTTGTGAAACCTGACTCTGAGCTCTGCATAAAACAAGAAAGGCAAGTATAATACTGAAAAGAACATTAAAGCAGAAATCAAACTTTTCCAGAGAATGCAATGCCCTTCAAAATTAGTACCTAAACTACTTCTGGATTAAATCAGAGATGAAAGGGAAGTATGCCTTTACCCCGTTAAAGCTGATATAAGAAGGTCCAGTTCACTAAGATGCCTTTGCAACAAATTACTGACACAGAATGAGCTTTCGGCAAACATCGGCCACTGACTTATGTTGTCACACTCCAGCAACAACCAGTTACAGGCCTGGCAGGTAGTCACATGCCTGGAGTGTGGACGATGTAATGCCTGTGGGCTATTGATCTCCAGTGCGACATATCTCACAAGCGGAATTTGCGGGAGGATTAGCAGCAGAACTCATCTAATTATTATAAACATCTGCCACTGAGCACTTTACACATAGTGAGGTGTTGAAGTGAAGCTCATAAGAGCCCAACACAATTAAAAGGCTGGAGTGATAGCTTGCATAACAGTTTTTTATGCTTGTAAAGTGCTTTGGGATACAAGGAAACTACAGATAGTCCAGGAGTCTGAAAACTCCAACTGGTTTATAGGGCGGGGTGGGGGTGGGGGTGGTGTTCCTTCCCAGTCTGCAAAGCGAATTCCACCATCAGAGGGTTTCCCTCTAGAAAAGGAACTCTCTCCCTGTGTGACAGATGGATGTTCAAAGCTCTAGGATGGTATTGTGTGTGTGTAAGATATTATTTAGTACTACCTACCCTTGTTTTCCCACAACAATTCTGTCTGCTATGTGGAGTAAAAAACACAACTTTTGTATGAATTGCTGTACAATGCCACGTTGCTGAGTCATTTGAAATAAACATTCCCACTCCCCGCCCCCCAGGTACAATTTAACAGCTATACTATACATAGAGGATATAGAAAGACAAGACTTATGTGTATAAAAGACTGTCTCTCGTTTCCATTGATAGTATTTCTAAAGTCTAGCAATTTGCAACACCAGTCAGGGATAAAGGCCATTCTAAGCCACAAGTGGCGTGGACCTGTTTCTAATTAATGATTGTACCATGCCAGATACATCGCTGGAGCTATTATTAATATTATTATTATTATTATTTTATTATATTCAATATGTTGTGATTAAGCAGTCTACTGATAAGAGACACCAAGACAGTTCCTGGCCAGAAGATGGTAGTTTTGATGACTGATTCAGTGGCCTCTAGTTATGTGTATGGGCCTTTTCACACAGATGCCCTCTGCCCTTGCCCACGTACGCGGCTGGGGGTGGCATCTATGTGATTGCCATGGCATCCGTTTGAACACTGTGGCCGGTGGGTGGGAGTGCATGAGCGCTCTCGCACTCCGCCCACCACCCATGCACAGAGTAACAAGCGCCAATGGCAGATACTCTGTGAGTGGAGGTGGGTGGAGGTGGGTGTCCATGGGAACGCACCCCCACACACCACCCACCCATCCATCTCCCCATGCACCCGCATCCATTTGAAAAGGACTTATGTGTGTGAAGGCAGGAAAGTGGAAGAAGAGGTGGCAAGCATCCTGGAAAGTTGATAGCATTATTAATTATTATTATTAAATATGATGTATTTATTTATTTATTTATATAGTGGCAGCGAGTGTACCTGGTGCTGTACAACCAATAGGCATAGACAGGTCTCTACCCCCAATGGGCTTACAATCTAAGAGACATGGGAGGGGGAGACAAGGGAGAGATGAACATCAGGAGAGAAAAAGGATACATTCATGAGGCTGAGACATTGCAGGTGCACGTGCTTCACTTAGTTACAGGGAAGAGATTCTGGGAGAGGGGGAAGAGGATGCTATTTCACGCATGAAAGGGAAAGCCTGAAGGAAGAGTTAGGTTTTGGGAGGAATTTGAAGGTTGGGACGGGGGAAGCAGAGGAAACCTAGCCAGGGAGGGAGTTTCAGGCATGAGGGGCAAAAGAGAGAAGGGGTGAAGACGTTTAGAGGAGCAAGAGGGTTGTGAGCAGGTGAGGGTAGGTGGACGTGGGGGGATGGGTGGGTGAGCGGTACGTGGGGGTGCATTCCCACAGACCCCCCACACACCTCCACCCCTCTCCAGGCACAGAGCATCTGCCATTGGTGTCTGTTGCTCCGTGCGTGGGTGATGGGTGGAGGTGGGCAGAGCGCATGCAACCCCACCCGTATGGTATCTTACCATACCATATCATACATATCATACATATACATAAGATATAGGAGACGAGCAGCTCTGCGTGCGAGGTGAGTGAGTAGGCAGCTTTGTGGCTCATGGCGAATAAGAAGACTATTGGGCTGGAGCACAAGCCTGAGCCACCTGCAAAAATAGCACCGTGAGTCGCTGCATGCTGTCCCGGCAGGCAGGCTGTGAGTATGAGTGGTTTATTTTTACCATTTGTTGTAGAGAGGTCTAGTGGCTTTCCCTCTTTATAATCAGACAATGCTAGAGCCAGTAGCCATCAGCCCGGCTTTCCCTTTTCATGTGAAGTGGGGGCTTTTTCCGGCGTAAGTATATTTGGCAGCAGAATGATGAATCTGCATGTAAGACCTAGACCCTGGCATTAATTTGGGGTTTTGTGAATTCCTGCCAGCCCAGAGTAAACTGAGGAAGGGGCGGTGTCCCCGAAACACGTCTGGACTTGGATAAGAGCTCTTTGGTTTGAAGGGGCGCATTTTGGACAAGCTTATTTTTCTGTTATTGCAGTTGTTGATATCTATATGCCCATCTATGCGATGAGCTTTTCTTGTGATTATACATGCTTTAACCCATACTTTCAAAAGAACATGCAGCTAGCATGCAGCTTTTCTTAACTCAATATGTTTGCACGGTTTGTAGATTTGATACCACTATTTTATGTATGAAGGGTTACATGGTTTTGTGAAACATTATATATACCAGTATTTTCCTATTTCAGTTGTGGGTCCTTTCTTTTTGTTTGTCAGTGCTGTTCTATCCAAGTTTTCTTGGCAGAGAGAGGACCTTGTCGCAATCTCCTTTTTGGGGGGGCTTAACTCCGAGCTCTGGCAATGTGCGGTGCCCGTGCACCTTGCAGGCTCTTGCAGCTCATGGTTCATATTAACTGGGTGTTACTGCACTGCAGGGCCCTGCCTTTTACCCCCAGAAACTGGTCTCGGGGTTATGTGTCCATGGATGGTGGGACCATGGAGTGTGTGGATAAGCACTGTGCTGTTCTGTTGGGGTGGCCTGTGCACCCCTGTGCATACATATGGGGGGTGGCTCCTAGCTCTTCAAGGTGGGATGTTATGTGGTATGGGCTCTTGGTTCTCTAGTGAGTGCTCCCTCCGCGGTCTGTCATTTCCTGCCCTGTTGTTGTTCTCCGTAGCTGTGTTCCCCTGGCTCCGTGAGCCCCATGGCATGTTTCAGGACTTTGTTGTCTCCCAGAGCAGCCTTGCACAGGGCGGCCGTGCATTGGGGCTGTATGGTTGTGCATGGCTGCGGGTGCCCGCTGTCATCGCCCTCCATGCCACATGTCACTGTGGTCAGTCCCTTGCTGCCTTGGAACCACCCCCTCTTGGGCGGTTTTGCTTGCTGCATGGGGCAGAGTCCTTCCTTCTTTCCGTGTGCTACTGTCCATTCCTATTTGCCTGGTCTCGCTCTGGTTCTGACCCTGTGGTGTGCTGTGTCTACCACCCTCTATCGGTCCCCCATTCCTACTCTTGCAGCTATGTAGGGGCGCCGTAACCAGAGGGCTCCTGACCGTGAGTCTGGGTGGCCTTCTGGGTGCCTTCTGGGTGGCCTTCTTGAATGGCCGCAATGTAAAAAAAATCCGGCATGGGGGGGATCCAGTTCCGGAACCAATATACCGGGATAATCCAATACTGCCTGTACACCAAAATACCCGCAGTATCAGATACCGGATGATGCAGTAGTCCCACCCCTACTGGCACCATCACCTCAGCTGTCTTATTCCTGGCATGTTGTTTCAGAGTTTGGGGGGTTCTCTAGTCTGTGGTCCTTGCCGGGGTGTGTGTGTTGGTGTGGTCCCCTCCCATTTCGGGGCTCGCATGTTCTTCCCGGTGACTGTGCTCACTCCCAGTCCCCCTCCCCAGTTGGGGTCCCCTTTCTTCCTCATCCGACTGGGTTTCCCTGTGTGCTTATGTGTATTGTGGTGTGCAGGTGTGGTCTGGGTTCCGTGGGGTCCAGCTGTCTGGCTTGTGTCTCGGGGCTTGACAGGGGCTACTTCTTTGTATCTCTTGACATTCCAGCTCCCTCCTCCCCCACCCACTCGGAGTCTGGCAGTGTAGGGGCAGGGCCATGTGCTGTGGCTTCATTTGCCCTCGCTTGGCCATTTGGAATGACACTGAGCTGGGCATAGTTTTCCCTCCATTTGGTGTATGGGCAGTCTGTGTAAACATCATGGGTGTTTGCTTGGTGTGGTCCTTGGCGGGTGTGTGCTGGCCCCTTTCCTTCTTTCCCATAACCCCCCATGGCAGTGTTTGTGTAAATATCTCCTTGCTCGGCACCAATGGGTGTTCGGTGGGTGTGCTCACCCACCCATGTCCACCCACCAGGCCCACAGTGGCATCCGTGTAAAAAAGGCCTATCTGTAAATGTGAATAATATTCACAAATACAAAAATGTCTATTCTTAATGTGTTAATAGATGAAGTCAGTGGTGCTTCACGTATCCACCTGCAGAAAATTTGACTGTATGTTTGCTAAATCTCTAGGAAAATATGTGGGGAATGTTAAAGGTGCTGAATGCTGGTCTAACTCTTCAACAATTCAAGATGTCAAAAGTCCCAACTGAGTCCCATTGACTCAATGGAAGTAAAGTTGGATCAAGGTGGATTTCTGAATATCACGCCATAATAGGCTAAATTGATCCCTTTTAGACTCCATTTACCCCTGGAGATTAATTTGAACCATCATGCTTTCAAGCAGTTATGCCAGTGTGTGCCAATTATTTTTACAGCAAAGTGTTGTGGCACAGACAACTCTGCAGTAGGAAGTAGACTGAGACCACCAATGTATCTCATGTGTACTGGTTGATAGTCCTCATGTGCCAGCAGCTCTAAGTCATTCATAACTTGGGCCAGATTCAGACCAGTCTGAAGTGTAAATAATTGTATCAGTCTCATGATACACTTATTTCCTCTGGTTGAGTATTCCACAAGCTGCCCATCTATAACTTTATCTTTTTCTCACAGAACACGCTGTAAAGCCTGTAATTTATTACAGCATTATTTTCCAGACAGAGTAAGTTATATTAGTCATTTTATCCACCTGTGAAAGATCATTCAGAAGGTGAAAGACCTTAGAGATATGGTAAGTGTTATTCTAACAAATGGTGATGAAGAGCAGAGTATAAATCATGTTTTGGGGCTGGATGAAATGCTCAGCAGTGAATCTAAACATCATATATCATAGGGGAGAATTTTTGTCAAACACCATAGTGCATTCTGTGAACAAAGTGTTTTCTATCAAGCCCTTCACGGGAATTCTCAGGACTGCCCAATCAATTCCAAAGACCAAAATAATTCCACTTTGTCACCTGAATATATAGAGTTCAATTATGCATATCTTGCTATTCACATGGATGTAGTCAGCTCCTCGGTACACAAATTGTTGTGCTGTTTTTAGCGGACCTGGTCTTAGAAAAAGCTATAGAAACCTTTAATGAACCCGATGAGCTTAGATGTACTGAAATCATTTGCTGTGCTTGACTTCTGTGCATTCTGTGCTAGAATCTTAACAACTATTTCACTTTAATAGTTCAATAGTAATTGGTTATAGCATGACAGTTTATGGACCCAACCTCGGATTCATTCGTCTGGCAAAATGCTAGATCAACGGCCCTTTTATCTGATACATTTCATACAGCCATGGGCCCAAACTTGCTGTTGTCCATGTAAAACCTCTATCGCAGGTTGGGTACACACTAAATTTCTGTTTATTGGCTCCAGTTTTAAACTCGGGTTACAGGCCGCTTGATTCACTGTAATACGTAGCAAAAAATAGTGGGTGATGCCAGGCATAATGCCAAATCTGTGGTGCCATCCAGGGCTTATGGCTGGTTTGACAGATGTTTATGCCACTTTGTATTTTTCCAGCTTTCCAATAGTCCCATCTTTCCAGCTATTGACTGTAAGCTATCCCTTGATGCAAGGGATCCCTCTGGTATGTCAGGCAACCACAGACTGCAAGTGGGGCCATGAGTCTACACATAACAGCAACTATGTGCAAACACCACCATGTGCTGTCTGTGACCATGCTTTCTGAGATCGCAGCTCATGGTAAGCATATGACTCCACGCATGTTTGCACAGAGGCAGTAGGCAAACACATGTTTAACACTCAAGCAAGTGGCTAGCAATACAGAGAGTAACACCCAACATCTGTAATAATATAATCAGTTGCTTGTGCTCATTTTCTAGCCTTCTAATGACCACTAAGATGTAGGGGGAAATAGGAAGCTCTTCCAGTTTGAGGCAAGGCATCCTATTGGTGATGCGTAATAGGTGGTAGTAGATGAGTAGCTGTTCTTCACACGTTCACCACCCAAGGAAATACTTCACTAAAAATCCTGCCACCTGATGTTTTACAACTTGCTGTGTTGCTGCTTGACGAACGTAGTGTGCAACGGGTCCTAAGGAGTGGAAGCTCTTGCATTTAGTTAAGCAGATTTTTAAATGAAATAGAAAAAGCTTTTTTAACCAGGTGCATAATGTAAATATAAACACAAACTCAGTTTTAAATCAGAATATGGAAGGATACATTTCCCCCTTCTATAACTGAGCATGCCTTCACTAAAGCCAGTGGCTTTACATCAGGGCTGACTTTGAACTAGCATTTGAACACAATCCTGCTGTTCAAACCCAGACAAATCTTCACTGTGAATTGTACAGCCTACCTGGGTTTTTAAAGGGATCAGATAAGTTCTTGGAGGATAGATATATTAACAACAATTAGTCAAGTAGGCTGAGTGGAGTGATGTAACCTCTGACTGTCAGGAGCTGGGAGTGAATTGAAGGGAATGGATCACTCCATTATGACCTGGTGAGTGTATTTTCCAAAGCAACAGAGAGTGGCCACTGTCAGAGAGAAAGGGTGATTTCAGACGTGACGGCCGGGTGCTTTCACCATGGGCCATGGGGTGGTTCGGACCATGGCCGGGGGTGAAGGGGAGTGCCAACAGATGTGCACCCCATTGCCCCCGGCCGTGGTCCACACCACCCCACGGTCCGTGGTGAAAGCGCCTGGCCGTCACGTCTAAAGCGGCATACACATACCTGGAGGGGGCGGGACTTCGCGGCACAGCGTGCTGCCGCACGGCCCTGCCCCCTGCGTTCCCAGGCGGCCCTCCCCCCTGCTGACGGGCAGCAGCAGCAGCCAATCTGGCCGCCGCAACCACAGGTGGGGGTGACTCCCATTGACCGCGGCGAACGGTACGTAACCAGACATTACTTTCTGTTCACCACGGCCATGGTGGCCTTTCACCACACTTCTCGACCTCCTCGCGTCCGGAGGTCCAGAAGTGTGGTGAATGCAAGCACGGGCTGCGTTTGACTGTGGTGCACATCTGGCAGCGAGCCAACAGACGTTCACCTCAGTCAAACGCAGTCCGTGTTTTACTGTGGTTCAGCCGGGGTGAACGTCAGATGCGTAACGTCTGAAATCACCCAAAGATGCTGGACTTGATGGACCACTGATCTGATCTTTTGTGACTTTTCTTAGGTTCTTATGCCCATGTCAGGTGTGCAGATGCATATCTGTATTTTTTCCATTTATTTATAAGTTCCTAGTTATTTTGCTGCCTACCATTTCAGTTACCTTAGGGAAAGTTATCAGCTCTTTCTGATAGTGTCATGGTCCATTCCCATTATCCCAAGTTTCTGAAATGAGAGGGAAACTGGAATCAACATGGTCCTAGATATTCCACCTGCCTTTAAAGCAGTTTCTGGGCCATTTACTGGAAAAATTGAAGATGTTGCCATATTAAAAAGAATGGTTGCATATAATTCTGCTGTTTGAAAGATTTCAGATATTTCTACACTGTAAAAGTAAATCACCAGTTCAAATGCTGGCACTGTACAATGATCTGGTGGAACTAGCTGCAGAGGTAGGAATCTCATACAGTAGACAAATAGAGATTAAGGGTGCAGCCAGACGAGACAGGCTGGGGAGGCTACCACGCCTTAGGTAGTCTTACCCCCTCCCCGCCCCCCGGGCAAATGAGCCACATGATGCAGTGGCTTGTGTGTCCAGGGCCTCCCAGATGTTCTGAGACACATCCTTGGAAATTCTGAGAACATGTCACAGTACAGCCTTGCCCCAACTGGGGTACAGCTGCCCAGGGCGGGGCAACTCGTGTGACGGGGTGCACTTACCCCACCGAGCATGCTGCAATGCTGTGGGGCTCTGAGTAATGGGAGCTAGCGCCCGTCATGCGCAGCCATGTCATGGCTGCCCTCGGGCTCTCAGTCCAGCCAGGAAAGGGAGGTGGTGCAGGGCCAGATGCCCACTCCTGTGGCCAGCACTGTGGCTCTGACAGGATCCAGCCCGCCCAACTTCCCTGGCTGGCTGGCTCACCACACGTGCCCCACAATGTGGCGGTGGCGATTGCCCACCAAGGGGCTGCGTGGGGATTGGGCCCCTGCATCTCTTCTGGCTGCACCCTAGACTGCAAAATTAGATTAATTGGAAAAGTGTTCCAAAGCTGCTAATGTACAGATTCATGCAGGAGTCATGTATGAAAGACAGGAGAAAATTAAAGTGCTACTTGCCATTCCTTTCCCTTTTCTCTTCCTCATTCTCTTTTTTTCTTTCATTTCTTTCATCATTGTTTTGTTTTGAAGTGTGCCATACAAATCCATGCAATGGAAATATTGCAGATACCTCATGACATTCGGTATTGTGTTACACTCCCAACTTTTTTTTCCCTTCTGCGCATGTATGGTACTTGTTTGTATACTGACATCTATTATTTTGTAGCTGTTAGGAGGAGGGAGTTTAAAAATGTTTATTCAGTTATTTATTACAAATTTACATCCCTCACCCTCCTGCACATTGGCAGGTCGGGGCGGCGAACAATACAACACATAATCACAATAACTATAAAATCCATTTAAAATACTACAAATTTTTAAAATATTAAAAATACCAAAAACAGAAAAGCTAAAAGGCAATGGCCTCAGTCAACAAGCTGTTCCAGAAGACAATGAGGTCATTGAGTGAACGATCATCAAGATCAGGAGGCAATTCCCCTAGAGCATTCCGGAACCTTTCTAGTTCCATAAGTCTCCGGGGGCAGACCCAACGAACTGGTCCTACACCTTTCCGGGGGAAGACATGAGCCAAGAGACCGGTCCGGAGGAGGTAATGATCCGTCCATGACAGGAGTAAAACTACTACATCCCCCATCACCAGATCCCCTGCCTCAAGGCCTGTGCAGAACATCAGGTCAAGGGTATGTTCCTCCTTGTGTGTCGGGGCCCTAATCCTCTGAGACAGTCCCATGGTTGTCATGCCATCCATGAACTCACGCTCTGCTCCCCCAAGGTTGGCATTGGCGTGGATGTTGAAGTCCCCCAGGACCAAGGTCCTCAGGGACTGCAAGACCACCTCCGATACCAATTCCACTAGAGCGTGTAGGAATGCTGCCATATAGGTAGGTGCACGACATATCAGCAGCAGCCCTAAGTTGTCTCCAGCCAAATCAATCACAAGTTGGACTCCCTCCATGTCCAAGATAGTCTGCACAGGATACCGCCTGTTTATGCTGAAGTCTTGAAACCACTTACTTGTGAATTTCCCCATTCATTTTCAGGTGGTTTTTCAGGACTGTGGGCTTGATTCTAATTTTAAAAAATAGTTAAAAGTGGGCTTGCTTTAAAAAGTAGCACAGTGGTTTTGGCCAGATCACATTTTGGAAGGCCACGGGGTTTCAGTAATAAAAGGACAATAAGTAGACACTCACCTGGGAAAGTGTAGATTTGGGGAAGCTGTTTGTCTTTCCAGTAATGTACTTAACTTTACTGAGAAATCTTCAAACCGCTGTGCTGATATCATCCTCCCTACTGAGATGAATTTATTTATTTATTTCAAATATTTATTATCCCGCCCCCTCCTGCCATACGGCAGCCCAGGGTGGCTGACAGACATAATAAAAAACATAAAACCAATATAAAATTTAGATCATATAAAAACAAAGCAAATGGTAGTCTCTAATTTAAAACCCCAGGGTGGAGCTAAAATTCCCTCCTAACACAACTCTTCTACCCAATACCCATCTTCCCCACAAAAAGCCTGGTGGAACAGTCAGGACTTGCATTGTTGTCAAAAGGAGGGAAGGTCCAGCGTCACCGCCACTGAGAGGGAGTTCCACACCCTCAGGGCGGCCATCAAAAACACCCTCCCCATGGTTGCCACCCAAGAACCTCAGGGGACCTCGAGAAGGGCACCACCACCCAGCTACAGGGGCCGATCCAGAGTGTGGGGGATGAGGCAGACCTGCAGGTAAGTAGGACCCAGACCATGTAGGGATTTAGAGATAAGAACCAACACCTTGAATCTGGTCCAGAAGACTATAGGCAGCCAGTGCAGTGCTCGGAGCACTGATGTTATATGCTCTCAATGACCTGTCCCCACAAGGAGATGGGCCATCGCATTCTGCATGAGCTGCAGTTTCCAAACCATCACCAAGGGTACCCCATGTAGAGTGCGTTACAGTGGTCCAGTCTTGAGGTGATGAAGGCATGGATGATAGTAGCCAGATCGGAGTCTGAGATGTACGACCAAACCTGCCATACCAGATGTAATTGACCGAAGGCACTTCTTGCCACAGCTGCCACCTGGGCATCCAGGTGGAGGTGTGAGTCAAGGAACACCCCCATATTACAAGCCTGAGGGACAGGGAGGGACAAATCCCATCAATGATGGGGGGGCCTTTACTCCCTCGGCTCCTCCTACCAGCATCACCTTCATCTTGACAGGATTCAACTTCAGATGACTCACCTTCATCCAGTCCCCTACAGCCACCAAACACCGAATAAGCACTGATACTGCAGGGCCTGGGTCAGCTGAAAATGAGAGGTATAGTTGTGTGTCATAAGCATATTGATGACACCAAACATCAAACCCCTCAGGACCTCTCCCAAAGGCTGCATGTACATGTTGAGCAGGAGAGGGTACAGAACTGAACCTATGGAAAGGTAACCCTAACCACCCCAAGGACATCCTCCGCATTGAGTGATGACAGTCTCTGAAACTGATCCCATAAAACTGGATAAGACAGGGCATCCCATTCTCCTACTGTATTAAGTGCAGCATTGAAGTCATGGTGAATCCGAGTGATTTTATCTGCAAAATAGTCGACAAACATTTCACAATGAGCACTGGAAAATTCCAGTTCCAGGTGGAGGAAGGCCAGACTGACCAGCTCCCTCAGCACCCGGAAGAGCTCAGCCAGACACAACTTCACAGATGCTATGAGAGCAGCAAAGAACC
>QEPC01010071.1:11989-22221 GCA_003113815.1 Sphenodon punctatus | reverse complement strand
CATTGCCTTGCTGATGAACTTGTCAAGCATTTTATTTGCAAAGATTGATAATGTAGTTTTCTTCTTATCTTGCATTTGCTGCTTGCAGAGAACACCGTATCATTATGAAAACCCATTTAGTACTAAGCCTTTATTAAAATAAATGGTTTTCCAATGGAGATTTCTTCTTAGGGGTTTTTATACTGTCATTCGATCACTTCCCTATGTCACTTCATTAAGTAATATTCTAATAGAGGGAAGTAGGAAATATGTTTTGTATGTTTATAGATATTAGACCAGTTGGGAGAGTTTTTATTCTCTAACTGTGTAACACTGGAGTAAATTATTTCCTTGCATTTCTGTTGTGCTTCGAGCATTCGAAACTCTGCTTCTGGCTCATTGAATGCCTAGTATTTGAATGAGCTGAGTCTTTTGTTCTTTTTTTATCATTCACACACAAGCACAGAGGGGACTCTCCCACTGAAGTAGGTTCTTCAATCCCAAGGTTTTAGCTGAGATAACCTATCCATTCAAGCTGTGCCCTTTGGAGAAGTCCTTCAGACTGTTTAATGAAGCAACGAACTGGGAAAGGACTTTGTTCTTGTAGCTTCTTATGCATCCTTCAGAGTCACAGTGTTTAGCCACACACTAATGAATCCCGTTTGCTACGTTGAAATACAGTGCTCTTCATTACAAATGTATTAACAAATGCAGTTAATTAAAAAAATATTACAGAACCTCAGAAGTGTGATGAAGCAATTTCCAGTTATGAAAATACAATTGCGATCTTTTTATTCAACGGAATTGCTTTCTCCCTGGCTTGAAGGGAAAATAAAAAAATATGCTTCCTTTTCTTATCAGAAGTAAAATTTGACCTCTCTTGACGCCTGTTAGCTGCAGACAAGGTACAGCAATGGGAGAGTGCAGTGGAACCTATTTGGGCTACTACATCATACTCGCAATATGTCTTTCTGCCTCCTTTCTTGTCTGTGGGCCAGGGCTTCATCTAGCTCATTTTATCTTCAACATCTATTGGGATCTTCTGTTGGCTTCTGTGATCAGTGGCCCACTCCAGAGGAATAGGGGCCCTGGGCAAAATGGTTGTACGCGGAGCACCTCCTCATAGAAAAATCATTGAAGACACACACTGACTCACTAATTAGAAAAAGGGAAATGTGATCATAAGTAATGTTTGAGGTTCAATTAAACAGAACATCCTCTACCAGCACGCCCCCCCCCCCCGTCATTGCATATGTTGTTATTTCTAGTTTATTCAAGGCCTTATTCTCCTCCCCCAACACACCTCCTCTCTTCACAGGCTGGAACTCCCCATGTTTTAGGTTCTGTGCTTCCATATTTTACATGAATGCTTCTCACACTCATGTTGTTCAGACTTGTGTGGAGGGAATCCAGAGCCTGAACCTGCAGGGAGTTAGTCCTATCTCTGCAATCTGCTCCCCAGACTTTCCAGAAACCTCTCCCTTGGCCTCTGCTGGGTTCCAGTTTCATGGACACAGAGGGAGAAAACTTAAATATGTGAGGGACTGCCACTGGCATTGGTTCTGCCAGCTGGGCTTTCCTAGATTTCCTGTTATATGTCAGAATGGAAGGGAAGACGGCTACCAATGAACACACAATGATTTTCAGGGTGGAAATAGAAGTGATCGCACCACCGCAGCAACCTGGCCTGGGTCAGGACAGGAAGCTGCAGTAGACATGATCCAGACTGGGTCGAGCCACTCAACACACATTTGTCCATGCACCCCCAAACCACGGTTGGTTTTAAAACTGGCCGCACTCTTTATTTCATATCATCACGTAAGGCCGGTGGGGTAATTGCACAAGCAATTCGGGTCCAGTATGCTAGCTAATTTATAACTTATTAACTCAAGTACTGATCTGGAGGTGCCATCCAGTTTCAGTACCATTAAAAAACCTTCCCCCTTTGACAGCTCTCTGGCTCTGGTTGAACAGGGGAAAACAGGCCCAACTCTGGGCATGCTTAAGACGGTGAGTGCCTGCAAGGTCAGCGGACAGCGCATGTCCTTACTAACCCCGCTAAGCCACACCTCCCAGGGTCATGAGCCCAGTGCATGCTGCGCCCCGCATTACACTAGGTATCACTTTCCCCATCTCTTACGGAGATGACTCTCCCTATCCTATTAATTCCTATTTAGACTACCCTAGCATACTGGCCCCCTGCAGAGTGCGACATTTATTCCCCCCTCTGTTCACCCAAAACAGAACTCCAATTCAGTCAATTCCTCTGTTACTTTCTTTGAACCGCAAATTACCCTATTTATTATTCAATATGATTATGCCAAATATTTTTGCCAATTGTAATTATTAGCTACGTGTCAAATTGTTTAATTCCCCTAATAGCCAATATCAACCTATTTAACCTACTCCACACTGTTAAGGAGGCGAAACAAGCGACCCTTTCAACGGAAGGCTACCCGCCAAAATTCCTCCTCGGCTCCCTAACGGCAACCAGTAATCATACCCCAGTGCTAGAGGGGAGGTGGGTGGGCTGACTTGCAAGCTCTGCCCTGCAAAATGCTGCTTCTCTCGCAGCCCAAGTGGATCAGCCCCTCCTAAAAGGGGCGGAGCCACTCACTTTCTACTCACAGTTTCCATATGCCTGCGCTCCTGGGGGCGTTCTTCTGGCAACCTTTCGCCAGCAGGAGAGGGCATTCTAGCATACCCCCCTCCCCGTCCAGCGGCCTCTTCCCTGTGTCTCCTCTTCTTCAGGGGGTGCTACAAATGCCCCTTTGCCTCCATTTTATTTGCGAAGGGGACTCCTGCTCCTGCGGAGGGAGGAGAGATACAGGAAATTGCAGCCGACTGCCCCTGCTCTGTGCTGCGAACAGTACACACACACACACATACCCATGATAGTTAGCCATGGTAGCTGGCCTGATCCAGGCCACAGCGGGCCACACCACATGTGACAGCCTCTGTGACCCTCTTTGCCCTAGTTGGGAAGATTCTAGTCCAGGCAGTGAACTGGAGCTAATCTGGGGGGCAGAGCCTGGGCTAGCCTCAGAAATGGCCTGGGGAAATCCCAGGCCAACATCTGGCGGGCCCTCAGCAGACGTGCCAGTGGCTTGCGGATCAAAGCATGGAAAAGTGGGTCACCATTGCGTCTGTTTTTACCCTCAGACCCAAAGTTGAATCCTGTGGAGCTGTAAGTTAGAATAACCTTTTAAATTTTATTTTATTTTATTTTATTTTATTTATTTATTTATTTATTTATTTATTTATTTATTTAAATAAAAACAGCTAAACTCTGTAAATTTCATGTGGTAATCCCTGAAGCATAATAAACTTGCAGTCCCACAGTCTTAAATGTACAATTGTACTTTAACACCACTGATGACAGGAAAGGATCGTTAACCTAACTGAACAGCGTGGCACTCAGTAATTGCTGGCATTAAAAGGATGTACTCCAAATATTGAAAATCAAAATATTCTCTGATTGCAAAGTATCATATTTTAGACGAATGCTTCTCACACTCACATTGTCATTTCACGCTGTCAATCAGTGTGTGTCCACTGATTGCAAACATGAGATTCATTTAATGTATTTGTATGCTAAGGGCTTTTTCTCCACAACCATTGGGGATATTGCTCCTTTTACAAAATTCCGTTTCAAAATGGAAAAGCCATGAGCCATGCTTTGGGCATGAGTTTACCAACTATCTTGGGAATCTTGAGACTTTTAAAATGGGCTGCAGTGGAGTGCTGTGGGGATGATACTCGACAGAAATCAATTCCACCTGGCAGAGAAGAATGACAGAGCGAGTGAAAGCTAGGTCTCCCCCTGGACCAGCCACCCTTTTATAAAACTCTTAAAATGTTTATAACAGGCTGTGAAGAGGGAGCAAAGGACAAGGAAGGAAGGCTAGAAATAAGTTGGTGTAATCACAGTTCCCACTCCTCGAGCATCTGAACTGAGAGGATGGAGGTATTCAATGAAGTTTATATTTGAGGCTCATTTTGTTTTACCAAGAGGGATTTATTTATATTCATGTTTACACTGAGTGTGATTGTTTCAGAATTTCTATCATTTTTAAACAATGGATGCTACATTTTCTTCCCAACCTTTTAAAAGCTAAAAATTTGATGCCACAATGAAAGTCTAACAAATGAGTCGTTGAACAGCTTTTGTAACATGAACTTACGGCAGGGCTGGATCCTACATATTGCAGTAACAAGCAAATCTACTTTCTCCTTCTAGGTTATAAATAATATTTTATAAGCTGAACACACTCACACTCTTAACATTCTAATCTTTTCTCTTTTCATGCTAATAACTTTTTGTCATTAGGTGACTGCAATCTCTTCACTATCTGAAGCTAGTCTGTGTCAGCATCTCCTTGCATATTCTTTTCCTGTTTTCTCTCCTTATCTACCTCCAGATACACTCGGAGATGTCTTTGAGGAGTTAATCAATAACTGTGACCTGCTAGAACACTTATTCCCTTCGCCGATATTATAAGTAAGGTTGGTTTTTCATTGGCAAGCATCATAATTTGGTTGCCATGTAGAACAAAAAAATAGAAATTCACATGTTGGATCCTTCCATTCTAGCTACTGGCAGTAACCTGGGCCAGATGCTTCACCGGAAGTGTGCCTGTAGCGTGCAAGGTCAGCCCTGGGTAAAGCTACAATTCCTGTGAATGTCTGTTTGACCCTCGCCAGATGTTCACCACAGTGAATCTCTGGTGGGCGGTCAAATTAACCATGGGTGATTTCAGACATTACGGGCGCCCGCATCACCACAGCGGATTCTCAGTGGTGGTGACCCGTCTAACCACCCCCCGCAGTCAAGAAAGGCCCCAAACAGACGTGACGGGACCACGGCAGGGAATTGGGTCAGCAGACCACGGCCCAGGGCAGCTCAAAAGACGTGATGCCGATCCCAGGCCATGGTCAAAACACCCAGAAGGCTCCAGGGAGGGGTGGGTCACAGACATGGCCGGCTGAGGGCAAACGAAGCCGAAGTGCCTACAGGGAACGCCCACACAAGGAAAACAGGAAGGGAGGGGGAAGAGGGAGAAGAGTCGCCGAGGCAGCATACACAACAGGCACAGGGAATACAAACGAGGACACAGTGGAACACACAGCACAGACACACGCCTGGGTGCACACACACCCACACGGGAAAGGAAGGGAAGGGGGGACACAGCGGGACAGACAACACACATGGCACAACTGGCACAGGGGGGAAGGAGGTGGGGACAGGGGTGGTAACAGGCCCAGGGGCCAGGGCAGGACATGGGGAATGGCAACCAGACCCCCACAACAGCACCGCCTGCACGGGCACCCCCACAGCTACATTGCCAGTCCCAGAATGGGGGGACCCTGCAGGGGCACAGCACAGGCACAGAGGGAGGCCACACGGTCCAGGGAGCAGCCCGGGAATGGTCCAGGAGGCTGTCAGGAAGCCCATGCACCGGCCAAGGTGTGATGGATGGGAAGGAGGTGAGTCGGGGCCAATGAGCGGAGCAGCTCTTCCACAAGCCTGCCCCCCCCCGCGGGAGGATGCCGGGAGGTGCAGTCTGGGGCCCCCAGCACCCATCAGTCACAGAGGCACCCTAGGGGTGGGGTGGGCATGGGCACAGGAGGGATCAAGGCCGGTCCAGGAAGGACAGCAGCACCCGGGGCTCCAGGAGCCACCTCAGTGTTCAGGAAACAGCCACAGGAGATGACAGCCATGGAGTGGAACACCAGTCACAGAGGCGGACAGGGGGGACCCGTGGAGGGGGAACAGAGGCACAGGCAGGGGCAGCGGGACCCCAGGCACCATCCAGCACAGCACCGAGCCAGGAACAACATGGAGGGAGCGGGCAGTGACTCACGGCAGCGGGGCGGAGCTCGGAGCCCACAGTTGGGCCAGCATCCAGGGCCCGGAAGAAAAGGGGGGCCTCATGGCAAGATGCAGGGGGCCACAAAGGGGTGGCCTACCAGGTGCATGAAGTGGAGCCACTGAAGTATGCCCTGATGGTACCCCAGCGCAGACATGTAGTGGGAGACCAGGTAGTATGCCTTGAAGGGATCCTGAGCGGCGAGCTCCACCTGCACATCGGATCAGGACCACACACCAGCCAACGCCAACACCTCCACTTCAGAGGGCTCCGACAAGTGATAGTCAGCAGATGTGGGCCACGGAAGGTGACCCAGCTCCAACAGGCGGTGATAGATCACCCCACAGGACCGCTGGTAACCCCGGGCCCCATGAACACAGCCAAAAAAGGACATAGTCGAGGCAGGGCCCCCCCTCCGCAAGACAGCCATGTAGGCAGCCAGGCTGCACACAGAGAGGGTGGACACGGTCTCTGCCGCCGACCACCCCACATGCGAGCACCTGATCTCTGGGATGCGCCTGTCAGGAAAGGGACACAGGCCTAGCGTCTCAGCATGCAGCTAGCAATTGCACGGCTGGGGAATGCCACAGGTCACACAGGGCCATGGTCTCGCAGAAGATCCAGATATGGGGGGCCCCAGGTGCGCTGCAGCCCAGGAGCCCTGGGGAAGAGCGGCCAGCCATGATCCAGCAAGCGGCGGATACGAAGTGCAAGGAAAGGAGGGCCCCACAATCCCTGGAGGGATGAGAGGGGAAGCAGGGGAGCTCCAAGGCCAAGCGATAAGGGCACAGGCTGCAACATTGTACCGCTACAGAGCGAGGCGTGGGGTGTGGACCCAGCACAGCTGCTGGAACAGAGCACACAGACAGAACAGCCTCCACACTACTCAGGGCCCTGAGAGCAACCGGCAGCTGACACCGGGAGGTGGGGGGTGATGACAGCAGGAATGCAGGTGCTGCTCGCATGCCTGGCCGAAGGCAGGACCATACACCATTCCCCCTTCAGGGAAGGCATATGCGCGCATTGGGCCGCCCGCAACTTCCCCACCCCATTCGCCCTGCAGGAGCCGGGCCTGCCGGTCTGGGGGCCATCCAGGGCACCCCGGGGCCCCAAGCCTGGTTGGCAGGGCATGACCGGGGGGTGGAGCAACACAGGTCCCACCCTACAACAGGTGTGGCCCCAACCCACCCGGGGCACCAGTCACCATGGAGCTGGGCCGGTTGGGCACCTGCGGGATGCACCTAGCTATGTGTGCAGAGTGGTACCGCTCTCACACAGACCTCCTGCAAATTCAGACGGCGGAGGTACATCTGGCCACATGGCTGCGCGTGTGTATGGCCAGGAGCTCTGCCAGAGCCCGGAGAGCCCACCATGAGTGCAGGTGCTCCCTGGCCTGCCTCAGGGCCCAGAAGGGGTCCAGGGCAGCCTGACAGGCCCTCCTCCATGCCCAGGACCAGGCTGCTGCACTCTGCGAGGCAGACAGCTGGCTCCAGTGGTGGAGGGAGACCATGGGGCAGGCTGCCCTGCTCACAATGCCCATTGACTGGCAGGTATGGGCCACGGAGCAGGCACAGGGGTGGTGGGCCAGGGCACTAGCCCAATGGGATGAGGTCACCTGGAGATCGCACTTTCAGATGGACATGCCCGTCCTCCTGTGACTCGTGGAGCTGTTAATGCCCTAGCTGGAGCAGCGGGCCCCCCCCATGCGGGCCCCCATACCCATGGTCCAACGGGTGGCCATCGGGGTCTGGGTCCTTACAACACCCGACTCCTGCCGCTCTGTCTCGTAGCACTTTGGCGTTGGGGTGAGCACCGTCACCGGGATCCTATGGGACGTCTGCGAGGCGGTGGAGGGCATGCTGCTGGACCGAGTGATCCAGCTGTTGGATCAGGAGGCCGTGATGGCCGGCTTCACGACTGGGGGATTCCCCAACTGCATGGGTGCCGTGGACGGCACCCACATAGAGATCCTGCGCCCATCCGCTGGGGAGGACTCGGAATATGTCAACCGACACGGGTACCACTATTCACCTGGGGAAATCCTCGGTATGGTTTGTCAAAGAATGTTGTTTTCAGCACTCACTCCTTAGACAAGCTGCCAGTCAATTGAAGCAATTTCCTTCTGGTGTTAGTAAAGCGGCTTTTTTTAAATTCCGTTTTCAATATTGACGCTTGATTCAAAGCGTCTGACTTTTCAGAAGTAGCAGTGGGCGCTGTTGCAGCAGGCAGTGGGGAGTGGGAGTTCTAAACAATTCTGGGGTCTTATTCACCGGGCGAGATTGGGGGGAGATGTTATGGCCACTGTGGTGTTACCACTGGAGGTGTGGGAGAGATTTTACGAGGACATTTTCTCGATATCGCTCCTATCTTTCTCCAATCCTTTTGTTGAGGAATCTGACTCTTTTCTGCACTGGCCTCCGGTCTCTGAGGAAGTGATCAAGGACTTGATTTGTCAGCTCAAAAGTGGGAAGGCCCCTGGAGCCGATTTAATAACTGTGGAACACCTGAAGGAGGCCCCGGATTGGTGGGCTAGGTTGTTGTATATACAGCCATGAAGAAAGATGGTTTCTGGGAAAGATGGTTAATGGGAACAGTTTCATGATGTGCTGCCATGGTGCCATACCATTTGCGTCTCCCCAGTGTCCCAATACCACATCTACCAGACATTGGACTATGAGACTGAAACAACTTGGAGAGTTGGACAGGGAAATGGGCTCTGCAGAAAGAGTGATTCTGAAACACTAATGCAGTTTCCTAGCCTGTGGGAGGGCTTTTCTGAATATGGCCCTTGATCTTTTTGAAAGTCAGGCAGCATGACTTCAGTGGGGAGCTCACCAGCAAAGTGCTTTGAGGACTGGACCAAGAAGCTAACATATCTACTTTTTGAAACTGAAATAAAACAAAATCTAGAGTAATTATTATCTGTGATGGAAAATGAATTATGCATGTATGCAATCTACTATATGTATTATATACAGAAAAAGACATAAATAATAAAAACTTCATTTCTACAAGGGATAGATATTCTGTTGCCACATGCTCTTCGATACGTCAGTTATTACTGCTTGTTTTTTTGCCCTAAATCCATTTAGATCTTGTACTATGTAAATGCCAAATAAACTCTGCTTCAGATGGACATGTGACCACCACCCTCTGTGGTACAAAACGTGACTGGTTTTTGCCAGAAAACAAGTTGTTTGTTTTTCCCAGGGAACACATGCTTCCAACTAGAAACAAACAATCAATTTTAAATGCAAGACAATTGGCATATATATTTTTTAAAAGATTATTTCAGGAGAAAGTCATGGTTCACCTAGATTTGCTTAAGTATTTAAATGAGGAAATAATTTTACATATACAGCACTTAATCGGTGGTGGCCAAACAGGATATACTTACATTATGTTCAAAGAGACTACTTATATGCATAAATTTGCATAGATATGCAAGTGCTTGCAGGAGACACTGAACCCCCCCCTCCCAAGGAAAAGAAACCTCTCTCCTCCTCCCATCCTGGTTGCTCTGAATGCGAGAGCAGTGTGTGTGTGTGTGTGTGTGTGTATGTATGTGTGTGTGTGTGTGTGTGTGTGACAGAGAGAGAGAGAGAGAGGGATCCATTTTTCCAAAGCATGGGCTCTCTCTGTGTGTGTATTAGAGTTGCCAACTCTCCCGGTGACCTGGTTTTGATCCAGAGACTCCAGCTTCTAGGGGAAGCCCCATTTGCTTTGGATGGGCCAGGAGTGCTTGTGGCTAAGCTGGAGGGATTTCTGTGGTGACAGTGGGGGGTTTGCCATGGGAACATCTCTTCTCACCATGGAGCAGCCCAGTGTTGTGGAACTCCCTTCCCCTAGAGAGCCTGAGCATTTTCCAGAGGCAACATAAGATCTTTCTTTTGGGCAAACTGTTTGGCAGGCAGAAATTGGGGACGTTCTAGGAGGTTGGGGTGGGAGTTTTAGGAGATGTTTAAAATGTTTTTTCATGTGCTTTTTATGCAGTTCTTATTTTGTAAGCTGCCCTGAGCCTTGGGGAAGTGCAGGGTATAAGTATCAATAAACAAACTATGTTGTGATGCTCTACAAGGGTGGAGTTATTCAAAAGGGGGGCTTAATAGCCCCCTTTCCCTGCCCTTTTACTGACATGGCCCCACCCTCTGTGGAGCAGGAGCATCATGAATATAACTAGACCTGCAACTGGGTATCTGGCAATTCGGGCACCCCATCGAATCTGGGGTGTCTGACCCGCGCCGGTCACATTCCAGCTAACTTATCTCACCACCAGGTTGCTGCTTCTCTGGTCCAGTCACTGCTTGCTGCTGCTCCCTTCCCCACATACTGCTCAGCTGAGCTGAATTTTTTTTTTCTGAGTGGGGGGGTGGGAGCAAGAGG
>QEPC01010069.1:68884-80507 GCA_003113815.1 Sphenodon punctatus | reverse complement strand
GTAGGTCTGTGTACTTATTAGATAATCCATTTACTTCATAGCATTTAGAATAGTTAATAGCGGTTAGATTTAGTGTAGACAGATATATATAATATTAGATTAAAAAAAATAAGAAAACCCCATATAAAAACCAAAAAACCAAATAAAGAACAAAAGAAAACCCAATAAAAAACCAAAAAAAATATTTAAAAAAACCCAAAACCATAACAACACTTCCCGAACGGACAAACCGAACAGCCAAACAGCCGAACCGAACAGCCGAACGGCCTAACCGAACAGCCTGTTTGGACGAACGAACCGAACATCCGAACCCGAACTCGGAGAACGAACCGAACGAACCCAACGAACCCAACGCAGCCGAACCGAACGGCCGAACCTGAACCGCGATCTGTTCGCCCATCCCTAGCCGAGGGCACCCTCTTGCAGTTTCCATCTGTTACATTTGTCTGTAGGAGAGGAATGCACAGGAGGGTGTTCTTGGTTGTTGCCCTAGTTTTATGGAATTTCCTTCCCTGGGAGGTTCGCTTTAGCCTGAGCCTGAGAATCATCCAGAGGCAACGCAAAAAGTTTTTTTATTTGGAAGAACATTTGGTGGGTGGGGATAAGGATTAGTTGGGTTAGGCAGGGTAATGGGGAGGAATGGAATTTTGAGGGGAGGGAGGGAGTGTTTTACTGAACAATTTTTTATTGTTTTATGATTGAAAGCCACCCTAAACCCTTGTGGAAAGAAAGAAAGAAAGAAAGAAAGAAAGAAAGAAATGCCTAGTAGTCGAGGCTTGAACCCCTGGCTACTGGTAGCTGAGGGTGGGTTAGCAGGTGATGGGTTACACCTCCATGAACTGTACATGTACGGAGCTGGCCACTGTTGGAGACTGAATGTTGGGTTAGATGGACCCACTATGGCACTTCTTATCTTTTTAATTTCAAATATAGCCAGACAACTATCTTTCATGGTCTCTGACCAGGGCTTGATTTTGCTTTTTTCAAAGCTGTATACCTGTTTCACTGGGTGTTTTTACACACACATTTCTCCTGGATGTTTGCTGTTACATCCAGAACTTTCTGTGTGTCTAAATCACTCACCCAGATCTTAAACATCCAGATCTTTGAACTTCTGGGTGAAACTTCTCCCAGTACTTTTGTGTGTAAAAGGTTCTCCTGGTAAACGGCTTTGCTCCAAGCAGCTGTGGTCCCTTGGTTTCCATGGAAGCCTGTCACGTTGACAGCTGCAGCTACTTTAGGCTGCCTCAGGGCAGTGTTTGTGTGAAGAATGCATCCAGGAACCGCCTCAGGGCAATGTGTGTGTGAAAAATTCATCTGGAACTTACTTGTGGGCTTGTAAACCCAGAAGATTGAAACATCTGGAACTTTAACTTGTGTGTAAAAATGCCCACTGATCTCCCCAAGAAGACCATGTGCCCAAATTAATTTTAGAACTTACTGAGTGAAAATACTTTGCTCTCAGTTAATGGCCTGCTCTAACAGGATTGCAACTATCTTTTGTTCTCATCCAGTGGCTTCTAATTAGAGCTAAGGAAATAGTGAAAAATTGCTCTGCTAATAACTACTTATTTTAAAATGTAATTCATGTTTGCCATCCGCAGAACTACTTTTTAATTCACCTACTGTCAGTGGTCCAGTAGCTACGCTTTAGTGGTGCCAAGAGTTAGAGTGTTAACACACATGATGCTGGTCTGGTTAGGCCTGCTTTGGCCTGACTGGGCCAGTGTTGTGTCTGTAGGCTTGTTCTGGGCCTGCCAGATGTGAGTCCAGAACAAACCCCACCTGGGATTGCAGCTGGGCCCAGATTGTGGGTCCAGATCAAAGCGGGCCCATAGTCCAGTGTCAGGGGTATAGGGGGTAAGGAGGTTCTAACCCGGGAAGAGACGCAGGAAAAGGGGAGCCAGGAAGGGTAGAGAAAGTGGTAGTACTGGAAAAAGAGAACCTCTCAGCCAGTCTCATTCCCAGAGAGACTCTCTCTCAGCAGGAGAGCTGGGAAAACCCAGTCTTAGAGATCTTAGAACTCATAATCGAGGTTGAGGAGAAAAGACCAAAGCCAGTCCAATGATAGGAAAGACAATGTCAGAAGGGGATGGAGTTAAGGGACTAGAACCTAAAGAGCCAAGACCAACAAGGTCCTAGAGGGGACAGGCTGCGAGAAAGGGGGAATAAACCACAAGCGAGGGAACACAAGGCTGGAAATACGAGGGAACTAGGGAGACTGGGGAAAAGGGAATCTTGGTTTAACAGAGGTCTTGGACAGGACAGGAATCTATGAAGGGGGAACTGAACTATAGGCTATGGGCAACAGACTAAGGCATAAGAGGGAACCAAGGAACTAGGAATGAGGGAATACAAAGCAGGGCAAGGGTATCATAATAGGGAAACACAGTGAAAGGCAGGGTACAAGGGATCACAGCAAAGGTAGTGAGGGAATCCACAAGAGCACGAGCAGGGCAGGACAGGAATCTATGAAGGGGGAACTGAACTATAAGTTATGGGAAACAGGTTAAGCATAAGCGGGGACCAAGGGACTAGGGATGAGGGAACACGGGGGGGGGCAAGGGGATCATAACAGGGGAACACAGTGAAAGGTAGGGTACAAGGGATCACAGCAGGGGCACACAGCAAGGTAGGGAAGAAATCCACAAGAGCGCAAGGAGCAAGACCCACCAACACACACAGGACAAGGGCAACACAGACACTAAATCCTATCAGCAGACACCAAACACAAAACAGGACCACAGAGGAAAGAGAGTTCGACTCCAATACATAACACACAACACTCAAGGGGCATAGACACAGGAGAAGAAGCAGGTCTATGCCATATAAGGGGAAGAGACAGACCAATAACCACACAGGGGGAAGAACAGTTGTTCCACCAGCTTCCTGAGGCCACCAGAAGGCCTTAAATACTCCCTGGTGGCCAATCAGGATTCAGGAAGCCGGGAGACAGGTCGCAGAAATAGTCAACAGGTGAGCAAGGGCAGTGCACACACCAGGTGGAGATGCAGGAGACATAGAAAGGAGAAGGGAAACTCATGCCAACAAGGTACCAGGTGGCGCAAGCTGCTGCAGTAATGCCCCCAAGTGCCCAGGGCTAGGGGTTCGAAATTTGGACCTGACATCCAGGCCCAGCAGCAGCCCTGCTGGGCTAAAGCTGGTGGAACTGGTTGGGAATGTCTATTCCCAGCCCCAGCTTCTGATGGTGTGGGGGGTTGCCATGGCATCCAGCATGGCTGTCTCATGGTGGGGAGGTAGGGCGATGCTGGGAACGTGGTGACGTGGCCAGGCAGCTGCACATCGCTCCCTGTCTCCCCTCCCCAGCTGGGAGAGCTGCAGGAGTGTTTGTTCCCATGGCTAGAGCTTGCCCAGCCGAGGGAAGCCCTCCCCGTCCCCTCAGTGGGGCAGTCATCGAGGAGGACATCTGTTAAGAGCCTTAGGATAAAAGCAGATGCGGTGGCAGTGATGTGCCTCCCTGGCCTGGGTCAGGAAACAGTGGCTGCCACTCTCTGGGCCAGAGAGTGACACACAATAGATATGTCTGTGACACGAGTGGCCGGAGAGCCTTCCCACCCCCCACACAGATATATAAGGAGCTGCCTAATGGAGTCAGACCAATCGCCCATCTTAGCCCAGTATTGTCAAAACCTGACACTGCAGCTGGTTTCAAATCTGGCCCTCTAAGGTCTCTGGCAGGGCCTCACCCAGGCGTGCTACCAGAGATCCTGAATCGGAGTTGTGGGGATTGAAGTTGGGACCTTATACATGTAAAGCATACGCTCTACCACCAGAGCCATGGCCCATGACCATAAGAACGCAACAGACATGCAACCAGCCATTCCTGTCCCCACCCTGCTCCCAGTGCTCCACCCCCTGCCATGATGCGCATCCATGGCAGCCAATGATGGACAGCTGTGGTGGTCCCTGCCCCATGGTGGGGATAGTGGGGCTGAACAGACATGCTGGCCCACTGTGGCCCATGTTGGCCTGCCTGGCCCTTGGCCTGGAATATGCACCTGGGATCTTCTGGGAATGCATTCTGGGCCAGCTGCCTACCTGACCCCGGGCAGTCCCGGGCCAACAAATGGTGGCTAGGGAACAGACTCCTGTGCAGATATTTCCCTGGCCTAGGTGGGCCATACGTGGCCTGGGTCATGTCTGTTTTTACTTGTAGAAAATGGATTTTTAAAAAATAATTTTAAAAACCACAAAAATAGTATTCTAGTGGTGGTGGTTCTGTGAATAGAAAATATATTCTTAATCGTTAAACTCTGATTCCAGCCAAGAGGTCTGACACTCACACATTGCATGAATGTATAGCTAGCCTGGGAAAGATTAAACGGTTGGCCAGGATAAACGATACAATCTAAGCATTTGATGGATGACAGCATGGAGCTTTCGGAATACCATGCCTCTGACTGGTGGATGAGGAGATTTTTAAGAAGTATATGCAAAGCCATGATCAGTGATATGATTCTGATCTAACATAGAAAGCAAATGAAATCCTTGTTGCCCTGTTCTAAGAGTCAGCACTTGCACACCGAGTGCTAATAAACATGCCTCTCCCTGGTATGCTCCTTACCTGCGCGTCTTTTAGCGGGTCTCCATATTTGGGCCTGGTACAGCGCCTGAACAGGTAGGTGGCTTCCTAGGAATAATTTATTTTNTTAATCTATTAGAATTTTATGAGAATGTCAACAAGCATGTGGATAGGGACAATCCGATTGATATAATATATTCAGATTTTCAAAAAGCATTTGACAAGATCCCTCACCAGGGAATCTTGAGCAAACTAAGTAGTCATGGAATAAGATGAAGAGTCATGCTATGGATTGGTAGCTGGTTAAATGATATGAAACAAAGGGTAGGAATAAATGGTCATTTTTCAAGTTGGAGATAGATAGATAGTTGAACGCCTCAGGGGTCAGTACTGGGATCAGTACTGTTTAACATATTCATTAATGATCTTGGAAAAGGGGTAAAGAGTTTGCTGGCTAAATCTGCAGATGACACTAAATGATTCAAGATGGTTAAGACCCAGGCAGTTTGTGAGGAACTACAGAGAGATCTTGCATGATTAAGTGAATGGGTAATAAAATGGCAGTTGAAGTTCAATGTTGATAAGAGCAAGGTGATGTGCATAGGGAAGAATAACCCTCACTATACATACATGATGCTAGGTTCAAATTTGGTTATAACCACTAAAGGGGAGGATCTTGGAGTCATTTGTGCGTCACATGCGGCGGGCATGTGCATATGCTCAAACCATGTGGTTGCACATGTAGCTGCGTGCACGAGGCATGGGATAGGCCCAGTGTGGATAGTTTCTTGAAGACATCAGCTCTGTCTGTGTCAGCAGTCAAAAAAGCAAATTGAATGCTAGGCATTATTGCAAAAGGAATAGAAAATAAAAGAGAAAGTATCATAATGCCACTATAAATCTTTGGTACGACCCTACCTTGAATATTGTGTGAAGTTCTGGTCACACCATATCAAGAAAGAAATAATAGGAAATTATTGTAATGGTATATGGTGTTATTACCCCACAGTGAATGTGTGTGTGTGTGGGGNGTGGAAAGAAAGAAAGAAAGAAAGAAAGAAAGAAAGAAATGCCTAGTAGTCGAGGCTTGAACCCCTGGCTACTGGTAGCTGAGGGTGGGTTAGCAGGTGATGGGTTACACCTCCATGAACTGTACATGTACGGAGCTGGCCACTGTTGGAGACTGAATGTTGGGTTAGATGGACCCACTATGGCACTTCTTATCTTTTTAATTTCAAATATAGCCAGACAACTATCTTTCATGGTCTCTGACCAGGGCTTGATTTTGCTTTTTTCAAAGCTGTATACCTGTTTCACTGGGTGTTTTTACACACACATTTCTCCTGGATGTTTGCTGTTACATCCAGAACTTTCTGTGTGTCTAAATCACTCACCCAGATCTTAAACATCCAGATCTTTGAACTTCTGGGTGAAACTTCTCCCAGTACTTTTGTGTGTAAAAGGTTCTCCTGGTAAACGGCTTTGCTCCAAGCAGCTGTGGTCCCTTGGTTTCCATGGAAGCCTGTCACGTTGACAGCTGCAGCTACTTTAGGCTGCCTCAGGGCAGTGTTTGTGTGAAGAATGCATCCAGGAACCGCCTCAGGGCAATGTGTGTGTGAAAAATTCATCTGGAACTTACTTGTGGGCTTGTAAACCCAGAAGATTGAAACATCTGGAACTTTAACTTGTGTGTAAAAATGCCCACTGATCTCCCCAAGAAGACCATGTGCCCAAATTAATTTTAGAACTTACTGAGTGAAAATACTTTGCTCTCAGTTAATGGCCTGCTCTAACAGGATTGCAACTATCTTTTGTTCTCATCCAGTGGCTTCTAATTAGAGCTAAGGAAATAGTGAAAAATTGCTCTGCTAATAACTACTTATTTTAAAATGTAATTCATGTTTGCCATCCGCAGAACTACTTTTTAATTCACCTACTGTCAGTGGTCCAGTAGCTACGCTTTAGTGGTGCCAAGAGTTAGAGTGTTAACACACATGATGCTGGTCTGGTTAGGCCTGCTTTGGCCTGACTGGGCCAGTGTTGTGTCTGTAGGCTTGTTCTGGGCCTGCCAGATGTGAGTCCAGAACAAACCCCACCTGGGATTGCAGCTGGGCCCAGATTGTGGGTCCAGATCAAAGCGGGCCCATAGTCCAGTGTCAGGGGTATAGGGGGTAAGGAGGTTCTAACCCGGGAAGAGACGCAGGAAAAGGGGAGCCAGGAAGGGTAGAGAAAGTGGTAGTACTGGAAAAAGAGAACCTCTCAGCCAGTCTCATTCCCAGAGAGACTCTCTCTCAGCAGGAGAGCTGGGAAAACCCAGTCTTAGAGATCTTAGAACTCATAATCGAGGTTGAGGAGAAAAGACCAAAGCCAGTCCAATGATAGGAAAGACAATGTCAGAAGGGGATGGAGTTAAGGGACTAGAACCTAAAGAGCCAAGACCAACAAGGTCCTAGAGGGGACAGGCTGCGAGAAAGGGGGAATAAACCACAAGCGAGGGAACACAAGGCTGGAAATACGAGGGAACTAGGGAGACTGGGGAAAAGGGAATCTTGGTTTAACAGAGGTCTTGGACAGGACAGGAATCTATGAAGGGGGAACTGAACTATAGGCTATGGGCAACAGACTAAGGCATAAGAGGGAACCAAGGAACTAGGAATGAGGGAATACAAAGCAGGGCAAGGGTATCATAATAGGGAAACACAGTGAAAGGCAGGGTACAAGGGATCACAGCAAAGGTAGTGAGGGAATCCACAAGAGCACGAGCAGGGCAGGACAGGAATCTATGAAGGGGGAACTGAACTATAAGTTATGGGAAACAGGTTAAGCATAAGCGGGGACCAAGGGACTAGGGATGAGGGAACACGGGGGGGGGCAAGGGGATCATAACAGGGGAACACAGTGAAAGGTAGGGTACAAGGGATCACAGCAGGGGCACACAGCAAGGTAGGGAAGAAATCCACAAGAGCGCAAGGAGCAAGACCCACCAACACACACAGGACAAGGGCAACACAGACACTAAATCCTATCAGCAGACACCAAACACAAAACAGGACCACAGAGGAAAGAGAGTTCGACTCCAATACATAACACACAACACTCAAGGGGCATAGACACAGGAGAAGAAGCAGGTCTATGCCATATAAGGGGAAGAGACAGACCAATAACCACACAGGGGGAAGAACAGTTGTTCCACCAGCTTCCTGAGGCCACCAGAAGGCCTTAAATACTCCCTGGTGGCCAATCAGGATTCAGGAAGCCGGGAGACAGGTCGCAGAAATAGTCAACAGGTGAGCAAGGGCAGTGCACACACCAGGTGGAGATGCAGGAGACATAGAAAGGAGAAGGGAAACTCATGCCAACAAGGTACCAGGTGGCGCAAGCTGCTGCAGTAATGCCCCCAAGTGCCCAGGGCTAGGGGTTCGAAATTTGGACCTGACATCCAGGCCCAGCAGCAGCCCTGCTGGGCTAAAGCTGGTGGAACTGGTTGGGAATGTCTATTCCCAGCCCCAGCTTCTGATGGTGTGGGGGGTTGCCATGGCATCCAGCATGGCTGTCTCATGGTGGGGAGGTAGGGCGATGCTGGGAACGTGGTGACGTGGCCAGGCAGCTGCACATCGCTCCCTGTCTCCCCTCCCCAGCTGGGAGAGCTGCAGGAGTGTTTGTTCCCATGGCTAGAGCTTGCCCAGCCGAGGGAAGCCCTCCCCGTCCCCTCAGTGGGGCAGTCATCGAGGAGGACATCTGTTAAGAGCCTTAGGATAAAAGCAGATGCGGTGGCAGTGATGTGCCTCCCTGGCCTGGGTCAGGAAACAGTGGCTGCCACTCTCTGGGCCAGAGAGTGACACACAATAGATATGTCTGTGACCCGAGTGGCCGGAGAGCCTTCCCACCCCCCACACAGATATATAAGGAGCTGCCTAATGGAGTCAGACCAATCGCCCATCTTAGCCCAGTATTGTCAAAACCTGACACTGCAGCTGGTTTCAAATCTGGCCCTCTAAGGTCTCTGGCAGGGCCTCACCCAGGCGTGCTACCAGAGATCCTGAATCGGAGTTGTGGGGATTGAAGTTGGGACCTTATACATGTAAAGCATACGCTCTACCACCAGAGCCATGGCCCATGACCATAAGAACGCAACAGACATGCAACCAGCCATTCCTGTCCCCACCCTGCTCCCAGTGCTCCACCCCCTGCCATGATGCGCATCCATGGCAGCCAATGATGGACAGCTGTGGTGGTCCCTGCCCCATGGTGGGGATAGTGGGGCTGAACAGACATGCTGGCCCACTGTGGCCCATGTTGGCCTGCCTGGCCCTTGGCCTGGAATATGCACCTGGGATCTTCTGGGAATGCATTCTGGGCCAGCTGCCTACCTGACCCCGGGCAGTCCCGGGCCAACAAATGGTGGCTAGGGAACAGACTCCTGTGCAGATATTTCCCTGGCCTAGGTGGGCCATACGTGGCCTGGGTCATGTCTGTTTTTACTTGTAGAAAATGGATTTTTAAAAAATAATTTTAAAAACCACAAAAATAGTATTCTAGTGGTGGTGGTTCTGTGAATAGAAAATATATTCTTAATCGTTCAACTCTGATTCCAGCCAAGAGGTCTGACACTCACACATTGCATGAATGTATAGCTAGCCTGGGAAAGATTAAACGGTTGGCCAGGATAAACGATACAATCTAAGCATTTGATGGATGACAGCATGGAGCTTTCGGAATACCATGCCTCTGACTGGTGGATGAGGAGATTTTTAAGAAGTATATGCAAAGCCATGATCAGTGATATGATTCTGATCTAACATAGAAAGCAAATGAAATCCTTGTTGCCCTGTTCTAAGAGTCAGCACTTGCACACCGAGTGCTAATAAACATGCCTCTCCCTGGTATGCTCCTTACCTGCGCGTCTTTTAGCGGGTCTCCATATTTGGGCCTGGTACAGCGCCTGAACAGGTAGGTGGCTTCCTAGGAATAATTTATTTTATTTCATTTCATTTTTTATCCTGCCCCTCTGGCGACCCAAATCATGGACCCCGAAGGCACCAGGTCCACAGTCCGGGCCCAAGGGCTGCCCAGGCAGACCATAGTGGGCCATACTGGGATAGCACCTATGTTTGTGACTCCACCCTGGCCCCAGAACAGAGGCTGCCATGGCCAGCTGCCATGGTGGCCTGTCATGGCAAGGGGCGGGGTGCTATCCGTAGCATGGGGGCAAAGCCAATCGGCCTGACATCTCTTCCCTCCCCAGCCCACTCAGTTGATAGGCAGGAACACTGGTTGATTGATTGCCCTTCCCAAAGGCTCAGTGCTATCCTTTAGTCAGCTCCCCAGCTTGATCTGGCAGGGAGTGGTAGCAGGGAGTGATCTCCCTGGGATGTGTAGCCAGTGTGCCAGCTACACATTTATTAACACCTACGGTGAGGAAATATCATTTTTCTTTCTGAGCAAAGGTGATTAGATATACATCAGGTGAAATGTTGAAGGGGAACCAGAGGGAAAGCCATGTAGGGTGGAAATAAATATGGCATTTTTTTTTAATGAATGAATTCCTACAGGTCTTCCTTAACGGGTTCTTGCAGGTTAGTCCTTATTTCTTTTTTTCTCTGATATAAAGCAAATGTCATTGTCTTAACATAATTTTTATTTAGCACTCTATGCCTAATTTTTTTACTATTACACTGTATCTTATATCTGTCTTGGTATCCATCCATATATAAAAAGAGTGGGAAATTGTTTTTTGTGGTGAACATTTCCTAAATTTAAATAAACACACACATGTTCAGAAAAGGAATAATTAAATATAGAATTAAACAAACAAAGCTATGTAAGATCATTTATCTTCCTATCACCGAGTAAATATAACATTTTGTGCACGTAAGAAAGGTAGACCCATTCCAAATCCCAGTAGGTGGAAAGCAAAATGTTTTGGGAATATGTCTGGCTTGGCTAGGAAAGCAGCTTAGGCCCAATGTCCTATTTCACATATCTGCTACTTTCCTACAGTGTTGTGCACTTTTAGCAGCAATCTGTCTTCCTACAATTTTAGTTGTTATCTCAAGCTTAAAATCAGACCAGATTCTCATCTATTAATAAAAAAATAAGTTTCTAGACCTCATGGTTGCTGAAAGAAAAGCCTGCAGCCTCTGTGTGACAACAAGTGTTGATTGTGTAGATTTGGAATTGATGACACTGGAAATGTATACATGGAGCATATGATATAATTACAAAGTAACCAGATAAACCATATTTATATCCAGTATAAGTGACTGACAGTCTGACCCAGGAATTTTGTGATATAAGAATTCCCTGGAAACTTTGACCTTTTTTACATGGACATCACCCACCCACGAACACCCATAAAAACTCATCGGATGGGTGGGAGAGCGTCTGTGTAAACATCCATGAGTGGGTGGGTGCGCATTCTCGACCCACCCACTAACACCCACGGAGCAGCCATGAAGGAGCTGGCATGCTCTGTGTGTGGAGGTGGGTGGAGATGGGTGTTCAACACCCACCCATCCATGCAAAAACCAAAACACCCACATCCACGGGGATGGGTTCGCCGATACCACTGAGAGATGGTTAGAGAGGCCACGCAGGTGCCCCCAAGCAGACATGCCCACCGGGGAGATGCTGGATGCCCAGCCGGGAGCCCTTAAAGGAGAACCGAAACATGACAGCGGTGCGCTGGCTCCCAAAATTTCTGGAAGGAAAGCCTACAACAAAACAAAGGGAGCCAGTGCCGTGACATGTACAGGATGGGCCAGGGTAAGCTAAGAGACCCCAGGTTTATTTATTTATTTATTTATTTATTTATTTAATAGATATATATCCCGCCCCTCCTGCAAAGCAGTCTGGGGTGGCTTCCAACAGTAAAATACAATAAAAACAGTTTAAAACATTTCATACAATAATATTAAAATATTAAAACAGGGCTGAATATCATAAATAGTATAATAAATAACAAGTCAGGTGGGGGAGCTAAAAAACCCTCAACCTACCCTCCCCAAAGGCCTGGGCGAACAGCCAGGTTTTGCAACTTCACCAGAATGTCAACAGGCTAGGGGCCAGGCGAGCTTCCTC
>QEPC01010069.1:27904-39396 GCA_003113815.1 Sphenodon punctatus | reverse complement strand
CGCCTGAGCTCAATGAAGGTACGAGATCCCTGGGTGCGGTAACTTGGAAGTAGGGTGATCCCTGGGGGGGGGGGTGTTAACCCCCCCCAGGGATCATACAGTATACTTAATGGCTGCTGCTGGGACGGCCGCTAGTGCTGGTGCTGGTGCTGGTGCTGGTGCTGGCTCTGGGTTGCTGGTGGCAGCCCAGAGCTGCAGTGGGACACTCAGGGGAATGTTTGTGTTTAAATCCAGGCTGGGCAGGGTGGGTGGGGGGGTGTCCCCACTTTCACCCGTGCAGCCTGGGAGGGGGGGTTGGGGGGGTCATTGATTTCAATGGGAACACTTCCCCATTGAAAGCAACGGAAAAACCCGGTACCGGTAAACCGGCTTTACCGATAAAACCGATTTTTTTTAAACCATTAACGGGTAAAACCGATACCCGTTTTTTTTACTTTGGTCCCACCCCTACTTATTAGCCACTGAACTTGCATTAAGCCACAGCAGCAGCTTCAGATCAGTGGTCCCATGGCCTCAGTCCCCAAATATCCCAAGAGAGGAGGGGAGCAGAACATAGAAACATAAACAATGTACCTTTCCTGATGTCCCTGATGGTATTTCTCCCCCTCCTGGCCCAACACAATCCTGATCAGTTCAATAGTGGCCCACCTCTCTGGCTACCAATGACTAATCCCCATCTCACAAGCCTCAAAAGGCCAACCAGGACCTAGTGGAGAAGGGTGACCAGATGCACAGAGACAGATAAGCAACAGAGGCAGGAGGGAAACCCACCACCACCATTTCCCCAACCCAAGCCAACTCTGCCCAAAAGGAAACCCCTTCCTTCCAACTCTACCTCATCCCAACCAAACCCATATATCACTGAAGTCCCAAATCTTCACTGCCCATGCACGGGCATGGCACATCCCTTTCACAGGGGACCCTTGTGAGGGGGCCCTGGCAGGGACTCCACCTCCTGCCTTTTTGCCTAAGCACCCCCTCTCACAAAGGAGTTAAGACACAAACACCAACTTGCCATAACCCTTTTGCCCATACCCCTCCCTCTCACTTAGGGGTTTTGGCAAATTCAACAACTCTCCCTCCTCCCCCCCCCCCACGCCATGCCAATACCCCTCCTCACTGAGAGGCCATGACATTCCTCCCTATTCAATCTCACCCACTAACATCCCATTTATCAACCCACTCCCCATTTAAAACAACACAGTTCCCAAATACTACTAGTAAAAAAATAAAGCTAATGATACAAAAGCAAGCAACAACATAAACAAAGCCCCTATGGCCACTTAACGAAAATGTAACATAATATTGTTTGAAATGTATTAACAAAATAAAAAAAAAAAAGAAAGCTCATACATAAGTAGAAACTGAAAATGAACACAAAAATGAAAACCAGTTCCTTCTGCACACCCCTACAACCTATTACTTTGAATCATTTACCTGTTTTTGTTTTGCTGGGTTTGATTCCGATTCCATGTGACCAAGAGATTTTCAGTTCAGGTTCAGTTCCAGTTCACCAAGTCTCTTTGATTTGATTTCCAGGTTCAGATTCAGGCTGGTTTGACTCATTAACAATTCAGATGATTTCATGTGTTTAAAAAAATAATTTTAAAAATTCTATCTGTCGGGTAAGAACAGGTTGAAATTTATGCATAGGTATGAGTTCTGTTTTCCTGCGATATCTAAACGCTACATGCATATTTTCATTCTTGATGGTGAATTGTGTGTATTAGTATTAAAGCAATTGCTGAATTACAGGATGACATAAGGTTGCTTTCCAAAATCCTTTTATCTTCTTGCATAGCTTCTGCCATTAAATAGTAACATCTGTGTGAGACTACCTGCCTTACTACATACAGGATTTTGATTATTGCAAAGTGGGGTTAATTCTACAGTCAGCCGGGCCTCTCAGCTTGTCTTATAGTTCATTTGCAGAGTGAACCAAAGCTTTTACTGACTTTACCCTTTAAAAGAACCATTTAAAACTGCCTCCACTCCCTCCCCCTTCAAAATAACTTGCTTTGTAGCTCTAAAATTGGTCTACTAAACATTTTTTGCAGTAACTAGAAGAGTTTAAAGGTGTGAGCCCATAAATAAAAGAAAATGTTCCTGTCAGTGATAGTGGTGAAATTAGAACTCAAAATGTATTAAAATAGAAACATTAAGAGTTTCTCCTGACTTCATTGAAATCTCTGGGTAAAAACACACGTGATAGTGGCACGCCACTGTCACAACCCATCCTGGGCAACTTGGGGTATTTTCAGATGTGACAGGGCCGATTGGCCCCGGCACAGAAACAACCCTTTGATTCCCCGCCAGGGCCACCGCATCACGGGCTAACAGACGTGGTGGCCGATCCCGGTGGGGAATCCGGGGAGGGGGCAGGGCTGGGCGGCACAACGTGCGGCCGCACAGCCCCTCCTCCCCACGCTTCCCCGGTCACCTGCCCTCCAGGAGACGGGCGGGCGCCGCGGCCAATGTGGCCGCAGTGCCCAGCTGCCCCCCCCGGGATTGACCACGGCCCGGAATCCCGCCGTGGATTCCGGGCCATGGTCAGGGGTCAGACGTTACTGTCCCCTTCATCACGGGGGGGAAATCTCATTCATCACATGATCGGGAATGGTCCAGCCAGGACCTCCAATCGCATGGTGAATCTAATTCCCTGCCGCGATTGACTGTGGCAAACATCTGGGGGGGAACTTCTTGTTCCCCAAAAGACGTTACGAGGCCATTCCCCACCACAGAATATTGACTGTGGTTGAGCGTGGTCTTGTAATGTCTGAAAATACCCATGGTCCGGGTCAGGTCAGGGGCACCAGACACACATGACTGTCCAGGCCGCATAGATCCCAGGTACAGCCGGAAATCACAACAGATTTCAGGCAACTGACTCTACCAGTGCTGTGCTTACACTACCCCACCATGACAGGCAACCATGGCGCCCAATAACAGCCAGTCATGATGGCCGGCTATGGTAGCCCTACATAATTCCTCACTGTGGGCCATTTTGGCCTGGTCAGGAAGGCCCTAGCCTCGGCTGAGCCTGTGACCTCAGAGGTTTTCCGAGGTCATAGCCTGGGCTTGCTGCTGACACGGCTTGGGCAATCCTGGACCACCATCTGGTGGCACCTCAACAGACATGCCAGTGACCCAGGGTTCAAAGTGGACCACTATCTTGTCCATTTTTACCCAATGGCAATGCCTCCATTGACTTTAGTGAGATCATAATTTAATCCAATGAGTGTTCTCTGTCACAGAAAGATAACTTTATTCCTTTGTTTACTAGAACAAGTGTTGTAGGAGGAATAGCAAATAGCCTGTTTAGGATTTATGCAATATAAACTTTGGGATATATTTTCAACTGCACTAGATTTGGGTTTATTTTGCTAGTTCATTTGCCACTACAGTTGCTAGTTCATTTTCCACAGACATGTTTTTTGCTCCTGAAAAATTGATGGTAAGCACAAAATGATAAGTGCAATTTTGTGGATAGAGCTTGGACCGCTAAACAAATAGGCCAGGGTTTTTAGCTAAGCTAAAATAAAATTCCTTATTTCAAAGGGATATAACTTTTTTGTAGAATATGGAGAAACAATATAAGGAATAAACTGGCAAACACCACAGCATTGGAGTGTTCCCTACTGCTTTGTAATCATTCACTAATGAAAATCATGGTTGATCATTAGGTGTACTCTACAACGAAATCTAACTTGAACTCTAACTTTTCCCATTTCCATTTATTTATATTTGCTTATTTCATTAGTCCGGAACCCTGGGATACCCAGCATTTTTATTAACAACCCTGCTGTTCTCCTACCAGCTTGGCTAAGACCTGCTTGTGCCTCCTAGGGTGTCTGCTTCCAGTCATCACAAGCCTCTGGCAACCTAGGTTCTCCTGGGCTCTTACCAGATCTACTCTTGTTCCATTGTTAACAGCAAGAACAGCCCCTTGGACATATGTCTAGGCCCTGACATGGGGGACACAGAAATTCCAGATACTCTGCTATCAAAAGAAAAACACACCCCAGCTCCCCAGGATTCCCTCGTTTACCACTCCTTTAAAACACACAGCAGTAGAGTCCAATTGCAAAAAACGACAAGAAAATATATGAAGGAAGGAATGTAGAGCCATTATTAGGGATGTGCGAACGTGGTTCGGAATTTTGGAGTTTGGACCGAACTCGAATAGTTCGGTCAACCGAACCGAACTCGAATTCGACTGAACTGTTCGGTCGATTCTGAACCAGTTCAGAAGGCCAAAAAACTTGGGTTTGAATGTACGAACTCTGTTCGGAAGTTCGGAATTCGACCAAACTCGAATAATTCAGTTAACCAAACTGAACTTTCGAACTGAACTCAATTTTTGAACCGAACCGAATTTCCGAACTCGGTTCTGTTTGCACATTCTTAGGCATTACGGCCTGTTCAGTAGTCATCTAAAGCGACCAAGGGTGTCTTTAGACATAACAAAGATTGGGTGTCAAAACCCCTAAGCACATGTATGTCTGTTGTGTGTAAGCACCATAACAATCCTAACACCAGTTTGGCCACCCGTTGAACACGCGATGTGAAGACCATTGCATCACAAGGACAATTTGCATGTTCTGGCTGAACACATGGCCTTGCCTGTCCAGTAGACAATGCTGTGGCCAACAATCCAGACCAATTTTCGCCGGCACCTTGATCCTGCTCCTGTAGGCAACACAAATCGGTATTAATCAGGACAGGCTGTGATTGGTGGATATCTCGGATATATGATCTAAATGTTGCTGAACTCCACCTCCCTATCTCCCAAATTTTGTCCTCGGCGAGACCCAGCACAGCTGTGTAACTGGCTGCACCAATACGAAAAGAGTGAGACCCAAACCTGTTAGCGGGTTGGTTAATCCACCGCAGGCCACTATGGAGGATGGCCAAAAATTGGTGCCAGGTGACTGGTGAGCCGTCCCAATGTATGAGGAAAGGGCCAGGGATAGGAGGGTGGAGTGACATCTACTTGCGCAAGACAACTACTGGGCACAATTTGGGACATCTGACCCATTGAAGGGTAATAGTACGCCTGCGAGCCCTCTGATCAGTCTTGGAACGCCATAGGAAAATGGCTACAGGCTGGCCAATAATCCTAGTTGCAAGATCAGAACTGGAGGCAGTCTCTAATTCACTGACCCGGAAGGCCCCCAAAAATGCCAATATGAAGGCAGTGGTGAATAAGGTGGCCTCATATGCTTTGAAACAAATGTAAGGGAGGGAGTCCACTAGTGCCCCAAGGATCTCCAGTGTGATTGGCAACCTGTGGTCCAGTCTGGCACCATGTTGACATTACCATGATTCAATCAGCTTTCTGGAAAAGAATCCCTGATCTGGGGAGGGATGACCCGCTAATCTGCTGGGAAAGGACACTGCCGCCAGTTTCCCTGCTATCATGGATGGTGCAAGGCCCTTAGCGTGCAGCGCAATAGTGAATTGTAACACCTGAAGTTCGGGGATAGGGAAACCTAAATCCCAACCCTTGAGTGACCTGAAAGCTTGAACTCAACAAATGCCCTGCTGTATGACTCCTTGGTGCTGGGGGCGACTGAACCTTGGACAGCGTCGTACAGGTCTACTGTCCAATGTTCCATAATTGTGGGTGCATGACCCCGGGTTCCTCGTTGGCTTCTGGGGCCAAAAGGCAGAAGCAGTCCATCTGTAGGCAGGAGAAGGCATCGGCTATGCTGTTGTTGACTCCAAGGACTTGCTTAAATTTAAATAAAATATTGTTATCCAGACACTGCAGCACAAAAGCTCATACCAGTCCCATAACTCTGGTGGATTTAGAGGAGAGGGAGTTGATGACCTGAACAACCGCCATGTTATCGCACCAGAAAAGCACCGTTTTGTTGGCAAATTCCCTGGGCCACAGGTGGACCACCAAAACTATGGGGTACAACTCAAGAAAAGTGAGATCCCTGGTTATTCCTGCCTGAGGCCATGAGGGGGACCACGGGACTGCACGCCGTTTTCCCCTGAAGTACAGACTGAAGTCAAGTGATCCAGTCGCATCTGACTAAACTTGGAGTTCAGCCTCCAGGAGCATTATCTGCCACCATAGATTCACCCTGTTGAAAGCGGACAGGAACCGGGCCCAAATGGTTAGGTCTTGTCTCATGTCCACCGTCACATGGACATGCTAATGGGGGGGGGGGGCAGGCAACCTGGTACCTTAGCGTAGAGCCGGGACAGAAATGCATGACCTGGAGCGACCACCCGGCACGTGAAGTTCAGGCCACCCAGCAGGCTATGTAGCTGATGCACAGTAACCTTATTTCACGCCAGGGTTTCTGATTGCATCAAGGAGGGCCACCACCTTGTCAGGGGGGAGGCATGACTCCTCCCTGACCTTGTCTATCACTATCCCTAGGAATGTGAGCTCGGTCACCGGTCCCACAGATTTTTCAGGTGTGAGGGGTACCCCAAGCTCCTCTACCACAGAATGGAAGGAGCTTTTCACAGTCACCTGTGCCTGCCAGGCCTAGGAACATGAAATCATCAATGTAGTGGATGATTAATTTGGAACGGGCTTGGTGCCAGACCAACCAGTCGAGTAACAACAAGCTGAACCTTTCAAAGGCCGAACAGGAGATGGAACACCCCATTGGCATGGCTTTATCAAAGTAAAATTGACCTTGAAATTGAGAGCCTAGCAGATCGAAATCGTCGGGGTGGACTGGCAGCAGGCAAAAGGCAGAATTAATATCGCACTTTGCCAGGAGTGCCCATGGGCTACATTCCCATGCCATCTGAACCGCTGAATCAAAGGACACGTAGCGGACTGTGTGAGAATGTGAGGGGTGTAAATGACTTTAGAAGTTAGGATGCTCAGACTGAAGAAACTGCTTAAAGGCCAAAGGCCCTAAGTGAACTATGCACAGATTTTGATCTGAAAGCTTACACAATTGCAACCGCAACTGAACTGCAAAGGCTTACACAAGATTTGCAAGCACACCTATATTTTGGAACATTTACTGCTTATTCAACAGTTCTGGGCAAGTGGCTAAAAACAGACATTTGTGAAATGGGCCAAAGATCAACCGGCTAGGATGGCAACCACAAATGCCAGATGCATCCTTGTCTGAATGACTCAGATGATGGCATGGGAGAGCCAACTCTGCCTAGCAACAACATATGCATGGCCTATGTGACCAGAGACCTATAAATATCAGACTGATGTCCTTTGGAACTTGGACGTCTTGCAACATCAACTCATGGTACCATCTCAACATCAATGGACCGATCCCGGCGGTCCCATCACCTCTGTTACAGATTGGCCACCCTGACAGGAGGAGAGGTAAAGTATAAAAGGATGAATGAATGAATGAATGAATGAATGAATGTTGAATGTGTAATGTTGTAATGCTATAACTTTGTATTGAATAAAGCTAAGAGGTTGCCAATATATCTCTAGTCTATCTCTGATCGGTTGAATTGACCACAATATCTAAAAGAACATTATAACATTGGTTGGGTGAATGTGTGAATGTTAATAACCATGGACCAGGACTGATACTTAAGCCAGGGTCAGCCGCCCTGAGGCCATCCTATATTGGGTGGTTTCGAACGCAAGGGGGCCTGGTGGAACCTCATGTACCCCACAGGTGTGTCTGCATAAAACTTTCCCTTCCCCTGCATGAGCTGAATTCTACAGTTAGCTGCCTGTTTGGCACTCTGTAAGGAAATGGACTTCCTTCTCTTTGTGTGAGTGTTTAAGAAAGCTTGTAACACACTTGAAGTGTGGACACTTAACAGCCGCAAAAGGTGTATTCCCCAAAGACACATTTAATAGCCCCAAACCACATGTGACAACTGTACATAGTTCTTGGGAATTGTATCATTAACCGACTCGCTCCTTGGATAGGACAGGTGGTGTAAGAGGTGGAATTCACTGGGGGTCTTCTTGGGCACTATTCCCATGGGTGATATGTGCAATGAGGCCATGGGTGGGGAATCAAACAGTCCGGCCCCTCTACCCTCAGCTATCTCTTTTTGGAGCTTGGCGTGCACCAAGTTCTCCAAGCCTCGGACTGATCTGAGATTTTCCACCCATGTCCTCACCTTGATGCTACCTGCCGGAATCCTAAAACCTACCTTGAAGCCTTGAACGACGTAGCGGACCTCCTCCCACATGGGGCAGTTGCACAAGGCTCTTTCCAGTGCTCAAAACTGAACTGGGATAAGGGCCCTTGCTGCCCCCCACTTGCACTGTCTGTGGGTATTTGGCTGGTGTTTTGCCTCTGGCCTGGGGGCGCTAGCCATGGGACCCAGGAGCTGACCTAACCCAGACATTGTTGCGGGGCGAGCTCAGCCATGCCACCATGACCGTGCCCAATGCAGCAGCAGCTGCACCCACCCCCTCAGACAACCTGCAACGCCCAACCTACCTGTGCTCGTCGTATACGCATCGCAGTATCGGTGTGGGCTGCAAGAGCGGGTCAACAGTCCAGGTGCCTCCTCACTAGCTGCCACATCGCCTTCATGCTGCCGGGGTTGGCCTTCTGCCATCGCACGCACTGTTGTCTCAAGTGACTCCATCCACCCCCGAAATCCCATAGTTGCTCCAAAATTGCCCACGCCAGGTCTTCCTTCGGGCGGTGCCTGGGCAGGAGTTCTGCCTTCACACTGCACCTCTGCCCCTGCCTGCGTGGGGGAAGGGTGCCCTGCGGGGCCTACTGCTTCGGAGGCAATGTGCTCTGATGACGCTGTATTACCCGAGTTGTGCCCGCATCTTGACTACCCTCCTGATCAGGTTGTGGGGAGTCTGCCTGGTATCGCACAGGAGGTCTCATGCATGACATTTTGCCTGCCTCGCCGCCCACCACAGCGATGGCTCGGGGGGGGGAGCTTTCCCCTTCAGAGAAACCTCCCTGCTACCAACTCGGGGTGCCGGTGAACCCCACCCGTGGGGGAAACTCTCCGCACTCCCTGCAGTCGTCTGAGCCTTGCGCACAGGCTCCCTCCCACTCTCTGTTCACTGGGGGGGGCGCTCTGTCAGGCCTCGGAGTACCTCCTCACGCCCCCTATTCTATGTTATAATGAGGCCATAATGGCCTTTGCCTGCACCCTTAAATCGCTGGCTCTCCTGGAGTGCCGTGCTTGGCTCTTCATCTGCCCCTTTCCCTTTCTTCCCATTGCCTTGCCACTGGGGGAAGGGAGGTGCCATGGTGCTTCTTACCTGAACCACACAGGGAGAGGGAGGGGCACCTCCCTTGTTCTCCCTGACCTGTACTCCAAACCGGGGATTCCTCGGGGAGGAGCAGCCACACCGCCGTAGCGGGAGCCTCTGAGGAGCCAGAGCAGCCACTCGTGCTTCCTGCTTGCTCCCTTTCTTTGGCGTGACTGGCTGTTTCCAGCTGCACTAGAAAATGGTGCCCTCCAGGTCTCGCCTCGCGAGACCTGGTTCGCGCACTCCTTTGCCTGCAGCTGCCCCATTCCCCCCTTGTCGTCCCTGTGGGTGCAGGACAAACCCCACTCCTGCATACACCACCCCCAAGGAGAAGGGGGTGCATGCAGGGAATGGCTATTCTCCTTTGAGTGTGTTTTGGGATAAATTAAAAGTTTGAACTAAATAAAAATCTTATCCGTGTTTTTTGTTTGTAACACATACTTGACACTTTATTGATTGCACTATAATGTGTTACAGTATTGTTTGGTATAAATGTATGCTGCAGGATGATGTATCTGCCAATAGGCTGCATCTGCTCAAATGTGAGTGCAGAGAAATTTTCATAAAGGTGTCAATCTTAATTTTAAGAGAAAAGGGACTGCTTTTAATTTTTAAAAGCTCTATGCAATTACTGTCGACTTGCAAACTCCAAGAAGCCTTTCATTCTAAGGATTCAATATTTGTTTCCTCATCATCATCCTGAGGGCAGCCCAAGCCTCAAAGCACTGCGTTTGCAGAAACCTCAGTGAAATTGTTGGAGTTTGTGCAGGTGAAAAGGTGCGAGGATTGCAGTTTCAGTCTATAATTTATAGATCAAAGTCTAGGAGAACTTGCACAGGAAAGAACTCTCCTCTGCTCAGGCCTTGGGAAGCAACCTCTCTGACTTCAGAAATGTATCATTGGTCATTAGTACCTGCACACTGGAATCTCCCGGGGCACATTTGTCTTTTATTTTTACCCTATTAAAATTTCATTGCTTATTAGCATCATAACATTTCTTCACAGTTAGCAGCACTTTGCTCCATCAGCTATAGCATGAGCAGAAAATGCCCCAAAACATTTTAATTTTAGGATTTGGAGGATTAAAGTAGCACCATTATAAAATGCTGCTGAAGGAAACATTTTTAACCATCCCCTTGATCCCAAAAATACACACACCATTTTGCTTTAAAAACAAACCACATATTTAAAGCTTTAGCTATGTTTTTTATTTCGGGGGCTGAAGGTGGTGTGGAAAAATATACAAACAATTGTTTATTGTCTACTTACCTTTGAATCAGCACTGGGAGTGGCTTGCTGTTTTACTAATATCTTTATGGGGAACTTCAAGGGAGGGAGAGCTGATTGGTGTCTACTGAGGAGGGACCCATGTTCACTGTATTTTCCCCATTGGCGGCAATAGGGAAAATGCTTTGAATCCGGATCCCTGCTATTGAGATCCACTGCAGTTACAGGGTGTGAAAAACAGAGCAAGGATCACATTTTGCAGCATAACACTTAAATAGTCATTAATGAGGCTACATAATCACCCCTGCAGGAATTTTTTGCATTTCATGATTATCCTCTAGAGCTTATTGCTGTTTTAAAAGCTTAATCAGCTGCTTAGCTGGATTTCCTATTAAAAATTTTTTTTTTCTTTTCTTTGAGGTGTTTTTGAATATATGAACTAACTTTTTAGTGCGTATAATGGAAAAATTGGTTAACACTTCACTGCATGCTAAAAAATAGTGTGTGACGGGGTGGTTCTTCAATTGAAGACTATAAGGTGGTGCCCTCTGAGCAACTTGGACCTTACCACCATTGATATCACCACTTCTGCAGTTGCCTATTGCTGATCCCTGCTGCTCCACCACCACAACTCCCCCAGCGCAATTAGCATTTACGCAGCCTGCCCTGAGCTCCCCAGCCCTCGCTGCAGCTGCTGCTGCTGCTGACTAGGGATGGGCGAACGCGGTTCGGTAGTTCGGTGTTCGGCCCAAACTCGGCCTGTTTGGACAAGCGAACACGAACACGAACACGAACTCACCAAACGGACCGCACACCGAACACCGAACACCGAAATGGCGAACACACCGAACGGAACCGAACACCAAACTACGAAATGGCCGAACACACCGAACGGAACCGAACACCGAACTACGAAATGGCCAAACAGTTTGTTCAATTCGAATCGCGTTCGGTTGTGTTCGAGTGGCTAAAACATGGTCTTCTGTCAGGTCACTGGAAGGCCAAATGTAGCAGGGAGGGGGAAGTCATTTGACTCAGCTAGGAGCAGACTTCCAGGCACCAGGGGTGG
>QEPC01010069.1:7659-27804 GCA_003113815.1 Sphenodon punctatus | reverse complement strand
ACAACACACACCAACCCACCCAAACACACAGCACAGCCAAAACAATCACCAAAACACACTACACAAGCAGCCACCGAAACAAACACACACCCTCTCGCCTCACTCACGCCCACGCCCACGAATTTCCGGCACGACGCCGATTTTACGGCTTCCCGCGATATTTCCGGCCGAACCCGAACGCGCGAACCACCCGAACACCGAACGACCGAACACGAACACACAACCTGATGGCGAACGAACTGAACGGCCGAACACGAACGTACGACCTGCCCGAACAACCGAACACAAACGGCCGAACACGAACGGCCGAACACGAATGCGAGGTACGACCGAACGACCGAACACGAACACACGGACCGAACGCGGCCAAACCGAACGACCGAACACAAACACACGAACCGATCGCGGCCGAACCGAACGGCCGAACACGAACCGCGATCTGTTCGCCCATGCCTACTGCTGACTGCACTACCATAATGAGAGCAGGCACATGTGCAGGAGGCTGCTGTCTGCTTCTGCCTTCTGCAACTGCGTATGTCTTAATGCAGACAGTAGGGGCACCAGCAGGAGTGGGAGGGAGAAGCCTTCCCTGGGCTGCACTGCACTGGAGGGGCTAGTGGAACTCCAGGAATTTTACCCCCGGTATGCCACCGCTAGGGATGTGTGAACAGAATGCGATTCAGATGTTCAGACGTTCAATTTGAAACTTGAGTTCAGGTTCGGCTGTTCGGTTCGGCGGAATTCAGTTCAGCCGAACATTCAAAAACAGCGCTATCAATACCACTTTTTCGATAGCGCTTTTCGGTATCAGTATCATTTGGCCCTGGCACCACCCCTGGTCTCCATCCCTGGTGCCAGGAAGTCTGCTCCTCAGCTGCCCCCCCTTCCAGTCACATTTTTCCTGTGCAAAGTGACATTTTCCCCACCCCCAAACTAACCCGAACATGACCGAACTGTTTGGCCATTTTCGAGTTTGGTTTGGACGTTCGGTTTGAATGTCCGAACAGACCAAGTTCGGGCCAAACTCCAAACATCCGAACCACATTCGCACATCCCTAGCCACTGCAGTTCAGTGCGGGGGAGGAGTTGGAGGTAGGGACTTGAAGACTCCCTGTAGTCCCCTATGGAGCCCCACAGCCAAGCATCTTTCATTTGGCTAGAGGGGCAATGGAGTCAGCACCCCTAGCCTATCATAGAAGATAAGGGCAGTAAGAGTGACTGGAGTCACTAGGCGTGAGCAATTCATTTTTGTTTCTACGAAAGCAAAATCTTTTTGTTTTCATAAAAAAAATATGAAAATAATGAAAACAATTTTTGTTCTATTATTATTATTATTATTATTATTATTGTTTTGTTTTGTTTTGTTGTTGTTATTTCCAGGAAATCTGGTAAACAACTCCTGGGAGGGGAGGAGGGAGCAGACACCATGGAGTCAGAAGACATGTTTGACGTCTCAGCTGGCAAATGGGTATTGCAAGCACATCCCAGACAGTGGCATGGCACTCTTTGGTCATTTTCAGACATGACACCCACCCCGCGCATATTCTGGCTGGGGCGGGGGAATTCACAGTCAGGATATGCGCGGGGATTGGCTGAAAGCCCCCCCCGCCACCGTGGCTTTGTCAGCAGAGACACGCAGGGATGCAGAGCTCTATTTCCTGCTCTGTATCCCTGTGCATCTGCCAGCAAAGCCCCACACCTCAGGGGGGGCCTTTCAGATCAGCTGAACCCCGTGCATATTCTGGATGCACATTCCCCCCCCCCCCCGCAGCCAGAATATGAGCCAGGGGGCGGGGGGCATGTCTGAAAGTGGTCTTTGATTGCTCAATGCCTCCAACTGCCCAGAACCAAGCACAGAGGCTCTGGAATGGCACTGGGAAAGTTTTATATTGCCATAGCCAGTCACCAGTGACTGCTGCTGCCAGTGCATGTCTCTCACACAAACACAAGTCCTGTCCCCATGTGACACTCTCTGCATGTTGATACCCTGCCAGGCTTTGGAACTGCCAATGCCTGCTCTGCTTCTCTGCCACCTCCCTGCCACCAGTGACAACTCCTGCCAGTACATGTCTCTCTCACACATGCACAGGTCCTGCCTCCCTAGGGCACTCTTGTCCAATTGATAACCTACCTACCAGTCTGCTAATGCCTGCTGCCTCTGCTCCTCTGCCACGATAGCCTACTCCTGCCAGTGCATGTCTCTCACAAGTCCTGCTCCACAGGGCAATCACTGCAAATTGATGCCCTGACACACCTTGAGATGCCAAGGATAGTACCAAATGCCCAGAACCGCTTGCCACCCATGCCTCCTGTTGCTGCTGTGTGCTCTCTCACATATGTTCTCCTCCCCACCCCCTCAGGTGTTTTCTGCCACACTTTGGAGTGCCAAAGCAAGCCTGTTTGCTGTTCATCTGGAAAACTGCTGATGCTACTGCCGGTCGGTATTCTCTCTCTCTCTCTCTCATATAAATCCTGCTCCCTCTGGGATAGTCACTGCCACTTTAAGCACAGCAGACTTGGGACAGCATGTCTCCTTTCCCAGTCCCTGCTGCTTCTCAGCACCAGCCTGCCCACTGCCTGCTCATGCTCCTAAGGCTCCATCTTTTGCCTTCCTGCTGCATGCCAGTCTGTTTCTGATATTCTGCTTCCAAGAAGTTGAAGCCTTGCTGAGACATGCACCACCATCTGTTTCCTCCTTCTGTGAGTCACTGTGTCTGTTACTTCAGTGGCCTCTGCCTCCTAGTGCCTGCTCTTGCTCTGTCCCCTGCCTGCATGCTACGTGGCAGTCTCTTGGTGATATTTCTGCAGCAATCTTGGTAACTTTGAGGAGGAGGGAAAGTGCATTGGAGGCAAAAAAAAGAGTGCTTCCTAAGCCTTAAAAATCCCTGCAGTGATTTCCCTTAGAATCCAATGTGAAAATGAAGCGATAAGGAAAATAACAAAACAAAAAATATCAAAAATGAAAAAGCAATTTTTAAAAAATGAAAACAAAAAACGACATGGGCCCCTTCTGAACACCCCAAGGAGCCACACCTCCTATCTTCCCTCCTTTCCCAGAGCCCAGCCCAGCTTCGCTGGATGGAACTGAGAAAAATGGTCACTGTGACCGGGTAAGTCTCGTATCCTCTCTCCCTTCCCGTCTTTTCTCCCCAGCCCTCATTTGGGCTCTGTCTTTCTTCTCCCTCTCTCAGCTCTTGTTTGGACTCCCCTCCTCCTCTTTCTTCCTCCCTCCCCCTTCCTGTTTGGGCTTCTCCCTTTCTCTTTTCCCCTCCTTCAGGTTCCCCCCCCTTCTCCTGGTGGTCAGTATGCTTGAGGGGGGGGTGCCGCTCAGGAAGGGAAATGTCTAAATCATGAATTTGTCCCTGAGGTTGCTTTTATACAAGGTGCTGAAAAGGGCCCTCCACCATGAAATACTGGCGAGGGGGGGTTGCTGCGCCCCACTGGAGGGAGAAGGCGTGGAGGCAGTCCGTGCATGGGACAATAAAAACCCTGTGCATTTCAGCCTGGGGACCTGTGGTTGGTTGCCCGGGCATCATGTGCCCAGAATGCTGGGACGTGATTGCTCGGCATGGGGTAGCCCCCCCTCTTTTAGTAGTGGGAGGGGCAGATACAGCCCATGCATCTTCCTTCCCGCCGAAGTTATTTGGCCCCCAGCAGTAGAATGAACAGGTAGCAGGCAGCAGCAGCGCTCCCGCATATGCTCCAATGGCGAAGATGGGCAAACAGCAGAAGGGGACAGCATCCCAGAAGGAGAATTCTGCCAGTAAATGGCCTAACAGCAAAAGGTTCGGGACCGGACCTGCCCCCCCCCCCAGCAGCACAGCAAGAGGGTGAAGGGGACGGGAGGGGGACACTGCCCTCAAGGTGGGAGATGCAGAGCTGCCTCCAGGCATGTGAGGTGCTGGCAGTGACATTGAGACAGCAAAAGCGGGAGGAGTGTAGGGAGATGAGTCCTGCAGGGGGGCAGGAGAGTGAGGAGGCCATGTGTGGCCCCTCCCTTGAAAACATAATGGGTCAGAGGATAGGGCTGGGAGGCCAAGCGGTTAGGCGAGGCACTAGGCCGATAGTGTCCCCCCTTGCCAGATACAGGTGGGAGGGACAAGAAAGAGCCTTGAACCTCCGCCCCCCACAGAGTGCTTCTGCTGGCAGGAGGGAAGTGACAGTGAGCAGGGAGCCCCATGTGCACCCCCAGGATTTATCTGCTATGGAAGAGGAGCAATGGGTCTCCCCACTAGAGGAGGGACAGGAGGAATTAGAAGGAGTACACCAAAGGAGGGCATGGGAGGATGAGTTGGCCCATGCAGCACAGGGCCAAGGAGATGGCAGGCTTCAAGGACGCTCACTCCCGGTGGGGGGAGGGGAGGCAATTTTCTTCTGACACGTGAGGGAGACAGGAGAAGGGCGGACTTAGCACACGAAGATGGCAACGAAATTGCGGGCGCAGGAGACCAGGAAATGCGGGATCGCATCCAGAGCCTTGAATGAGAATTAAGTGCCATCAAGGAACAAAGGACAGGAGAGAGGCAGCAGACTCGGGAAGAAGCCAGAGTGGACCACCGGAGGGCGATGGAAGGTGTGTACGAAAGGGGCCCTTGGAGGTTCGGGGACGAGACGAGAGAACAGAGCCAAGATACACTTTGGTTAGCTGACACTGATCCCCGCCTACAACAACAATTGCTAAAGTGTAGGGCACCTACTAACCAGACGGGTGGCACAGACCCTGTGAATGTGGCTAACGAACAAAATGAGCAGCAGAGTACAGGTCAGCAACCCCTTCAGGCGGGAAGTCAGTGCCCCGTGGCCCAGATGCTGTGGTGGAATGGAGCATGGTTCAAGGTCACCCAAGTGCCCCCCACCTCGGGGATATCGCACTGCTGGGGGTGGTTTTCACCAGGTGGGAATGGCGGGGCGGGGAAGTGGAAAGTTTATAAGGGAGGAGGTGAGCGCGATGATGGTTGCTAACCCCCCCGACCGGCCCCTCCCTCCGATACGCCAAACTTTCCTCCCCCATAGGCGAACACCTAACGTGTGCTACCCGTGAAAAGATCTGGAGGGGCGTGTACATCAATATTTTTGCATTATTATTTAGTGATCCCATAGTGGATCCAGCAGAGAAAGAGGATCGCAAGGATAGGGAAAGGTTCTGCCAGCCAAAGGCGGATAGAAATTGGGCGATTTTGGTCGTCTGAATTCTCCGTTTCTTTGGGGGTAATCCTGGAGGTCTTTCCAGAAAGAGCCACAGAGATGCTTAAGTATGCAGACGTAGTTAAAAGAGCATATGGTGTTGGCCCACCTGGAGCCTGGCTGAGGTACGATGAAGCCTTCCGCCACAGGGCTTCTTTTACCCCAGGGCTCTGCTGGGACCGTCATGCTCAGGACCTGTGGCTAGATTGTACGGTTAACACAACCAATGCCCCCAAGACAGATAGTGGGCATATCTTGGTCTGAGGTGGAGTTGCCCCAGCCAATGACCCAAATAGATTTGACGCTCGACCGGGGGTGCGGGGGCTACCTGTTGGGAGTACAACAGGAATGGTAGGTGCACAAGAGGTAGTTGTAAATTCCACCACGCATGCTCAATATGTGGAGGTGCACATACGTCTTCAACATGTTACAGGGGCAAACCCTCGAGCAGTAGGAGAAACTCACAAGAAGCAGGATCGGGCCCAAAAAATCAAGGTGGTCAACAAGGAAGCAGAAAGGGAAAGGGGACCAACCCCAATTAATGTTAGGGGACTGGCGCTTGCCTTGTCCCACCACCCAGATAAGAGAGAAGTTGAATACATTTTAATGGGTTTTAAGTTTGGTTTTCATATCCCAGCGGGAGAGGTCCCCCAAGGTAGGGAGCCCCGCAATCTCAAATCAGTAAAGGGTATGGAGTAGGTGGTAAGGATTAAGATCTCGAAAGAAGTAGAGGAAGGGCAAATTGCAGGTCCGTTTGCTGAGCCCCCCTTCGAGAAGATGGTGATATCACCATTGGGTATTGTACCAAAAAAGACACCCAGCGAGTTCCGCCTTATTCATCACTTATCTTACCCGAGGGGGCGATCAGTGAATGATGCCATTCCAAAGGAATTGTCGACGGTCTGATACACTTCTTTTGACCAGGCAATAGAAAGAGTTAGGAACCAGGGCAAGGGAGCCCGCCTGGCCAAGTGTGACGTGAAGTCCGCCTTCCGCCTTCTACCAGTCCATCCTGATAGCTTTCACCTATTAGGGATGAAGTTTGGGGGAGCATACTATTACGATAGGGCCATGCCCATGGGCTGCTTGATCTCTTGCTCTGTGTTCAAGCGTTTTTGCTCATTCATAGAGTGGGTCTTCCGCCAGAGCATGGTCCAAGGAGACGTCTCGAAATATCTAGACGAGTTCTTGATAATTGCCTCCCCTGAACATGGTGAATGCGAATACCTCCTAAAGAACTTCAAGCTCTTAGCAACACAATTAGGCCTTCCTTTAGCCCCGGAAAAAATGGAGGGCCCCACCACCAGATTAACGTGCTTAGAAATTGAGATAGATACTGTCCACGTGTTGTCATGCCTACCCGAAGACAAGTTGGAAGTACTCAGGGAGAAGATCCAAGTTTGTTTGGGGGCTAAGAAAGTACCAGTCCATGTACTGCAGTCACTTCTTCGCAGCTTAAACTTTGCATGCAGAGTAGTTGCCCCAGGAAGGGCTTTCTTGGCTAGGCTGTACCCATCGTTACGGGGAAGTCCGCCACAGCATCATCATGTAAGAGTCATCCAAGAGATGAAAAAGGATTTGGGAGTATGGGCAACTTTCCTCAAAAAATGTAATGGTGTTAGTTTCTGGCGCGAGCTATTACAATTGGCGGCTCAGCTCCAGGTTCACTCTGACGCAGCAGGGGGTGCTGGTTTCGGTGTTTATTTCCAAGGACGTTGGTGTGAGGCTCCATGGCCAGCACATTGGGAAAAAGAAGGGGTGACATGAGACTTAACATTTCTTGAGCTTTTCCCCATAGTACTGGCAATTCAGTTGTGGGCTAGGGAGTTCGAGAACAGATCAGTACTTTTTTGGTGTGACAACATGGCGGTGGTACACATGCTCAATATGATGTCATCACGGTCAACTAGGGTTATGAAGCTGGTGAGGTCAATGGTACTAAAATGCCTGGAACATAACATTCAGTTCATGGCACACCATGTCCCTGGGGTGGATAACACCATAGCTGATGCATTTTCTCGGTTGAAGATGGCGCAATTTCGGGAACTGGCGGCGACAGCTGCACCCAACCCGGAGCCACTTCCCCATGTGATATGGAACCTTGGAGAATAGATCTCCGGAGGTTTGTCCAGGGATCATTGGCCCCAGTATGCAAGTAGCGTACCGGCGGGCATTTGGGGAATTTCAGGAATTTTAGGCAAGACCGGGGCTGGGCGCTTGGTTTTCCTATACCAGAGGACAAGATGTTGCAATTTATGTTGCATTTACACAGCAAGAATTTGGCAGGGAGAACAATTGCAGCTAAGGTGGCAGCCCTATCATTTGTGAGTAAGCTTGAAGGCCAACCCCCCCCCCCCCAATAAAGGTTTTTTTCACTAGGCGGATGGTTGAGAGTTGGGCGCGTGAAAAGGAACACCAGGTGGATACTAGGGCCCCAATATCTATTCCTGTCCTAAGGGTCTTATGTGGGGCGCTCAGAGGGATTTGCTTTAACAACTATGAAAAGTTCTTGTTTGATACAGTTTTTAAAGTGATGTTTTTCAGTGCCTTTAGAGTAAGTGAGGTGGTTTCTGAAGGAAAACACGACTGGTCAGGGAGGGCAATTATGTTACAGGACCTTAGGTTATACCCAATCAAAAAGGAAGGGGCCAGTTAGTTAACCTGAATCAGATCAACATTCAAGAACTATGCCCAGTACAAGTGATCAGAAAATATTTGACCGTACGCCCACAGGAGGTAGGCAACTTGTTCGTCCATGAGAACATGGTCCCGGTGACATGTTACCAACTTACTGGGGCTTTCAAAAAGGCTCTGAGGGCAGTAGGTTTGCCAAGCAGTGAATACAGTACTCATTCCTTCAGAATAGGGGCAGCAACCACAGCAGCAGCTGTGGGCATGCCAGAGAGAGACATCAGAGCCATAGGTAGATGGTGCTCTCAGACTTTCCGGGAATATATTAGACCTGAAAAGTTGTATTGACATAAGAATTGCATTTCCTCCAGGTCCCAGAACTTACCAGGCAAGACAGACAGAAGTGTGGATAGTCGGTCACAGTTTCATTCGCAGGGCTGGAGAAGCAGCTAAACATATGGATCGGGGAACACAACCAGGGCCTGGCACCACGGGCAAAAATAGAATGGATAGGTCTCAGAGCGATGAAGTGGGAAGAATTAATACCAACCTTAGCCCGGAAGCAACGCCAGCCACATCCGAGGATACTTGTCATACACCTGGGCGAAAACAATCTGGGAAAAATTACTAGCCTTCGTTTGATTATTAGGATAAAAAGTGAGTTGCCAGTAATAAAAGGGTTTTTTCCTGCGGTAAGGATACTGTGGACACAGTTAGTTCCACGTATTAAGTGGGGAGAATTAGTTCACCCCAGGAAAACTGACAAGGCCAGAAAAAAATGTTAACAGGGAAATGGTGGACCAGCTTAGGAGGGAGATGCATAGCACACAGTCAACTGTCAGACAAACGGCTGGAGTTGTTCTTACGGGATGGTGTCCACTTGTCCACAATGGGGAAAACCCTATACCTTGACAGGTTGACAGAGGAATTGGCCAACTTGATATGAGCAAGAGTTGGTGGGGGGATCGGGACAGGTTTTGTTTGTCCCGCTCCAGTGGCGGGGGTCCAGTCTGTTTAATAGGATTTGTTAGGTAGTTGGAGGATAGAAAAAGAGTAATCTCCATAAGAGATGGTGGGGGGGGGGCGATACCTGGTGAGACGCAGGGCATGGCTGACACCAGAATCATCCCTCTGGGAGGGGTGTCAAGCGGGGGCAAGGGCAAGCATGGCCCTCGAACCAAATGACACCATTCTCCTTACTCAAACCCGCTTGGGTGTTACTCCCCCTTCGGCCTTTGCCAGAGAGCTGTTCAAAGGGACGTGTGTTACAAGTTTGGGGGGCAGACATTGGAGGGCATATCCAAGTCTGCTACCTACTGTTAGAAATAGGGTTAAGGAATTGAAAATACTGGACCCTTGATTGCTTAGTAGCAATCTCACCAACATTTTTTGCTCTTTTTTTTACATTAAAGAGTGCGGCCAGCTTTAATCCCAATTGTTATGCCTCCGTGTCTCATTTCTAGGGAGTGCGTCGGCAAGCACCTCCTGAGTCCCATGTAGAGAGAAAAGACACGCGGGGAGTGTTTACATGCTCCCCGCACTGCTGGAAGTGACGTGCTCCCCATTGTCGGCAGCGGCAGTACCGCTGCTAACAACTGGGAGCACATCACTTCCGGCAGTGCGGGGAGCATGTAAACACTCCCTGAATGGCTTTTCTTTCAATGTGGGACTCAGGAGGTGCTTTTCAGGGCCTCGTTTAAAAACGGCCTTATCCATACATGCATGCCCCCATTGCTGCTCCCTTATCCTAAGTTCACTCTTTCAGTGCTGCCCATGACTAGTTTTTATTTTGGTCCCTTTGATCCATTTTCTGGATCTGGCCCCTGTATCCCGTTCCTACCCCAAGCACTGAAAGACTGAGCTCAGAGACTGGGAACAGATCCATGATCTGGATGTTTCTCTCCCTGAATGCAGCCCTTAAGCAACCCTATCCCTGACTTCTGTGCCATGGGTGGGAAATATCTTTCCTCCTGGGGGTCACTTTGAAAATGAATACAAGCTCTGAGGTCCGCAGACATTGAGGGTGAGGTGCTTAAGGCACATGCTGAAGAAAGGGAGGGCCCAGATCATAGATCTGTCCCCTATCCTTATGGGCATGCCCTCATCTCTGCTTGCTTGTCCTAGATCCGTTTTTTTCAGAGCTTAGGGGTAGGAACTGGATCCAGGGGCCAGATCTAGGAACTGAAGTGGGAAGGGGCCACATAAAAACTTGCCATGGGCTGAATTTGACCCCAGGGCCTGAGGTTCCCCACCCCTGTGCAGAATTCAGAGCTTGTACTAATTTTCAGAGAGGCCCCAAGGAGTGAAAAGATTCTGCACCCCAGTCCTAGGGTGATAACTAACATAATGTGCCAGGTCTGCCTGAAACTAGGATTTCAAGCTGTCTGGGATACCTTTGTTTTTGCTAGAGTCATGATCCATCACATTCCTAGAATCCCAAATAGAGAGACTCTGTAAAATCCATCTGGGCAACATGACTGGGGGATGGGCCTTTGTAAATAGATGCCAGGAATTTAAAGCACCTGAAACAACTCCTGTGAGATCTTCTCCAGATCTATATTGAAGACCTGCCACTGGAGCCTCACACTGGGTGATAATAGATGCAACTATGGCCCACCTGGGCCAGAGACACCCCAGGGTCCTCTCTTTCCAGGCTGCCAGATGAGGGCTTGTTGCTGTCGGGCCATAGTGGGTTTATGCATCTGTTTGCAGCTCCATCCCCACTGGGACTCAGAGGTTGCCATGGCTGGCCGCCATCGCTTCCCATCATGATGGGGGCTGGGGCTGTGCTGGGGGTGGGAGTGCGCTGCGGGAGGGCCTGTCCAGCCCTACATTTGATGTGTTCCGCAGTCGGGCTGGCTTTCTGGTCAATCTGGTTGGGCACATGTTGTGTTCCAGGACGCAGCCTTAAGAATGGTGGCCACCATCTTCTACAGCCCCCACCCCCGGGAAGGGTAGCGGCCGTGGCAGCCACACGTCTATTATCATCCACTGATGGCAGTCAGTGCTTAGTAACCACTCACTTGTTGGGAATCCTCCATCATGCCTTAAGTTTGTGGGTGAGCGGGCCTTTGCTATGCTGGATCTCTCAGTGTGGAACTCACTCCTTCCTCATCTCAATTCCTTCCGCCTCACCTTTAAAAAGTGTCTGAAGACTTTTTAATTCTCTGCCCTCCAAGTGATCTGAAGCTTGAAAAACCTTTAGCTGAATTCTGAATGATGATTAAATTGGTTGGGATATTTTCTAGACTCGCTTAGTGTAGTGGAAAACAAATGCAGACAGAACTGATTTTTTTCCAAAGGATTTATATTCAATCTTTCTTTTGCAGTGTGAAAACTTAATTTTATTTTATTTTTTGCATGCAGCATTGTGTGATTCTGTAGTGTTTCTGAAAGAGGAAAATTGCTGCTCTCTTTTTGTTGTGATAACCCTGTTGAAGTTTACCCCTCTTCCTCAGTGATCTGATGCTTAGGAAAACTTGTTGCTGATGCTGAACTTTGCTTATATTTTGGGGGAAATTTTCTGGACTCACTGGCCATGATCCAATGCACCATGGACTGTTTGTTTGTGCGTGCGTGGTTTCTGCAGAGTACAATGTGTTCTCTTTTTGTTGTAATAACCCTGTTGAAGTTTGGCCCTCTTCCTCAGTGATCTGATGCTTAAGAAAACTTGTTGCTGATGCTGAACTTTGCTTACATTTGGGGGGAAATTTTCTGGACTCACTGGCCATGATCCAATGCACCATGGACTGTTTGTTTGTGCGTGTGTGGTTTCTGCAGAGCACAATGTGTCTGCAATGTGGATCCACGTGGTTTGCACATGGCTGTGCACACATGCATACACACACGGTCCGCAGAGCATTGGATTGAGCCCACTAAATGCAGTAGAAAATTGCAGTCAGAAAGATTTTCCAAAGGATTTTTTTGCCGACTTATGTTCAGCCTTTCTTTTGCAGTAGGAAAACCTAGAAATACGTGTGTGGGAGGATAGTGACACAGGGGACTATATGCCTTTAAGGGAGCTAAAATGGCAGCTGACAGAGTACAAAATGGCTGCTAATGAGTACACTTGTATAAAGGTGTGTCTGTGGGAAACCTGGGAAATTCAGTGTGAGTGTGGCTACTAGCAGCACAGGGAACCTGAGGGTGGACTCTGAACTGGAACTGTAAGAGACTGGTGGGGAAACGGGGTAAGGTTGGAAGCCTTGTGGAGGCAAACAGGGGTTGCCTGTGGAATGGAGAGACTGGGGCAGTAGCACACTGAACGTTCCTCCTGAGAGCAGAGAGGCTAAGCGCACAGGGATTGCTTGCCCTGGAGAGAGAAAAGGCAGAGGGCTGGGCTATTTGAATACCGATATACAAAGCATGTCCATTGATGGGTTCTGCTGGGGAATACAAGGGGCTGTTTGACTCGGGGAATGTTGGAAGATGTTGGATATTGTATATAGACAGGGCTATATGATGGAAGATAATGTAAATTAATATATGTGGAGTTAATTCCCATTGAGACTGTTTATTGGGGCCCTGATCCTGCAGAGACTTACTGCGTTTAAGTGTTAGCTTGGCCCAGCTGGTGTAGAATGCAGGAACCCCTAACATTGGCTGACAAAAGGGGTGTGTGACATTCTATATGGTGCTTGCTGGTCAGTTGGAGAAAAGGAGGCCTGTACCTTGGAAATGAGTAGCAGATTGAGAGACTAGAGTGGGGAGCAGATTGCCCAGGCCAGAAGAAGATGTTGGTGAGACCAGGTGGTGGAGAATGCAAGATGCCTGCTGGAAGTCTACACCCACAGCCAAGCATGTCATTACTAGTTGGGAGCCAAAGGCAACCGGTCATGCTGGGGAATTATGTGAAGCTGGAATTGCAACAGCATGAGTGGAGGTGTTCAAGGAACTGTGCTCAAGAGACCTGGATTCTGGGAACCGCTGCAAGGCATTGTACTCAATGGAGACAGACAGCGTGGGAGAACAGGTACTGTCATGTGGGCTTATCCCAAGACTATGTTGGGAATGTGGACGTTTGGGGAAATGTAAAGAGATGGTGTTCCTCCTTATATGTAAAGAGGAGGGGGTTTATACTGGGTTTATTGAGCCTGTAATTGAGTGCTGGTATTATCATAAGATAGTGCATTTGAGAAGGGTGTGCCCACAGAGAGAGAAGCAGCATAGTCCAGAAAGAGGCAAGGCCAAGGAATTGGCTTTGACTGACCCAGAGTAAGGGTGTAGCCAGGTGAGGAAGCCAAGACTGTGTTGGGTGTAAAATCGAGAGGGACACCTAAAAAGAAGACCCAGATGAAGAAGAGGAATAGGACTGAGAGCCCCACAGAAAGCAAAAGAGAGTACAGACAGAGAGCCTTTGGAAAAGAAAATAAGCATGAGAACCTTGAGGAGATGAAGTTGATGGGGAGATAGCTAGAAGTAACATTGGGAAATCATAGAAACCACATAAAGCAAAAGGAGGCCCTTCAAAGGGAAGTGTCTGAGTTGAAGGATGCTCTCAAGAACTTTGAGAAATTAAGAGGCAGAAGAAAGTGAGAGTGAGACAGCTAGTGGGTCAGAAGGGTTACTTAAGTGGTTGTGATCGGTTTGGGGAGGATTGAGAACCTCTGGGAAACTGAGGGGAAAGTCAGTTATTTTCCTTGTGACTCAAAAGGGTCCCAAGGAAGGGAAAGGCTGAGAGGGCCCACTCCAAGTGGAGAATGTATAGGGCGGAAAGTCCATAAGAGTAAAAGGTAGAGAGCCTATGGGTCTGTGAGCCCCTACATGGATTGTGAAGGGATTGCATGAGTGGGACTCCCCAAATCCCAAGGTGGAGTGAGCAGAGCCTATGGGCAGAAAGCCTTTGCAAATGAGTATGGCCAGAGTGGCTAATGGTTGGGTGAGGGCCGCACTCCGCATCCTTTGAGTCCTAAAGGAGTCAAGAGCTCTAGTGAGTGGGGAGCCCTGCGTAAAGACCCTAAATGGCAATGAAAGAAGAGTGGAGAGCCTAGTCCTGAGAGGACACAGTCGGGGTTGCAGAGGCGTAGCTAGGGTGGAATGGGACCCTGGACAAGAAGTCAAGATGGGCCCCTGTCTGTGTCCCACTGGAGGGCCTAGGGGTGCCACCTACCTCGGAGGGTCTGAGGGCACGGCTATTAAACACACGACCCCCAAAATGCAGCCAGCCTGTTAAGCTCATTATGCCATGCAAAGATATATAGCTATAGATTATAACCAGTTCAGTTGTGCTCCCATAATCCATTCATGCTGCCCCCACCCTGTAACCAGTTCATTTGCACCCCTGCCCCCATATAATCCATGCTTCCCCATAACCATTTCTGCCCCCCACCCCATAACTAGTTCATTTGCGCCCCTGGGGCAGCATGAATTGATTATATAGGGGGGGCACAAATGAACTAGTTATGAGGTGGGGGGGGTTTAAAGACTGTATTCCTTAACAATATAATTAAGAAGAGCTAGTGAAATCGCAGCCATAATAATGTCAGAACCAACCATATTTGCAGGTTTTCCAAGATGGAATTTATGATGTAAAGCAATATCTATTCTTACCTAAGATAGTATAAGTAAGACAGTTATGAGAATGTGGCCCTTTTTACACAGGCCTCTTCCACCTAAAAATAAAAATTTCTGCATGTTCATAGGTGGGGGACGCCCCCATCGTGTGAACAATGTCATGCCTGCAGTGAGTAGGGGTTCATGCGCCTGCCTAACACGCGTCCCCACGCACAGAGCAACCGGGGGGAAATGGCAGTTGCTCCATGGGTGTGGATGGGGTGTGTGTGTGTGAGTGGGGATGCATGTGTGGCCGTGTGTACGCCCATGCACCAGCATGCCCACGGAGCCCCCACCCAGTGGCGCTATGTAAAAAGGGCCTGTGAGGAGCTACTCAAAGAAGAACTGCCAAATATTACAATAGGCTTTAATGTCTTAAAAACAATACAGATGAGCTGCATCTCTGGGGACAGTGGTGTGGAATGATGAGGAAGGCAGCAGGGAGAGTGAGTCGAATGTCAGGGAGGAGGCTACAGGGATCAGGTGCAAGAGCAAGGGACTGGGTAGAATAAGAGGAGTCCCCTTGTCACTTATCTCAATTACTTCACCCCAAACCTTGTCATTCTACCTGATCTTCATGGCATTCCTACACTCTGTGCTGACCCCATCTCCTGGTGGCTCCATGTCCTTCCCCACCAACCTAAACATCTACCAGCCAATATTGACTTGTGAGCAAAGTCAAAGATAACTATTGACTCCCCAAAACTCCCTCAGTATAAAAATCTTGCAAAAAGTATTTTTTATCCATCAGTCCCCCTTCACAAACTCATCACCAGGCTAAAAACAAACCACCATCTCGGCTTACTAGGAAACTCAAAGCTAACACCTGGTGAAGTGTAAAATAAATGCCAAGCATCTAGAGATGACAATTTGTTTGAATATTCCCCAGGATCAGGTGAGTGAAAGCAAATTGGTTTTCAGGGAAATGAGAAAACGGCACGTTCATGCCGACAAAAGACAAAATCAGATGACAGGCCCATGGGCAACTCCAAAGCTGCCTCGCTGCTGCTTGGAGAGCTGCCAAGCAACCAAATGCTAAAACTGGAAAGAGTTTGCACAGCTTGACATATGGTCTTCATGATGGCCAAGCATGGCTTCTGGGTATCCTCAGGTGCTGTCCCTTCTGCAAAAATGAAAAGGGAGGAAGTAAATAAGGCAAAATGGAAATCAATTTTTTTTGTTATGACCTAAAGGTATTTTTCAAAAGAAACTGAAGGTGACCTATCTATGAATAACACAAATATGCTATAATAGCTTTCCTTAATAACTCTTGGATATTTATGGTCTCTTACTTCAATATGTTCTCTATTCCTCAGGAATTCCTTGCACTAACTGTAGGGAATAATGCAAATACAATGTGGACTAATTATCTAAGACAAAATTGAAGACCTTTAAGGGCAACCTCTATCATTTTCATGAAGTTTATTAATCTGCTAATACTTGTTTCAAGTGTCTGTTGCTGAAGACTTTGCAGTGCCCTTTACATAACGGGGTTCTTGGTGTAGCTAGAACCACATTTCTGTATCCTAGCCTACATCAGTTTCCCCTCCTCCTGTAAAATGTTTCCTGTTTTCACTTACATAATCTATAAATAAGATCTTCATGAGGTTTGCCTCTACACAAAGTGCAGATATCCTTTTCATTTATACAAACCATTATTTTTTAGTAAATATATTTTAAGTTTCTAAGGAGAAAACTTTAATAAATATCTAAGCTAAAAAGTAAAAGCAGCAACAAAACAGGGAATGGATTGACCTGTTGGGTTCTTCTTCCAAGTGACCGAGATTGAGCCCAACACCTGTCTCTGACAATGGATCATTGGCATCGCCCAGTTTTGCACTTATGTTTTTTTTTCTTTAAAACCCCTCTGCTGTTCTACTACTCTCTAGATTTCTGAGAATAGTTTTCAATTGTAAGTCAGGAACAAAATTCCTAATTTAAAGCTTGATCTTCTAAATAATCCTTTGACTTCATTCCACTGTGTGTGTGTGTGAGAGAGAGAGAAAAAAGGGCCATTCACACCAACACTGATAAAATGGGTGTTCCACTTTATTTATACTTGTTGCAGGGCACCCATAGGGTACACCTGCAGCACGTATAATAAAATGGAACACCCATTTTATCAGTGTTGGAGTGTTTTTGTGTGAAAAGGGCCACAGAGAGAGCCCATATCTTGCTAAAGCTCTCTGCTAGATAAGAAGAACCTTTTGGCACAATCCTCCATTCATTAAAGTCAATGACTTGGATCTCATTGATTCTGATGGTGGAGGGTTTTGGTCTATTCATCTACCTTGAGATGCCCTTAAAACCATTCCTTACAGGTCCTCCTATAGTGGTAATAAGTTTTTATTATAAAGTCCTAGAGATTGAGCCTTGTAAGGCTGTAGATATTAGAGGAGCAGGCAGCGTTGCTGCACCAAGGCCCATGAGCTGGGTGGGGGGCACTCTTTAGTGCAGCTGCATCCTTGGAGTGGGGGGGGGGAGAGGGACATTCCATCTGCACCAGGGCTACTTGAACGTAGCTATTGGGCTCAGCTTTCCTATTTCCAATCAGCTAAATTCCAACTCTTAAGTATGTGAAGGGTGAATGTGGTTAACTGCATCTGAGAGAAGAACAAAGCCCTCAGCTTGGTGACTAAAGGGAAGATCACCAGAGAGCTGGCTAGTTACTGTGATAGAGGACAGTCTTTTGGCAGCTGAACAAAGCCCTCTTCTTGTTGTTTTTCCTGAATTTTGAGTGCCTTGTGGCTTCTTTATCATACATCTTGAGCCAATGAGTGACAAGTCTCATTCCCTTAGCCAATAAGTCCCCCCCTCCCCACTAATCTCTTGGTATTTCCACTGCATAAAGAGGGACAGACCCTCTCCTGTTTATCATTCCATCCCATCATCTCCCTGTTGTCCTCACAAGGATTTTTCCTGGGGGAGCTAAGCTACCAGGAAATAGGTGCCCAAGGCTTGAATACTGGTCTCTTTGTGCCTTGCTCCTGAAAGCGGCACGGTGGGATTCGGCACTTGGAGGTACTTTCGTTCTTAAATGGGGATTGTTGGGAGTTATGCTTTATTTTGAACTAAAGATTTAAGTACTGTGTAATAGACAGTAAATAAAGCCCTGTCTGGGAAGAGGCTATGGAGACCCTATACCAGAGTAAGTTGGTATGTTTGGTGTAAGAAGGGAAAGAATTCCTTATGAACTTCTAAAAGTTGGCCCGTTTGTGTCATTCATATATTGATGGCTGAGTATTTGAAGCTATGCTCAAATGCACAATTTTGGGGGTAAATAAAATTTGCAATTATAATATTGTGTACATGTGTGTGTATATATTATAATTCTATCCTGCCCCTCTGAAAAGCAACTTGAGGTTTTAGATCTCTCCGAGTTTATGGTAAATAAAATTTTCTAGTTATATAACTAGCAAATTTTATTTACCACCAGCCCCAAAAATTATTTTTTTACTTATGTTCTTTGTTGCAATATTTGACCCTTCAACAAGGGTACCAAGGACTAAATCATCCAGAAATATAGAAAATTTGATTGAAGTGAGAGAAAAATAAAAATGCAAGAAATAATAGTTTTCAAAACAAACGTTATACCCAAAGAAATTATTGTTCCTTAGTCTGAAAAAAAGTCCTATAAATTTTTTTTATGGTCCAATTACTGACAGCTGAGGACCATAGGCACATGCTGTAATTTAACTTTTCCACTGTACATCAATTTACAGTTAGTAGTAACTGCTAATTCACTCTAGGTTTTATAGACACTTTTACAGCATACCCTCTTTGCAGTAAAGATGCAGTGTTGTACTTTTACGAATTACTTAAATGGGAAAAGAGAGCGAGTAACGGGGCCTAGAGTAGCAGTTGGTAGGAAGTTAGACACCCATGTGAATGCCTTTTTGGTTTCATGTTGTTGTTGAGTTGTAATCTTTAATGGAACAACAGAACTGGGACAGAAGCAAGAACGAGGTGACATTGTAGATCGATTGAAAAAGTAGCACAGCTCCTATTGACTTCAAAGGAGCCAGCACTTTACTCGCTCCATCTATCTATCGAGGTGGTATAGGAACTAAAATGAACTTATCATAATAGTATTATGTTGAACGTCTTCTAAATGCATTTTTAAAATAGATGGGTATAAAACTTCTAAACTCTAGTTATGAGGCTATCCTAGAAAAAAGAGCTGGTATATAGCAGTAGGTGGTGGTACAATATCTGTAGTTAGTGGCTGTCTAGGGGTGGGACACCGGGGAGAATACCGGATGTACTGGTATCTGATCTCCCTGGTACCAGATTTACCTGTAACGGGTTTACCTGCCTACTGGATTTTTAACATTGGCCGCGGTACCAGATTTTTTTTTTTACATTGTGACCATTGACTTCAATGGCTGCAATGTAAAAAACCTGGTACCGCGGCTAATGTTAAAAATCCAGTATGCCGGTACAGGTAAATATTGGATTTATCGGATTAGGCTGATACACCAGAATACCAGCAATATCGGATCTTGGGAGAACCAGAATTCCCACCCCTACAGTGGTTTCCATGTGGTTCCTGAAACTTGTACTGATTTTTAAAAGTGGTGTGTGGGAGTGAAATGACTCCCAACCCCTGAATCTGGATGCTTGCCTATCGGTAATAATCAACCCAGTATTTATGCTATTTTGATTGCTAAGGAAATTACTTGTGGGAATATACAAATGAACATGACTTTTTATAGTTGGTATCTACTTTTCCAGAGATCAGAATATTAATAGTTCCATAAACCCACTGATACTTTCTCCTTCTAGACATCTGGTATACTTAAATGATAAAGATGCACCTTCCAGTCTGGTACCACCAAACTCTATAACCCTAATTCTTGGTTGGTGTCAGTGCTTCCCACCGGATGTGTAGCTGTTTGATTGACCGACTGCTCTTTTTCAGTCATGGAACTATGCTGGTTTAATCCTGGTGAAAATATGTCCTGCAATTGGCCAAAAGTTGTGAACCATCCACTTGTTGGAATATCATGCTCACCTGAACCAGAAATCTTGTGCTATTAATTCTGCACCAAAATCAACTTAGTTAAACTTGGGCCTAATTGTATATCTTGGAGATCATCCCTTGGTACATTGAGTAAACTTAATATCACTTTGTTTGGGCCCTATTCTTAAATTTCACTTATGTGTCTTAATGCCACCACTACCCCACTGATGTCAGTGGAACTGTTTCTCATTTATTCCATTGTAAATTAGATAAGAATCAGTTTCCATCCAAAATCTATTTCAGTTTGAAGATCTGAAATGGATCCTCTTTTCTATGGTGTTATGCACCATTTATCACAATTAATACAAGCAATTTGCATTAATATTACTGATTAAGCTATAAAAGACAAAAGGATCAGAGTTCTCTCAAAAGGAGATGTAGCAGAATGAGCTGCTGTAATTTGCATTCATCACATGACTTCTGTTCATCCTAAACCCTCCTGAACCTTCTGCAGAGAATGACTTGCAATCTGCTAATCATTCTTACGTTTACAGTCTGAGCATGTGGACATAAAAGCATGCTCCTAAAATCAAAGTTCTTTTCTCATGATTAAGGGCGTCTTTTTAAATGAGATGCTACCATGCATGGCCACCCATCCACCACACATCTGAACACCCATGTGAAGGTGGTGAGGGGGGATGTGCGCTCCTGTGACCCACACAGCGCCTGCTCATGGCCATGCACGGAGTACTGCTATAAAATCCAGAGTGTGCCATGTAGGGGAAGCCAAAGACACGCATGGGGACAGGTGCCCA
>QEPC01010068.1:217411-234343 GCA_003113815.1 Sphenodon punctatus | reverse complement strand
AGGATTGCAATGGATTGAGAACAAAAACTGCTGGGAGAGAGGGAGCCTTCTAAAACACCTGCTGTTCAAGAACAGTGACTAGCTCAGAAGGTATTGGGAAGGGGGGAGGCAAACAGTTTTGTTTCTTGCTGCGCCCACCTCAGCGCAAGCCCCATTGGCTCCATGCAGCCTAGCCCGTGGCCAATTGCAGACTGCCAAGCCAGTGGTCTGAGGCGAAAAGAGATGGTGATTCGACACTGGCTGCTACTCCAAGCCACGTCTCCACCCTCCACCCCTGGTGCCTGGAAGTCTGCTCCTAGCTGAGTCAGATGACTTCCCCCTCCCTGCTAGATTTGGCCTTCCAATGACCTGACAGTGAGTGACAGTAGACCACATTTTAGCCACCCGAACACAACCGATCACAATCCAAACTGACCGAACTGTTCTCCCATTTTGCCGTTCAGTGTTTGGTTCTGTTTGGTATGTACACCATTTCACCGTTCGGTGTTCGGTTCTGTTCGGCATGTTCACATTCGGGTTCGTGTTCGCGTTCGGTAGTCCAAACAGGCCGAGTTCAGGGCCGAACACCAAAATTCCGAACCGCGTTCGCCCATCCCTAGTTTTCAAATGCAGAGTTACACAGACAACAGAAGGGGGTGCTCAGTCGTGTAAAAGGTATCACACTTACTCCACACTCCCTCCTGTGTCTCCTAATAATACTTCTGATCTACAGTCTGAATAGTCCAGGTAAATCAGACATAAAAGCTATGCCAAGGGGAACAGACATACAGTCAATGAGAAACACGCCGCCAGATAATCTGGAAACATGGCCAAAGTTTCTAACTGGGGAACAAAGGTTGTTAACATGGTGTTCCGATCCATTTGCCACAGTCTTATACAGACACCTCAGGGTATACCCCTACAAGAGACTGAACCCAGAAACACTGGATCCTGAGGATCACTCCACTATGACATGGTGGAAAACACATGAACATGATAGCCCCACAGGGCTGACAAAGAGTTTGTAAACCCAAAGGTCTAACTTTAATAGGATTCAAACACATAGAAATGAGGTAGAGGGGTTGTATATCCCTACACACCAGGACACACCAGTCTCAGCATGTTACTGGACTCTGTCGTGCCTGCTTCACAAGCAATATTACAGGGGGGCTGTCACGAAGGAACATAGGGTCACACATGCGTAACATGGTCCTACATGTAGACTACAAGCCTGGTAAATATGTAAAGCAAAAGGTTCCACATGTATGTTATGTTATAATTGACAACTGTAAAACTCAAATTAGGCCTGTGACATGTGACCAAGCTACAGGAAATGCAAAGAGATACAAAGAATGTGTATTTGGCAACACTTGCCAGATGGAGCCCTGTGGAGATGCAAATGGACCTTCATGTTTGCCGGGGTTGCCTACATGACACACTTCAGGTTTCCCCAAAGGCAGGAAACAAGAGACAAAGAATGAGGAAGGGTACTTAAGCAAGCCAGTAAGTCACCTTGGGGAACTCGCTCCCTGAGCAATCTTGAGCAGTTACATCCGCATACGAAAGCCTGCTAGCAAGTCAGGCTGAAGACCATGAACTGAGGGAGATGATTTTGCATTTTACTCTAAGTCTGGAGACCCAGTCACTTACACCAAAGGACTGAGAGAAACTTCTGGACCTTTGTAGGGTAAGATGCTTATTTAGGAACTCAACCAGTATAGATCAGGAATGCGTTATGCTCCTTTGATTTCTAGTAACCACTCTGTATCAACTATCTTGCTTATGTAATCAATAAACTTACTTCTTATCTTTATGAAGAAGTGTCTGTGCCTAACATTGGAACACAAGTGAGCAACAAGAGCCCTCAAGCTCTTGCGAACCCAGAGAGTAAAGAGTCTGTAAACATGAAGGATCGGGCCCTTGAGTGACAAAGAGTTGTCCCTGCCGCAGACTTGAATTAGCCAGAGAGAGAAACTAATTCAAGTGGGCTGTGTGCGAGGGAAACTGAGTCACTCAAACCCGGTAAAGTGGGGGTGTGGGGAGGCACTCCCTGGCACCCCCCACTCAGCCCAGCCCTGGGGGACATGAGGGAATTGGGGGATGGGGAGGAAGAGAGGGGGGTGGAAGGACTCACCCTGGCCCATCCAACAACAGGGGAACCCTGACACAGCATTTCTCTGCTGCAGGATAGCCAGGGTGAGTTGGCTTGGGCCCAAGTTGGCCAGCTGGCTGGAGCATGGGGGGGCTGCAGAATTGGGCCTAGAGACCCACAAACTCCTGTGGAATTTTAAAAAAAAATTCCATGTGAGAATTGGGGCCCTGGTCATTCATTTCAGTGTGCCCAGAATTATTATTAAGCATTTACATAGCACTTTCAGTGTCCTTCAGCATCAAGACCAAGGAACAAGAAAAACATTGACAAAAATCTGAAAATTCCAAGATTCAGTAACATCAGATCAACAGGACTACCACAACAACAACGAAAAAAAAGCAGCACTATCTCCTCCTTTTAAAAATACTATAAGGCTATGCAAGACTGTGAAAAGCAAGTATTTTGAAGTTTTCCCACTGCAGCAGAAAGACTGAACATGTCAGCAAAGAAATCCTTTGGAAAAACATTTCAGTTCTGACTGCAGTTTTTCCACTGCATTCAATGAGCCCAGAAAATATCCTCAAAAATGTAAACATTCATAGTTCAGAAACAAGTTTTCCTAAGCATTAGATCATCCAGGGAGAGTGGACAAAATTCAACAGGGCTATTACAAAAAAGAGCAACAATTTCCCCCTTTCAGAAACACTATAGAACCACACAAAACTGCATGCAAAGCGACTATTTAAGTTTTCACATTGGAGCAGAAAGATTGAATACAAATCCTTTGGAAAAACTTCAGTTTTTCCTGCATTCTTTTTCCACTACACTGAGTCTAGAAGTTACCCCAACCAATTTAATCATCATTCAGAGTTCAGCAAAAAGTTTTTCAAGCATCAGATCACTTGGAGGGTGGAGAATAAAAAAGTCTTCAGGCACTTTTTAAAGGTGAGGAGGAAGGAACTAAGATGTAAATTAGGAAGGAGTGTTTTCCACACTGAGGGACCCAGCATAGGAAAGGGCCACCAACATAAGACATGATGGAGGGATCCCCAAACCCCAAACATCAGGTGGTTACTGAGTGCAGACAGCTATCAAAGTGAGGCTTCAGTTTAGATCTGGAGAAGATCTCACAGGAATTGTTTGAGGTGCTTTAAATTCCTGACATGTATTTTGCAAAGGTGCAAATGTTGCTATGATGGATTTTACAGAATCTCTATTTGGGACTCTAGGAATGTGATGGAGCATGATTGTAGCACACACAGGGACATTCCGGTCAGCCTGAAATCCTGGTTTCAGGTAGACCTGGCACATGTTAGTTTATCACCCTAGGACTGGGGTGCAGAACCTTTTTCCTCCTGGGGGCCTATTTGAAAATTAGTACAAGCTCTGGGTTCTGCATAGAACAGGGGTGGGGAACCTCAGGCCACAAGGCCAAATGAGGCCCATAGCAAGTTTTATGTGGTCCCTTTCTCATTCCTAGATCTAGCCCCTGTATCTAGTTCCTACCCTCAGCACTGAAAAACTGAGCTCATGGCAAGTGAGGAGAGATGAGGACATGGATAGGGGACAGATCCATATCACAGGTCTATGATCTGGGCCCTCCCTTTCTTCAGCATGCCCCTTACACACCCTGCCCCCAACATTTTTGTGGTTCTCAGAGCTTGTACTAATTTTCAAAGTGGCCTCCAGCAGAGAAAAGGTTCCCTACCCATGGCATAGAAGTTAGGGGTGGGGGTGCTTAAGGGCTATATTCAGGAAAAGTAGTGTCCAGATCATGGATCTGCCCCCTATCCCTATATTCATGTCCTCATCATCTCTACTCCCTTATCCTGAGCTCAGTCTTTCAGTGCTTGGGGATAGGAACAGGATCAGGGGCCAGACAAAAATGGAAAGGGACCAAAATAAAAGCTAGCCATGGACCACACTGAAAGAGGGAACTCAGATCTATGGCACAGAACCATGATCTGGATCTTCCCCTTCCTGAGTGCACCCCTCAAACACACCCATCACCAGGAGAAGGGGGCTAAACCTGGGGAAGGGAGAAAGGGGAGTCCAAACAAGAGTGGAGAGGGGGAGAAGAAAGATAAGGGAGGGAGTCCAAATGAGGGGGGGGGGAGAATGTGGGGAACCCAAATGAGAGGGGGAGAAAAGAAGGGAGGATAGGAAGTGAGTGGAGCTGCAACTGACCTGGTTATGGTTACCGCCTCACTCAGCTAGGTGGGGCTCTGGGGGAGGAGAGAAAATGGCAGGCCTCCAGCCCCACCTTCTGTTGTGGGGCAGCAGTGATTGGCTGGGGGTGCTGGCTCCATCGCCCCTCCAGCCAGGCTATAACCCTGGCTATTGGCTGGGGGACTCCATAGGGGACTACAGGGAGTCCTCAAGTCCTTGCTTACAGCCCCTCTTCTGCTCTGAACTGTACCGTTGTACTGGGTGAAATTCCCGGAACCCCACCAGCCCAGCCCAGGGGACTCTTCCTGCTCCTGCTGGCACCCCCTACTGTCTGCTTTATCATTAAAGCAGGCATGTGCGCAGAAGACAGAAGCAGAGAATAGCCTTTTGCACATGTGCCTGCTCATTATGGTAATGCAGGCAGCAGCAGTGAAGGCTGGGGAGCTCAGGGCAGGCTGCACATGCGCTAATCGCACTGGAGGAGTTCTGGCAGCAGCGACAGCAGTGATCAGCAGAGGGCAACCGCAGCAGAGATAATATCAGTGGAGGTAGGGTCCAGGGTGCTCAGAGGGCATCGCCCCATTGTCCTCAATCGTAGAACCACCTCTTGAATGTACATTTTGTGTCTGGATGTGTGTAAGAAGGTACTAATAAAGCCTGGAAGTAAGTGGCTGATTCCTTTGCATGGTCCATACATTTACATAAAGGACAGGCTCCTGAAAACACTTAACCCCCTGGGGGTGGACATTGTTCTAGAGGGTTTATGTCAAGGTATGTTCTCATGCTGATTTTGTAGTTTCATTTCATTATTTGAATAGTGATGCTAGTAGTGACATAATACCTGCCAACTAAGATTGTACACCCACTGTACTGCAGGTGCAACCACCTCTATTTGTTTGTTATATTCAACAGGCAGATTGCCTGATATGAGATCCCAAATTCACAAACATTGCACATTGTCTATATTACACATTGACAAAAGTGTGAGCAGAGAAGTAAAGTTGACATTTTATTTTACATACAAAAAGGGTGCAAACAGAAGCCCATAAAAGGGAGGAATTACATTTGCTGTGTTCCTCATGGTGCCCCAGTAAACGGGCAGTCAGAAAGAACAGTAGCATAAGAGGACCCATTTTCTTAAGGAAATGAGCTCCAGTCACTTCCAGAGCAATTTTCCACACCGTAGAAGCCCTTATCCTAGTTGAACCATTTCAAACACATTTTAAAGTGACATTCATGTTAAAAAATACTACAAATTTCATGTTCATAGTTGAACTTTGAGACCAGTGTCAGAATTTTATGAACAAAGCATTGCATTACATATTTAAAATAAAATATTTTTTTTAAATCAAGGCATTCAACAATAATCAGACACATCCATACAATATTTAAAAAATGATTTCCACATCTGATTTCTATATAATTTACAATAAAAAGTTGCAATCAATATCTGATCATCCCATTACGAAATTACAATATTAGCCTATTAAAGAAAGAAAAATAAATTATAGCTTGTATGGTTTTCAGTGGAAATAAATAATTTGACAATGTTTTCCAAGTTGGGGAAGATGTAATATTATTTGGCATAATTTATATGTTCCTAGATGATATTCTTTTTCTCTGCTTGGCAATTACAAAGTAAGACTTCACCAGCATCAACTTGCTGTTCTAATTCAGGAAGAAAACTTGTCATGTCTTTTCTTCCTTGAATTCAGGATCTTCAAATTATCTGAACTGTGTAGTGAGAGTTGGTAAACAAGCATCTATTGCAAAAATAGATAATTTTCCTGAGGCACTCCTAAAGGATTGACCATGCCATTTTAAAACATTTTGTTGCCTGTAGTTTCTAGTCAGCTTACACCCACAATATGACCAGGGGAATAAGATGGAGAACTGCCAACTAGCTAGCTTCTTTCTGGTGTATATGTATGAGAGAAAATCCAACAATTCCGCTGACACTCTGCTCTCATGTTGTGGGACTATTTGTAATGTGCCAATAAGCAGGTTGGGAAGCTGAGGAGAGGAGTGAGAGAAGTTGTTTCTGATCACTGAGGTTTCTTCACAATATGAATTAACTCAAAGCAGACACACACACAGAAGTATTCATTGGCCATTTTTACATGGATGGGGCGGTGGGTATGCGGCGCAGTCCATGTACATGTCGGCGGTGGGTGGGAGGATGAGCGTGCACCCATGTAAACACCACGGGTGGTGGATGTTTGTACATGCGTGCTCCTGCCGCACACCCACCTCCACCCACCACACACCCACCTCCACCCACGGAGCCCTCTGGTAAAACGGAGGAGGCTCCATGGGTGGAGCTGACTGGGTGGGTGTCTGTTCACACGGACACCCACCCACCTCCACCCACCGCACTGAAACATCCCCCAACCCCCGTCCGTGTATTAACTGCCATTGTTTATTTTCAGACCTCAAGGCCCAGCTTTACATAATTTTACATGAATACTTTTGGATATGGGAAATACACTGTTCTTTATCAGTTCAATCAATCTGTATAATTGCCTACAACTATTAAAACTGAAGCCTGAGAAACCAGTTCCGTTTCAGTTACACAGATATGTAACCAAAACATAGAATACTTTACAATTGCTTAATCACTTGAGTCCTAGGTTTCCAGGCTGTGAGACATTGACCGTTTTTAGACAAGACGCTACCACGCAGGTCCACCCACCCCCACCCACCCGAGCGCCTGTCTAAAGGCGCTCCCATGACCCACACAGCACCCACCCATGACCACTCATGGAGCACTTGCAAAAAACCCAGAATGCTCCATGCAGGGGCAGGCAGAATGGTGTGTGGGGACAGGGCCCTACGCATGCCCAGCCTGTATGAACGGCGGCAGCCAGCCATGTCAGCTGAGTGGTCCCCCATTCAGAGGCACTGTGCGTGGGGAAACAGCGTTTGCAAGGCACAGGGACCAGCTGGGAGTGCTGGGGAGCCTGGGTTCCCCAGTGCTCGGCTGGGACATATCGATAGAGGCCATCTGGGCCACTTCCCCCTCCTCCATGGTCCATGGCAGGGGGAGCACATGGAGGCTGCCGGGGGACCCATCTAGGAAGCTGTCTGTTTGAACCCCTCTCCACTCACTCCATGTACTTGGGCGCTCCACAGCCATACCACTCAATGGACACGGACCTGCTCCTCAGCTAAGCTCATTTAAAAATGGCTACTGTGCACTGTGCCAGGGCCTACAAAAGAAGAGGCTTCTCATTCTTAAATTCTTGGTTACCTAGATTACAAACCATCCCTCCAAGAAAAACTACAATTGGACAGTCACCACCTGCTTTCTTCAAAGTCTGTGAGCAAAGGAGAAGGTATTTCCCTGAAGCCTCAGAGGTATTGTGGGAAAGCAGTTCTTCCCCATGGGCAGTGTCTTAGCTCAATGTTTCTTGCTCACATCCAGGTTTTTAGGGGAGGCAGCTAGCAATCACATCCATCATTCATAGACTGTCAGCTTGTCCCTGCTCAGTGCTACTGTCTCTAGCCTACTCTCCAGCAATGGATGCCATACAACAAGCTTGTTACTCATTGATTTAAACTGAAATAGTACTAGTGAGCTTGCTATCTGCAAATGGAGAGGCATTGTATAGGCATGTGTATTGTAAAGTTGCTGCAAAAGAAATTTTGAGGATGTATTTCCTCCCTGGAGAAGGCAAGTGCTACTGGAAGCAGGGAGATACAGTTCATTCTAAAATAGTGGCTATTTTTAAGGCTGCAATCAAATAGGAGCAATGTTCTCACTTAAGCAGAGCCTGGCATTAAGCAGTTACTAACACTGAGAATCATCACCAACAATGTTGTATGTACTCTTGTTAAAATATACCGAGAGCTACTTTTGGTTAATAGGGAGTAGCTGCTTTGATGTATTTCCCATCTTCTACTGCATTAATACTAATAAGTTTACTTGCATACTAGAAATATCATGATCATGGCAGCTCAACATCAAATTTATTTCCAACTATCCAAGAGTGTGAAGTAGTCTGCTTACGTAAAAGATATCCGGTCTACAAACACCTCAGCCCTCCATCCTTATTCAAACACAGAACTGCTTGATTATGAACAGACACTTATACAGAAGGTGTCTAGCCTACAGGTGCATGAAAGCATTTGACTTTCACCCTTCATTGTGAGCATGCACAACATGCAAATACTGCATCCTGCTGATACAGTGATAGGGACTGAGCATGGCTTCATCTAGTGCAAGGGAAGATTATGCTGCTGCTGGAGCCAAGTAGCTCATCCCCTCTAGAATGAGCTGGCCAGAAGGCAGGACTTTGCAGTGCCCTTGCGGTTGGGGAAGACATTAAAAACTGCTGAAATTAGGCCATTGTTGATATTCAAAAAGGCCATTGTGTCCTGTGCTGCATGGTTACAGCATGTTTCTCATTACTGCTGCAATGCTCTTGTGTCCCAACAATAAATTACAGCAGTGTGAAGCCACCTTCTTGTTGCCAAGAAATCTGGAGAGAAAAGAGCCCCAGCATTTCTGACCAAGCTCTACATGGTTTTAAAGCTTAGGATCAAGCATTTCTAAAGCTATCAAACTATAGTGTTTGCTTAGAGAGTTTGAGATTCTTTGAAATGGAATAGAAAGGTAACCATGAGCCAGAGTAAAGCAAAGCAAACATTTCCACAATTCCAGGAGTGCAATACAGCAGTGCATTATTTTACTGAAATCCTCACTTGAGACAGACCTGAAGGAGACTGTAACACAACATCAAATGGCCCTTTTTAAGGGGAGGCTGTAGCATTGGGCACATGGAAATAAAAGTTACTTACTGTAATGTAGTTCTTTGAGATGGCTCCATGCATTCTCACTTATGAGATCACATGATGCCCTGAAGTAATCCGGAGAGCCTGTCTCTAATAGCAGTCCTCTGTATTATTATTATTATTATTTTACATATTTGTACCCCGCCCCTCCTGCAACGCAGCTCGGGGCGGCTTCCATCAATAAAACCATAAAACACAATAAAATCAATACAAAACAATCAAAAATATTTAAAATATTAAATATTAAATATTAAATATAAATATAGCTCTAAACAGGGCTAGACTAAACCAAACACAGATGGGTAGGGGACTAAACACCCCCCTCCCCACCCTCCCTCCCAAAGGCCTGGGCAAACAGCCAGGTCTTACAGTTCCGCCGAAATGTTAAAAGGCTTGGGGCCAGGCGAGCTTCCTCCGGAAGGGAGTTCCACAGCCGCGGTCCCACCACCGAGAATGCCCTCTCCATCGTGGCCCCCCGTTTAACACGGGGGACCTCCAGGAGGGCACCCCCGGCAGACCGCAGGAGCCGCCCTAGAAAGTTCTGGAAGCTTACAGCTCCTATTCCTCCTTGAACTCCTATGAGATTAGGAAAGTATAAAAGGAGGGGGAGGAACTAATCCCAACCGTTCCTTCCCACCCAGCTGGCAACAATGTGCGCTCTGAGAGGAAAGAGAGTGGGTAGTGAGAATGCATGGAGCCATCTTGAAGAACTATGTTATGGTAAGTAACTTTTATTTCGTCTTCGGGTTGCTCCATGATTCTCACTTATGGAAGAATCCAAGCAGATATGAACATATGGGAGGTGGCTTCTTACCTTTATGGAAAAACACTTGTGTGCATTGCTCTTCCAGATGATGCTTCTCTCTGCGCTGCCAGGTCCAACATGTAATGCCTTGCAAAAGTCTCAGAGGTAGCCCAAGTGGCTGCTTTTCAAATGTCCTGCACAGGGATATGGTGAAATGCCACAGCTGTAGATGCTACTGTCCTTGTGGAGAGAGCTTTCAATCCCGAAGGGTGTTCCTTGCCAAGTAGTTGGTAATACTGAAAAATACAGGCTACAATAATCTTTGCAATCCTTTGAAAGAATAGTTTTGCTTCTTGCTTTGGTCCGTCTATGTAATATGCAAGTGCTCTTTTAACATCCAGTGTATGGAGGTTGGCTTCCAAGGGAGTTGCATGTGGGCAAGGAAAGAAATAGAGTGGTTGATATAGAGTGGCTTCCAAGCGAGTAGAATAGAGTGGTTGATATGAAAAGAGGACATTATGTTTGGTTGGAATGCAGGATCGGTTCTCAACGGCACTTCGTTGCTGTAGAACTGCAGGTACGGCGGGGAAGCTCTCAGAGCAGCTAGCTCTCTAACTCTTCTACCCGAAGTGATGGCCACTAAGAAGACAGTTTTATAAGTTAAAAGACTGAGTGTGGTCATGGACAATAATGGTTCAAAAGGTGGTTTCATTAGAGCTTAGAGCAGTAATGATAGATTCCACTGTGGTGGTGGAGCCCGAACGGGTGGATACATATTATTTAGCCCCTTTAGAAATGATTTTGCCATGTCATTGGAGAAGAGTGTCTCACCTGTGGGGTGAACTAAGTGGGCTGATATTGCGGTCAGATGTACCTTCACGGAAGATACTGAGAGGCCAGAGGTCTTCAAGTATAGTAGGTAAGTAAGTACCATTGGTAATGATATTGTCTGTATGTTCACTCCTGTTGAGGTGCACGATGAAGTAAAACTCTTCAATTTTGCTTTATAAGTATTTCTCATGGCATTAAGGAGTACTTTTGCTACTGGTGGGGATAAAGAATCATCTCCTGCTACTAACCTATAAGCCATGCTGCGAGATGAAGTGAAATTAAAGCCTTGAACGACCTGGGCCTCACTTATCTGCAGGAGCGCCTCACCCCCCGGGTCCTGGACCAGCCTCTGCAGTTGGCCAGGGGCGCCCTCCTTGAGATCCCCTGGGTATCCCGGGTGTCGACTATGAGGAGGGTGTTCTTGGTGGCCGCACCACGGCTGTGGAATTCCCTCCCATTGGAGGTCCACCTGGTCTTAAGACCTCCCCTTTTCCCATGGACCTGTTCCGCCAGGGCTTTAATGAGGGTGATGGGTGGGGTGATGGGTGGGGTGTGGGGGGGTTTTCTGACTGGGTTATTTTAATGTTTTATATTTTGGAATTTTATTTATTGATTGATTTAAACAAATTAAATACAAAATGTATGTGTTTTTATTATGTTGTTAGCTGCCCTAAGATGCATAAGCAGGAGGGGGGCGGCATAAAAATGTAAATAAATAAATAAGCACATTCCCTGGAACTGTCCATTAACTGAGGGATCTTAGGACATCCCTTGTGATGGTGAGGGTTGGGTCCCTTTGCTGTTGCGGAGAGTGGCAGACTGAATCTGGGCTGATGTGGGGAGGGTTCGGCTCCCATTCTGCTTCTGTATGCGGAGTGGCTTCCTCCAGCTCCCTGTCATCCTTCTCTGATTCACGTAGAAAGACAGGAGTCTGCTCACAAGGATGGATTTCCTCCTGCGGCTCCACTGAGAGCTGATTAACCAGTTCCTCCATAGATTGGAGAGATAAAGCGCCCTATAAGGGCTGAGCCTCCTGAGCAGGCTCAGGCTCATTTCTCGACCGGTGGCGGGGATTCTTAGGGGCTTTATTTTTATCTTTTGTATGTTTCTTTTTTTTTATTTTGACTGTGCCTTGCCTGCAGAGGTGGAGGGGTTTTCTCCTGATGACTGAAGAGATCTTCTTGTCAGCTCCTCCTGGAGTCTCCAATTTCTATTCCTAATGGCTCTCTTCTGAGGGTTCAGCAAACATGACAGGTTTCCGCATTATGCCCCTCCCCAAGACAGAGGAGACATTGATCATGGAGATCTGAAATAGGCAACTCTGAGGTGCATGTAGTACAGCGTTTGAAGTCAGACCGTTTGCCTGAGGAGCCAACATTTTGGCGGGATGTCCCTGCGGTTGAAGTAAACTACTCTACAATATAATTTATAACATAACTAACTATTCTAACTGATAACTGGTTTCTAACTAATTCTAGCTAACAACTATTTATATATATTTACAGAGAACTATTTTACTAATTATCTTTTCTCTCAACAGAGACAAGCAGTCCAGTTGCCAGCTGCGGTCAAAAGGAACTGTTGGGATTAGCGCACCCCCCCCTCCTTTTATACTCTCCTAATTTTGCGAGAGTTTGAGGAGGGATAGGAGCTGTAAGCTTCCAAGGTAGTGAAGAGCCTAGGAATACAGAAGACTGCTATTAGAGACATGCTCTCTGCATTGCTCCAGGGCATCACGTGATCCCATAAGTGAGACTCACAGAGCCACTCAAAGAAGAATGGGGTTTCCATTGACCATTTGTCATTATTGATTCTATTCCCTTTCCTTCTGGGAGGAATGCAGATACACATCAACTAATACATTAGCATAGGGTGGTGAAGAACCTAGAAATTAATATAGGAGGGGCTAATTGCTCCAATATCTATGGTGGGACCATTTGATCTGACTCCTATCTCCTAAAACTTCCTGTATTTACCTACTTTAAAAAAATCCTTTGCTTTTTGAAGAGCCCAAGGTATCACAACAATAAAGAGGTTTTACATGGCATTATCGGCACGCCTTGGGAGAAAATGCTGATTTCCCTGAATAAACATCATATCATTAAAATAAAGTTAAATCCCCAGAGCTCAGCAGAATTGGGATCAATATGAAATGGTTTTCAAACTCACCCATTTAGATACAGTCATGGAAGTTCCTAACCAAATACATTCACTTACTTTTAAGAATAAAATACATAGACACTCTCACTCACCAAATACTTTGCAACCTGCAAGTTACTCCTTGCTGGGAAATAGCTAGGGGTAAACAGCAATGGCAGAAAAGGAATTGAGTTTCCCTTGGAGTTTTGGTAACAGGCACTTAGCGGGGTTCAGGAGCAGCAGTGTGAATATTTCTGCATCACACACAATCAACAGAGCTAGGAAAACACAGCTACATTCTCCAAACTAACTCCTGCAGCTCCCTTCTTCAAACCAAACCTTAGTTTGCTATGGCCAGGTACAAGGAGATGCTTGCAACAAACAGCAGGGGAAGGAAAATTACTGTTAAGGAGCAGACTTTGGGGTTAGCAAAAATAAATAAGTTATTAAATGCCCCTGCCCTCTTCTCAGTGGCTGAAAAAAGTCAATGAGTCAAAGTGTTCACATATAAGGAAGGTCAAGGATTAAAGTGTTCACATATAAAGGGGTGGAGAATCTATTCCTTTTTGTTCCACATGTAACAAAAGCTTCCTGCAGAATTAAAAGATAGGTTTATATATATGCTGCTAGATTGCCACACAGAGAGCAAGGCAACCTGCAGCTCATCTTCCACCCAGGGAGAAGAATTAGGGAGGGGGGAAAATGCAGCCCAGAGCTATGAGCAAGTCGGGGGGGGGGGAACTGAGGCTGTTTTTAGACGAGTGTGCAGTGCACTCGCGCGTCGTTGCCAAAATCCCGCAAGACGGGATTAGACGGGACGCTGCCGTGAGTCACGCGCACGGGAGGGGGACGCGCATTCTTTTCCGGCTGCGATCTGACCGGGTCGGCGATCGAGAAGATGGTCAGATCGTGGCCGGAAAAGAATGCACGTCCCCCTCCTATGCGCGTGACTCGCGGCAGCATCTCGTCTAATCCTGTCTCGCGGGATTTTTGAAAACAAGCGCAAGCGCACCGCGTGCTCGTTTAAAAGTGGCCTGAGCCTGTCCATGGCCACTGAGTTGCCTCCACGCACTCCCACTACCACGGATCAGCCCTGCAAACAACTCATATGGAAAGCCATTTTCCCTCTCCACACCTGGCAACAACTCTCCACCCCAAGCCCGCCCAACTGCTCACCCTCTGCCATGACACACAACCACAGACATTGTGGAAGCATGAAGCTACAGCAGCCAGTAACCCCTTCCTGCCCATGGCCTCAGGAGTCGCTGCAGCTGCTAGCAGTCCTGGGCAACAAGGAAGGTGCATACTGAGCAGGACATGCAGGAAGCTGCTGTCCTCTATGGACAATTGACTCTTCTCTCGTGCATCATGAGGGGGGTTGTATTTTGAGCCAGTGCAGTGCAGGGCATGGATGGGACTGGGGAGCCAGCCAGGCTGCGGACTTGTCTGCTTCTGTGGGTAGCTGCCCCAGTTCTTACGGGCTGGGAATGTGTGGGTGCCTGTTGCCATGAATGTTTTTGCCTTACCCTACACAGGGCACTCTGGATTTTTTGGCAGTGCCCTTTGAGTGGCCAGGAGTGGGTGCTGTGTGGCTCATGGGAGCATCCATCCCCACGCACCACCTTCAAACATGTGGTTGGATGAGTGATTACTGGGTGGCCATGCGTGGTAGCATCTTGTTTAAAAACACCCAGAGAAACATCCCCAAAGGGAGTCTCAGACACTAAGAGTCACTAGAGAGAATTCTCCATCCATTTTCACGAGACGCACCCACTCATGCCCATGCGCAGTGGACATAAGTGGATGTGTCCTGTTTGAAAGCACCGGCAGGAAGGTGTGTGTGTGTGCATGTTCCTGCGTAACGTGCACCTCCACCCATTGCCCCTGCAAGGAGCACCTGGCAAAAATGGGTTGCTCTGTGCAGGGGCATGAGTGGAGGATGGGGTGTGCGCCCATGGGCACACACACCCTAGCAGCAGCGCGACCATGGACCATCCCCCCCAGCCGTGGCCTGTTTAAAAAGGGCTAGTGACTGCTGCTAAGTGAACTCAAATGTAGCTGCAGTGTATTGGGTCCTCCTACTCTCCCTTCGCATTCTGTAGGAAGTCATGCATGGGGATAAGGAGCTCTATATTACATGACACCAGAAACCCCTGGAAGTTAGCGGTTTCATCGCACTCAGATGTAATAGTTAAACAGGTAAAAGCAGGAAAACACCCACCCTCTCCTCCTACAAAAGCTTCTTTAGTTTCTGTAATCCCATACCACTCTCAAAACCTAGTACATCAACCCAGGAGCAAGCCTTAGAGGTCAGCAATCCTCAACTGGGGATACATACTCTTGCTCCCAAAACTTTTATTAAATATTGGTTTGGCTCTAACAGTGTGTTTAAAAAGGCCTTGGCTCCCTTTACTGAGAGAGAAACATGCAGTGTGCTCCAGGCTAGACAGACAGAGCTGTTTTTCTGTAGAGTTAATCTGAAGCCTATACAAGGTCTGATTGGAGGGACCTTGCTGCCTGCCTGAAGTTGTAGTCTTTGTAAGGCAGTGAAAGTGCCCACTCCCTGGTGAGGCAGTTTTGCTTTTTTTAATATCACTATACCTCAGTTACCATGAGTGCAAAGGTAGACATTCAGGATCATTTTCCCAGGAGCCATTTAGGAAGGTTGAAAGGCCAACCAGTCATACAAAGTGCCTCAAGCTTGGTTTGCCTCAGTTACTTCAGTCCATATTTGCTGCAGTTTCTTTGTGACCTACCTAGGGGATAAACTCCTGCAGTTCAGCATAGCTGACATCCCTCCCTCCTACCAACAGGAGCCTGGTAGCATCCAACTCCAAGCTGGTTAGGTCAAGCACCATGTAAGAAGCCATGGTAGGGTGATTGAGAATTCAGGTATGTTTTGCTTGGCACATCATCATCCATGTTTGCTGGAAACCCCAGGGTGGTCACAGGAGTTTCTAGATGTTGTGAACAAACTCCATATTGGCAATATTCTTTACACCCCACCATATTCCAGCAGACTATGTTTGCTGGAATCGCTCCTCTAGACACATATGCATCTGTAATGCTAAAAATAATTCAAAGTTCAACTATGTCAGTTCCTTGAGAACAATTCACATAGCTCTGTTACCATCCAGAGAAGCAAGGTGTCCCAGGAGCCAAAACACTCAGGAGAGTGGAACACTACATTAGATTGCCATTCTTTCACAGGTTTTCTGTGCAGTGTAACTATTTCAATAAGCCTAGGAGGAAGCCCATGTCCTGTTGTTTTGCCTGGTTACTAGGCTGGACACAGTCTGTCACTGGAGGGAGGAGCCTTCTCATCTACGTTCATCCCATGCAGGGAACATCCTCCCTCCCCCTTCTCTTAGCCAGTGAAGCCTTCTGGAGCCTTTTAGTTGGGGAGAGAGGAGCAAGGAGCATGTAGTGGGTAGTACAATGAAAAGAAAACAAAGCAGTCATCCTCAAGTGTACGTGAATGTTGCCTCCTGCCATCAACAATAGAAAGGAAAGAAAGTCAGCCAGTCAGCCAGCCCACCCTCCTTCCCACAAAGAACAAAGGCTGCAGTCTTAATGCCAAAGAGAGCTTCAGGCATGGAGGGAACAAGGGAGACTGTTCAGCAGATCCATCCAAAGCAGTTTATTTGGAACAATTATCCTTCTCTTTTTTAATTTATAAAGTTCCATTTCTCTTCCTCCTCCTCCTTCCCTCTCCAAGAGCTGGGGCAGGAACTGCAGGTACAGGAAAGTCCCACAGACCTTCCAGGAGGCACCGGTCATTTGTGACGCTGGACAGCCTTCTTCCTTTTTCTCTTAAAGAAGCAGCAGCACCTGGAGCAAAAAGAACACAACAAATCATTAGGAGTGGGACCCCGGGGTAAATACCGGATACCGGGTTTACCGGTTTCCGGTTCTCAAAGAACCGGATTCCCGGATTAAATCCAGTATACCAGTACCGGTTTTATTTCATTGATTTCAATGGGGCACTGTGTCCCCACTGAAATCAATGAAATACAATTAATTCCTCCCCCCTCCCCCTCCCAGGCTGCGCGGGTGGAAGGGGGGACACCCCCCACCCACCCTGCCCAGCCTGGATTTTTGTTTTAAAAAAGAGCCCCCCCCAGCACCAGCGGCCGCGGCGTCCCCGCAGCCGCCGGTAAGTATAGACCCAATCCCTGGGGGG
>QEPC01010068.1:206745-216962 GCA_003113815.1 Sphenodon punctatus | reverse complement strand
GCAGGGTGGGTGGGGGGTGTCCCCCCTTCCACCCGCGCAGCCTGGACTCGGGGAGGGTTGTTTTTTTTTTTGACTTTTTGGTGGGGCTTTGCTCAATGCTTACATTGCAGCCATTCATTTAAATGGCTGCAATGTAAAAAAATCCGGTACCCGGAATCCGGTAACCGGACCAGATTTACCGGGTTGAATCCGATAATGTCGGTACACCCAGTACCGGCATTATCGGATTCCGGATTTACCGGTATTCCCACCCCTACAAATCATCATAATGAAGAGGGGTCTCCTGTGTCCTGCATGGGGTCGGGCTTCCCATCATTAAGAGAGGCATACCATGGACACACCACTGTGAAACTGAGAAGAAGATGAATACCAGTTATCCTTGCCCCCATGACTGCTATGGCTGTCCACTGTAGTGGACAGCACTACACAGTCAAGGGAACAGACCTATTAACACCTCCTCCATCGAAAACCACAAGCAGCCTAGTGCAGCTTGTGGCAAGAGCACTGAGCAGAGGCACAACTGGGGGACCCAGAGGGCTCAGGATTCCATCACTCAAGTGCTGTTCCCTCACTCAGCACCCTCCACAGCAGCAGGCTACTGAAAGAGGGAAGGGGACTGTCAGGGTTGCCTTAACGACTCCTGCTGGGTTGAGGAAAGGGCAGCAACACTCCTTCTCTCTCCTGCACAGAGTACTCCAGTCATAGATTCCTGGAAGTAGAGTCTGCCCACCACTTCAGTCTGGAATGGGAGTGGGGCAGCAGGGAAGGCAAGGCTAAGGGAAGGCGGCACTTCTTCCCCACCACTTCACAGATCCATCTCCTGTTTGCAAGGGGCCTTGGATTGCAATGAAGACAGAAAGCTTTCACAAAGTGCTTCCCCAGGCTGAGGCTGTGGTTCATTACTGTTATGGCTGTGGCACCCAGGGGCCCCAGTCAGGATTAAGGAAGTGCTATGCTGGGTACTGTACAGACAAAGAAAGATGAAAAAGTCCCTGTCCCAGAGTGATTTCAGTAAGGGCACAAGGCACAACGTCAACCAAAAGGACAGATAGGTGAAGCCCTGCTGGTAGAGAACAGGGGTCCCAAACTTGCTGGCACTGTCCAGGAACCATGGAAACAGGCAGGAACCATCAAAGATCTAAAATGTACGCCTCCTTGTTTCCAACCTACTGATCAATCCTTTTTATAATCCTGGAATGATTTAATCCCATCCTATCTGGGGTTTCCAGTTACATGATGTGCTATTTCAAAACTACTAATGTTAAAGGAACTAGTTCTAGAAACTCTTTTGTTTGGGATCAGCTTCCTTTACTGAACACTTGGTCAGTGACAATCAGGAAACACGGATTTAGCTGAAGGACCAGTACTTTAGTCAGTAAACGCACAGCCCCTGTTTTCCCCTGGCTAGGGCTAAATGTGTACAGTGGGCAAGAAGATACAATGAGAGGGAGGGAGGTGGCAAGAAGCACCCACCTTCAAGCCAGTGTTTGGAGATGGAACTTTCCCTTCTTGAATGCACTGAACTTAATCACATTCTTTGAACTCCTGAAGCACCGCACATTTAAAGGCAAATACCTCCATTAAGGGTTCTAAATGCCAAGAACATCTGCATAGAAACATTTTGTACTTTATAAGTGCACCTAGCTTTGCTTCTTGTACACAACCCGTTCTCCTGCCAGAGGATTGTGGCTCTTTTCAGTGGCAGAGGTAGGGGGTGAACTAAGCAATAGGAGCAAAGAGGTAAAACAGATCCTATTTTCATCAACTGTCTCACACAGTAATCAGAATGAGAGGGAGGAGACCAAAAGCTGCCCAACCTGATGACAGCATCATTTCCAGAAGAGACTGATTTCCCATCAGGACCAGCATGGCTCTAGCTTCCATTTAATGCTGGCATGTATGCAACAGCTGGATTGTACGCACCCCACTCTGAGTGTATGTGATCTCCTGTCACAGTTCACTTATGGTGGATTAAAACTGAAGATTAATGGAGCAAACACCAGTGACTGCTTTTAACAAACATATTTATCACTGGTGACAGATGCTCTCTTTGGCAGCTCTGGAGACATTTGTCTTCCATGCATCTGCAAAGCAGAAACAATGGGTGATTTCAGACGTGACGAGATCACGCTGAACCACACTGAACCACGGTGAACCCCGCAGCGGGGCGAAAGGCCCCTGCACGTCTGCACAGCGTGCGCCAGATGTTGGCCACGCTGAATCTGCAGATGGGGTCAATTTGAACCACGCTTCCCGGGCTAGCCGGGGGAAGGTCCCGGGAAGCGTGGTCAAATGGACCGCGGGACGTGGCGACCAAAAAGTAACGTCTGTTCGCGTGCCACGGGCCGGGATCCCCGGCGGGATCCCGGGCCGTGGCACGATCGGCCAGACGCGGCGGCCGCATTGGCCCCGCCGCCCGCCCGTCTCCTCGGAGGGCGGGCGGCGGGGTGCGTGGAGGGGGCGGGGCCGTGCGGCCGCACGTTGCGCCGCGCGGCCCCGGCTCCTCCCACTTTCCCCGCCGGGATCCCCCCGGCACGTCTGTTGGGCCGTGCCGGGGTGACCCCGGTGGGGAACGAAGACGTTCGATACGGTACGGGGCCAAAGGGCCCCGTAACGTCTGAAAATACCCAGTGAGTGCTATGATAAGCCTCTCCTGGCTATGTGCCTCAGCCTGATTTCACAGGGTGAAGGACAGTTCTGTCTTTGGTCTGTTTCCTAGTGAAAAGGCAACCTTATTGTGCAATTATTTATGATGTTATCCACCCGGGGGAAGGGTGGGATAGGAAATAAATAAATAATCAGTCCTGTCACTACTACTGGCCCTTGTGTGAGCAGCCTCTGATTGGAGGCTAACTTCACAAGGCCTGTGAACTACTGTCACAGGGTAGCACCTTGTGTTCAGTACCAGCTTTGGCTGGCTTGCAAGAGTGACAGGTTTTTAGATCAGAAGGAAAAGCCCTCTGCAAAACCCAGGTAAAAGGCTCCTTATTGCCCTATTTCCTAAGTCTTCATATCTGCTCACCATAAATCTTCATCCACACTCTGCTAGTCTCTCCGTAGCTGCCTGATTTCAGTACAGCCAGGACAGAGGAGCAGAACAGACATTCATATACAGGGATTACTACTGCATGCTTGTACCAAGTAGTGCCAAGCACTAGGGTGCCTCACGTTCTGGCTCTCCTTTTCCCTGATGAGTGGTGACCCCTTAGCTGTGCCTTTGGTCTCTGTTGACAGGGGCCAATTTGCTCAGTTTGAAAGGGAAGAAAACTCTGGCAGTTCATTAATACAGGTAAAGACAAAGAAGTAGAAGAATAAAACAGGCTGACAATTATACAGAAGATATGATCTTTGTGCATGCAGACAATATCTAAGAGAGCAGCGTCAGACATTGAAGACAGAGAAGCCAAAGAGATGCCAGAGATACCAAAGATAATGCCAATTGAGAACAGGGAGCAGTCTGCTACCAAGCCAGAATCTTCTTTACGACACATAGGACCATTAGTCGCCGATTGAGGGTGGACATACGTGGCCGGAAATGGATGCACGTTGCCCACACATGCGCGGGTGCCGCCGCGATCGTCTAAAAGCGGCCTGTCTCTCCCAAACCTCTCTGACACAGAATGAATTGGTGGCTTGTGAGCCAGTGACTCCTGGATTTTATTTCTACATTGCCAATAGTTTGCTCTGCAGTCTAGGGTAAGCTACTTTTCCACAGTGCCTCAATGTACCTATCTGGAAAATGGGACAACTGTCCCCTCACATACGTGCCATAAGTTTGTATAATACTGTGAAAGCACAGTACACAATAGGCAGTGCTGAGTTAGGAGCAGTGATCCCTGCTGGAGCCTAGAGTGAGAGATCAGAATACACTGAACAGTCAGAGTAGCTATTTCATTCAACGTGCTTTCTCATGTAATAGAAGCCAATAAACTGGCTTTTCCTCCACTAAATTTGGATTGCCAGGAAGGTAACAATCAGGCCTGTTTCACGCCACGAGGAAGCAATAGGTACTAGCTGGGGGGTTCCTGACCACTCTGCCACGTCCCATATTGCTAAATGAATGGGGTCCCCAATACAGAAAAGCACTAAACTGCTGCAGACTAGCACACACTCCAGCTAATGGCAACTCCAATTCACCTTCCCTTCAGATCAGAAAAATCTTCCAAGGAAGGAGGCAATTTCTACCTTGGGCGCAAGCATGCTGCTACCAGACAAGGTGTGAGGCATTGCAATGATTTCTATTTAGACACCGTTTTGTGAGGAATTCCCATGAAAGGTTGGGCAGCCCTGGTCCCATATGCTGTGCAGCTCCTTGAGGCAGTAGCATAGCAAAGCTACAGTAGACCTGGGCTCATATCCCAGTTATGGGCCCCCTAAGGGCAAGGGGGCAGGATCTCCCTAAGTGGTGGGCCCAGTGGCCAGCCTTGGTCTTCAAAGGTGGTGGCACTGCCCTGGCTCTGGGGGTCCCCCCAGCATGACAACATCCCTGCCAGGAAAGAGGTTTTAAGACTGGGCAGGGGCACAGCAGTGCCTTCTTTGTAGGACCCTTTGCAAACAGTCTGAGTGCTGCTAGAAAATTTTCAGAGTGGGTTGGGCAGAACACTGGCCCTGTCCTCCTCTGTCCACTCTGAACATTTGCTAGTGGTGTTCAAGCCACTTGGAAAGGGCCCCCCCTAGAGTTCAAGGCCCATGATTAACTATGCCCCTGCCTTGAGATGTTTACTTACAAACTGCAGTTTGATGACTATGGATGGAATTCATGTCTTTTGATGGATGCAAGGAAGATGTTACAAAAATATGATATTTTTTGCATTCAGGAGACCTGTGGTAATTTCAGACATGACAAGATCACAGTCAATCACCCTGAATCACAGTGGAATCACAGTGGATTCAGGGTGGTGGCTGTGATCCCATGCACGTCTGTTTGAGCCCCGCCAGATGTTCACCACAGTGAATCTCTGGCGGGGGTCAAAGCTAACCACAGTTCTGAGCATGGTGCTGGCCCCATCTCCAGAACCGTGGTTAATTTGGCCATGATCCGGGACGGGGCTGGGAATGGCTGCAGGTAACGACTGTTATCCAGCCCCATCCTGGAATCAGGTCCTAACCACGGGATGGGATCAGGCACAGCGGCCTGATCGGCCACTGCGCCTGCCCGTCTCCCCATGGGTGGGCAGCCAAGGGAGCGTGGTGGGTGAGGCTGAAAGGCCACACGTCATGCCACTCAGAACCGCTCCCTCCAGCATTCCCCACAGTGATCAGGCCAGCACGTCTGATGGATGGCCGGTCTGATCACAGACCGGGATCCGAGACGGATCCCAGTCCAGGGTTCAGCGTGGCAAGCTGGAAGGCCCGTCATGTCTGAAATTACCCCTGGTCTATGGAAAAAGATTTATTTTTCCCAGTGATTCCAGCACCAAAAAATGGTTAAAAAGGTAGACCAAAGGGTGGTTTCGCAACATTTATACGCCTGGCTCTTGTAGTGGAGGTAGTACAACTTGATGCCCCAGAGAATATTTTGGCTCTCAAAATAATCTGGGGATCTAAATTTAAATCTGATATTGTAATTATGAATGTGTATATACCTCCTGTAAGGTGAAATAATGAAAGGTCTAGATATTGGCAAGCCCTGAGAAAGTTTTTGGTTGGTCTAGAAGATGATTTCCCTTTGTCCTCTTTAATATTGATGAGGGATTTTAATGCTTGAGTAGGGAATAGTGAGGCAAGTATAGCACAAGCTTTGGGATTGGATTTGGATGATTCCTTTTTTGATCCCAGGAGGAATTCAAGAGATAAGACACTCTCAGCTGCTGGTTTACAGATGTTGAAGCTCTTATACCAAACAAATTGGAAAATTCTGAATGGTACTCAGATTACGGATAGGAATGGGGAATTTACTTTTATTGCAAAACAGGGGGTTAGTGTGGTGGACTATATTTGTACCCAAGCATCTCTGATAGATAATTTAAAGAATTTTACTGTATGCATTGTACCTTTCAGTGATCACCAGTCTATAACAGTTGAATTAATCCTACGGAAGGAGTCTCTTCAATATTATGGAAATGCCAAAAGTCAATCTCAGTTGCATATAAGGGGAACCAGAATAGTGAGATGGGGGGAGAAAATTGCAGATAAAAGTTGTGTGTTTATGGCCTCAGAAGAGTTGTTATCATTGCGGCAGAGATTCTTGGACACAGATGAGGTTGCTCTGAGGTTATTTAGTCTCATTACTAACATGATTAAACAGGTTTTTATAGCTAGCTACACACCCTAAAAAGAGGCTGTCTCAGCCTTTATGGTTGATTCAGAATGTAGATCTCTTAGAATAAGATTCTAGAGCAGCATATAATAGTAAAGTTACAGGTATTCCCCAATTTATCCAATCTTATGTTGAACTAAAAACAGAATATAAGAGTATCATAAGGAGAAAGAAACTGGAACTCCAAAAATTCCTCTGGGGCTGTTTGGAGAATGCACTCCTAAAAAAGGACCATGTTAAATTCTGGGAATTAGTAAGCCAAGGAGTTTGTGATGTAGGATGTTTGCAGTAGTCCAGTGTACCAGCTAATGAATGGAATAGTTATTTTAAAAGTACTCAATAGGTACTCAGATAAGAGGCCAGATAGTAATGATCAGGATCTGGCAGCCCTACCTGTATGGGAACCAGTAACACCATTAGTTATGAGGCTACTCATTTCTGCACTCTCCCCTAAAAAAGCCCCTGGAGAAGATGGTCTGCCAGGGGAATTATTTCTGGAGAATATGGAGTGGTGGGTTCCTATACTTTGTAAGCTTACTTACTTATACTTGATTGTTTCCAGCATAAGGCTATACCAATTGACATATATAACATAAAAAAATAAAATACATAAGACTGTGGGGATTAGGAAAATCATCGGATTGATATATAATGTAAACAAAATAAGTAAAATCAATGAACTATAAAAATAGCTCCTAAGGGTAAAGTGACAAGAAATCCACAGGCTTTCAATAGAATTAACCAATAATCAGATTCCCTTGAACTTTGCGCCTCTCTATTAAAATAAGGAAACAGGCAATTGCTTTTGATATCTTCAGATCCTTTGCTTCAACCAACATAATCATTTTATCACTTTCTACAAAGGTGAACATTAGTAAATAGAGGATCGATCCAGCCCTGCCTTAAATCCTCAAAGATAGAGTACTGAAAAATCAAATGGTCAAGCGTGTCAATTTCGCATAAGGTACAGGCACAGATCCTATCATCGTAGGGGATCTGATGTCTCCTCCCTACTACTGCATAGGTCTCAAACAGATTAAATTATAGAAGAGTCACCATCCTCCTCAGTTTTGGATTAGATAACTCTTGGAGGTAGGGTTCAAGAACACAGGATTTCTTCACCTGCGAATACCGAGGGGCTATCTTACATTTCTGAGTCAGTCTAATTTCTTGGTTTAATGCCCATTCCCGTAGTCTCCATCCAATTTCTGCTTTTTCTACATGATGGATATTATCCTCAAGGGGCAGGGCAAGGGTTAGAAGTAGGTCCTTTAGTGCTCTCCACCATCTAAACTGGATAGTCCCCTGATGTAGCATTTGCTCATTGAAACATTGGAATACCAAGGAATCTGGGTCCCTGCAGCATAATTTGTGCCAAAAGAGAAGGGCTCTCAGTTTGGTGTGGGCTTCCACAGACAAGAAGCCTGTTTCTAGACATAGCATATGGAGTGGTGTCAATCTTGGGGCCCTCAGAATAGTATGGAGGAAATAATTGAGGGGTAACTCCAATTTGTTTGTGTGGCTATAAAAAATTACTTCAGTTCCATAAAGAAGTTGAGGGAGAACTTTGGTTGAAAAGATTTTTAAAACTTGGTCGACCGGAGTCGAAGGAGAGGCTTGGAAGAGCTTTAATACCCCTGCTGTTGACTGTTTAGCTTTTGCAATCCAGGTTTCCCTGTTTGCCTGCCAAGCCCGTGAGGCCGAAAAAGTAAGGCCTAAGTACGTCTGTCTAGCAGTCTGCACTACTTCCTGCTGTCCCAAGGTCCATCGATATTTGGTGCGAGGGGCACCAAATGAAATCATTTTAGATTTAGGGATGCTAATCTGTAAGTAATTGTGCTGACAGAAGAGATTAAAAGAATCAAGACATTGTTGAAGGCCCTGTTTGGATTGTGACAGGAGGATAATGTCATCAGCAAAAAGTAAAATGGAAATTGGCCTGTTCATAAACTTTGGGGGGTGGTGGGTGGTATGGTGAATCTCAATCAATTGGACGGCATCATTAATGAAAAAGTTAAATAGTAAAGGGGCCAATAGGCATCCCTGCCTGACTCCCCGATTCAACGAGAATGGGCTAGTCTTCCTGCCCTCTGGTCCCACCCTCACCACCGCAGTATTATCTCTATGGAGACTTTTAATTAGGACCAATAATTGTGGATCTATCCCCAGCCCGTAAAGCTTTGACCAAAGCAATTCTCTAGACATAGAGTCAAAGGCCTTAGCCAGGTCTATAAATGCGACAAATAACTTAGCTTTCTTGACCTGGACATATTTCTCGACCAAGTGGGTCAAAATGAAACAGTTGTCGAGCGTAGATCTCTCTGGTTGAAAACCTGCCTGTTCCTCTGCTAATAGCGCCTTGTCCTGTATCCAATACGCCAAGGCAGTAAGAAGAACTCTAGAGTATTATTTGCCTAAGACGGGTAGGAGACTAATTGATCTATAGCAGGAGGGGTCTAGGGGATCTCCCTTCTTAAATATAGGTATTAAGATTGCCACAGTCCAGGAGCTCAGAATATTTTGGGTCGTATTAACTGCCGTAAATTTTTTGGCTAAAACCGAGATCCACTAGCCAGAGTTGTCTTTGAACAGCTCTGGCTGGATAGCATCAGCTCCAGAGGCTTTGCCACATTGTAGTTTGTTAATGTACATGGATTTCCCTTACTAGAAGGGGAAATGGATCCAAAAGAGTTGAGCTATAGGGGGGATCTGTGCACCCTACAGCCAATTTGCAAGAAGGCTCCTGATATAGTTCCTCATAAAAAGCCAGCCAGCGATCATCAGTAATCCGAGAGTACGCAGAGGCTTGTCCCATACCAAGAGTTGATCAGCTTCCAATATTTGGTTGCATCCCTTGTCTTAACTTTGTAAGCTATTCGATTATATAAATATCCAGGGTACCATCCCAATTCGTTGGAACATGAGTGTAATAGTCCCTGTTTTTAAAAAAGGTGACAGACTTTTGCCAGCCCATTATCAACCAATCAGTTTAATTAACATAGTGGCCAAACTATATGCAAGGTTTTTTCTGGGGAAACTAGAACTATGGGCAAAAGACATGGGAGTTTTTCCTAAAGAACAAGCTGGCTTTAGACCAGGCCATTCTACCGTTGACCAGTGTTTTGTGCTTTTCCACCTTATAGAAAAATATGTGTGGACTAAAAAGGGGAAATTGTATGCAGTCTTTGTAGATCTTAGAGCTGCTTTTGATTCCATTGACAGATCTATTCTTTGGAGGAAATTGCATGCAACAAATCTTTATAAACGTCTGATATATTTGATCAAGGTGTTGTATTCTGAGACATCGGGTGTTTTCAGATGTTACGAGATCACGCTCAACCACAGTGAACCACGCTCAATCCCATGACTGGGCCAAAGCGCCCTGAACGTCTGTTAGGTGGCCGCCAGATGTTCTCCACGCTCAATACCCACATGGGGTCAATTTCAACCACGCTTCCCGGACTACCCAGCGCAAAATCTCGGGAAGCGTGGTCAAAGAGATCCCCACTGGGAACCAACAAAAAGTAACGTCTGGACACCAATCCCCGGGCAGAACCAAAGAAAATGATCCCCAGCCGTGGACAATGCATGCAGCGTCACTGCCAGGCAACCAGCAACGACACAACCACCAGAGGGAGATTTTAAGGGAAATCTGAAGCAGGGAAGCATGGCGGGATGGAGCGAGGAGGGAGGTGGAAGAGAGCGGTGGGCAAGAGAGCGACGGTGGAGGAGGAGAAGGAGGCAGGCGCAGTGGTCGAGGGAGCGCAGGCAGAGGCGGGGGAGCCGGGGGTCGTGCTGACCATGGAGGAGGTGCAGGGACAACACTCGCAGCAGCAGGCAGGACACGACGCCCCGGGGACATCAGCCGGAATGGGGCTGGAGGAGGCACCCAGGAAACGGGTAAGGGGAAACAAGGGCAGGGGAGCCGGGGCACCAGGGGGGGGGGCACGGGGCAAGC
>QEPC01010068.1:172096-190490 GCA_003113815.1 Sphenodon punctatus | reverse complement strand
CCCCCCCCCCCAAAATCCAGGCAGAACAGCCATGCCTTACAACAGCGTCGAAACAAGGGGAGATCTGGGGCCAAATGGGCCTCCACCGGCAGGGAGTTCCACAGCTGCGGGTCGGCCACCTGGAAGACCCTCTCCATTGTGGTCTCCCAGCAGACTCGGGGGACCTCCAGGAGACACCCCCCAATGACCGCAGGGGTCAATCCAGAACGTGGGGGGTGAGGCTCCTGGCCCTTAGATCATGAATATATCATACAATATCACTTTAGACCTCATGTGATCATTAAAAAGGTCAGAAAAGGTCAAAATGTCACATCACCGAAATGTATGTTATGTTGGTTATGTTGGGTGTATCAAGAGAAAATATTGAATTTTTATGTGGCTTCTGTTATTTTAGATGTTTACTAATAATTCACAGATTACAGATATACAGGTTATTTTGTTAAATATAAACTTTACACAAACTTTAATCTGAGTGATATCAATAATTATGCTTAAAGTCTATTCCATATCTGAGTATGTATCAGTATCATCTGCTTGAACGGGCTTTCTGTTTAAGCACACTGCTTCATCTTGATAAGCACAGAGTTCACAACAGGTAAGGTTATTTCTGCTGCACTTGCGCCGTGCTGACTCACACTTGATTTTTGAGCAACCACGTTTTACAAGCTCAACTATAGCATCTGACAGTGGTGGCTGGTGGGTTTCAATGCTGGTGGGGTGCAGGGCAGGGCCAGAAGTGGGAGAGGCAGAGCCTAACCAATGGTAGGAGGAGCCAGCAGTGCACATGCAAACACAGAGCAAGCAAAGCAACCATCTTAAGCCAACAATATTATGTGAAGTCCTTAGCACACCACAAAAGCATCAGCATGGAGTTCCACTTGTCCTCTGCCCCCAAAATATGCTACACAGTTCTGTTGCAATGTAAAAGGCAGCTTCTGCAACCAGAGAGGGCACATTTATGCAAATACTAGCCATTAGTGAACCAACATGTGGCATGGGTAGCCTTCTTGCAGCAGAAAAGCCTTGAAACTGGCACTGCAAAGGGCTCATTTTAAATGCAGCGAACATCCCAGCAAAGATTAGAAACCCTTCCGTCCACGCCCTCTGGTCCCCCCAGCCCCAAAACAGAAAGCAGACAGGTTAGGTGGAAAACAGGAAAGGGGCCATTTTAACCAAGAGTAGCCATGGCCAGTGAGGGCCCCCCACAATGGTCACCAACTTTGCACATGCTTGGGAGAGGAGGAGGAGGAGGCGGCGTCAACAGTGCACATGCAAACAGAGTGAGCAAAGAAAACCATCTTAAACCAACATTAGTGAAGCCCTTAGCACACCACAAAAGCAGCAGTGTGAAGTTCCACTTGTCCCCTGGACCCAAAACATGCTACACAGTTCTGTTGCAATGTAAAAGGCAGTTTCTGCAACCAGAGAGGGCACATTCATGCAAATAGTAGCCATTAGCAGGGGCATAGCTAGGGTTCAATGGGCCCCTGGCCAAGAAGTCAAGATGGGTCCCCCCTCTCCGGCAGGTCTAGGGGCACCGTCCAACTCAGCGGGCCTGGGGGCGCTGCTATCAAACACACAAGACACCCAAAATGCAGTCAGCCTATTAAGCTCATTATGCCATGAAAAGAGACATATATATATAACCAGTTCCATTGTGCCCCCATAATCAATTCACACTGCCCCCACCCCATAACTAGTTAATTTGCACCCCCGCTCCCAATATAATCAATTCATACTGCCCCCCATAACCATTTCATTTGCACCCCCAGGGCAGTGTGAATTTATTATATGGGGGGCACAAATGAACTGTTTATGGGGTGGGGGTTTAAAGACAGTATTCCTGTTAGCAATAACTTCATTAAGAAGAGTTAGTGAAATAGCAACCATAATAATCTCAGAACCATATTTGCAGGTTTTCCAAAATAGAATAGATATTGCTTTACATCCTAAATTCCTACCTAAAATAGTATAAGTAAGACAGTTGTGAGAATGTGGCCCTTTTTACACAGGCCTCTTTCACCCATGAACATGCAGATTTCTGTGTGTTCATGGATGGGGGAGCCCTGTGTGAACGACATGCACCTGTAGTGACTAGGGGTGCATGCACCTGCCCATGCACATAACACGCATCCCCACTGACCCCCCCATCACGTCCCCATGCATGGTTGCTCTGTGGGTATGGATGAGTGAGGGGTGGGTGGGGATGCGTGTGTGGCCATGTGTAACGGCACACCCATGGACCCCCACCCAGTGGAGCCATGTAAAAATGACCTGTGAGGAGTCACTCGAAGAAGAACAGAAGGTTGCTGCCTTGTAAACAAGGTTCTTTGAGATGGCTCCTAACATTCTCAGAACACCCACCCTTCCAGCCCCACATGGAATTTACTTATATTCCTAGGAAGGTTTGGAAGGAACTGTCATTTTGAGGGGGAGAGTGCTTTTTATACTAGAGGAGCTTGAGACTATCACATGGTCTATTATTTGAATAGGGTGAGCATGTCATGCACAATCCAGTTGTGAGAATGTTGGGAGCCATCTCAAAGAACCTTCTTTACAAGGAAACAACCTTCTGATCCCTCACATGGGGAGGAGTTGTTTGTTTATGAACAGCTTTTGATTGGTGTCCTGCTGCTGCAGCTGCAGCACTACTAGCAGGCAGAGGAAGGTGATGGATGGGGACCCCCCCCCATGATGTGGGGGTGCCCTGCACCCGGGCCTCCTCCAGCCCAGCCCAGGCACGAGGTTGCCCATGCGTGGCCAGGCAGCATCCTTTGCTTAATGCTGGGTTCGCTCAATGGACGCTAAGCCCCTGGCCATTAGTGAACCAACATGTGGCATGGTGGCCTTCTTGCTGCAGAAAAGCCTTGAAATTGGCACTTAAAAGGAGCCATTTTAAATGCAGTGAGGGCCTCCAAAAAATGGCCACTGCCTTTGCACATGCTTGGGGCTTGGGAGAGAAGGGGGAACCCCAGCAGTGCACATGCAAACACAGAGCAAGCAAACCAAACCAAACCATCTCAATCCAACAATATTATGGTCTTTAGCACACCACAAAAGCAGCAGCATGAAGTTCCACTTGTCCCCCCAAACATGCTAACACAGTTCTATTGTAAACTAAACGTGCAATGTAAAAGGCATCTGCTGCAACCAGAGGGGGAATATTCATGCAAAGACTAGCCATTCGTGAACCAACATATTAGCATGGTGGCCTTCTTGCAGCAGAAAAGCCTTGAAACTGGTACTGAAAAGGGGGCCATTGCAAATGCAGTGAAAATTCCAGCAAAGATTAGAAACCCTTCCATCCAAGCCCCCTCCAAACCCCTCCCCAAAACAAACAGAAAGCAGACAATTTGAGTGACAGGGTCTCACACGGGGTGAAAAACAGCAAGGACAAAGACAATATTTTAAAGAATAAGAGGCGAGGCAGCACAGCCCTTCCAACTGGGCTCACAACATTAGTAATTACCCCTGCCTGTAATGCATGCCGAGTGGGGGGGGGGGGCGAGAAGAGGACAAAAGAAAGCACAAGCAAACAAACAATGTACAGGAGATCAGGGCAGGGGATTTGTTTTTTCAAAAGCTAACAGGTTTCTGAAAGGATGAGTCTTCCTGATCACTCTAGTCTGACTCTGATAACCACCATCTGTTCTTTCCTCCAAACAATGAGGCTAGGGACTCTGAACAAGTCCCCAGCCCCTCCCCTATTATAAAAAAAAGGAGGGGGAGCTCTCTCTTCCCCCTCCCCTCCAATGAACTTAGGGATGAAGGAGCAAAAAGGAGTGAGCTCTTTCCCTCCCTCCTCCCACTTGGGTAGGGGAGGGGCCAGGAGGAGAATGAGGAAATATGGGGTGGTCAGAGCATTTCGAAAAGGCACCCTGACACGCCCCCTAGACCTTGCTGATTGGGTGGGTTTCTCCATAGGAACTAAGTCAAGGAGCACCTGGCACCTCCCCCACTCCCTCCCCAATTCCCGAGAAAGCACTACTTTTCTGAGCTGGCACCCAGCGCATGCTCCCTGAGGGCTTGGGGAGGTCCTCTAAGTCCCCGCCACCCTCTAGCTCTCTGGCAAATGCATGGAAAGCTACAGGAAGGAGGGAGCAGCAGGAGGAGGATGTTTGTCCCCTCTCCCTCCTCCCCTTGCAGAATGATTCATCACAAGGACGGGCAGTTCTTTCACTGCAGACTTTGTTTACATATCTTCTGTTAGCTTCTGGCTGCATGCCATAGCTATGACTCATCAGCTCTGCAGGCAGCCAGGAGCAGAGAGTTAAAATGTAAACAAAGTCTTCAGATAAATGGGGGAAACTCAGTGCTGCTAATGAATCAGCTGAGGAGCAGCCCCTGGCTCCCCAGCAAGCATGGGGGGGGGAACCCCTGAGGGGCTTTGGGGGCATTGTCCCCAACACCCTGGTGGAGGGGCTGCCATTGGCATCTGGTGCTGGTGGAAGAGTAGACATCACGTACAAACAGATTCTCAACTACTTGCCATCCATAATATTCGGGATTTATGTCTTTAGGGTTTGCTACAACAGCATTTGAACATATGTTGGCTTGACGTTGAGCCCTTAGGATAGCCTGAACAAGGGAATCTTTTGTTGGTCGCAGTTTTTCTGCCTGACAGTTTTTCTTGTGAAACATCCTCCATCTCAGCTCTGTCATTGTAGTTAGTTTAGTGGAAAGTACATAAAGGTGGCAAACAAGCTTATTGAGCTGAGATATGTCTGATTCCTCCAGGGTACATTGAGATGCTAGCTTCACAAAAGCATTCAAAATACTGTCATCAGATTGCTCAAATATCTTCTAACAAGATGATTTTCCTTTTCCATAGAAACATCCAGTATTATCTGCACCTGTGAATGCGTGAAAAACCAACAGAGCAGCGGCTTGTAATCCACCAACTGCAATGTAAACATTTATGATGGGGATTGTCCTTGATTTATCACCCCTTCCAGTAACAAAGTTTGTATTTGGACAAAGACTTGGATAGTGATGAATGGCTAAGACAAACACATCTGTGTCTGGTAAAAATATGTCAATTTTGGTAGCTCTTCTTTGTATAGCATCATATGCATGCAAAATTATTTTAGTATCCACTTCCTCTTGAGAACTGGCTAGTTGATCAACTGCAAATCTGGTTGCTTTCACTACATTAGAATACACAACTACAGTTTGTTGGTCTTTGTCCATTGACTGTTCTATGATCAAGTTTGAAAGGTACACTATCAGTTCTTGTTTAGTTTTAATGCGTGCTAACAGTTTTACCATTCCAATATGCCCTATTGGTGTGTTATCACAAATTTTATATGCAACTGATTCAAAACCTTTTGTGTGATGTTCTCGCATTGCATTCTTCAAGGACATATGTATGTCATATCGATCAACAACTACATGAACTTCATTGTACACCCCATACTTCCTCTTTATACATTGAATAAAAGAACGAGCTAGTTGGCCACATGTCTGTATACAAGGTTCCTTATGAAAACACTGCAGTTCCGTCATTCCATTAATTATTACAATAGTGTGAGGTATCTTGTCAGAGTCCTCAGACACAATGACAGTTTCTGTACTTGCTTCTTTAGGTTTGACTTCCAGAATCTTCAAGAGAGAGTGCTCTTGTTGAAGCAACGATGCATGGATCCATCTGCAATGAAGAATGATTTTGGCACGACTGAAAATTCATATAACCCTATTAACTGTTTCAGGTCAATTCCAGGACGAGACCTTGCACCCACCAAGATTCAAATAAGCAATGAGTTAGACCACTTTCACACCTTCCCCCCCACGCATATTTTGGCTGCAGGAGGGAATGTGCAAGCCAGAATATGCATGAGGATCGGCTAATCTGAAAGCCCCGTGTGCAACTTTGCTGGCAAACACATGCAGAGATACAGAGCAGGAAATCCAGCTCTGTAGCTCGGTATGTGTTTGCCGGCAAAGCCGTGGGGTGTGTGTGTGTGTGTTTCGGATCGGCCGAATCCCATGCATGTACTGGCTTGTGCATTCCCTCCTGCAGCCGAATATGCGTGGGGGGAAGGTGTGAAAGTGGTCTGTGTCTACTTCAGTTCCACAACTGATTCTTTCAGTTTCACTTTTACTTCCTTGCCCATATCTTTCCACATCTTGAAAGCTCAAAGCTTATTGTAAACCGGGGGTGACCTTTCAGTCATACCCAAAAGAAATTTTCCACACCATCCAATACACAAAGTGGACTGGGAGAAAATTAAATTTTGTTTCTACACAGCTTATTTAAAACACACACACATTTTTTATATATATATATATATATATATATATATATATATATATATATTAGACAAAACATTCTGCCTCAATATATATCCATAGTCATTACATCCCAAAAAGCTTGAACAATTTGTCAATGAGAAGGTCTTGAAAATAACAACCAATTTTACACTATTAGACCTCTAAAGACTAAACAACCTGAAATTCATAAAACGTTCTCTAATTATTAATGCATTCAATAAGAATCTAGTAACTGCATAGGTAATTTCAGAATGATGATCATTTAATAAAATTATTACAAGTTCTGAATTTACATTTCCTGGATATCTACCTAGAATCGAGTCCAGGTATTGAGTTCTGATCTTCTGATATAGTTGACATTCGATCAGAACATGGCTAACTGTTTCTACCTGCACCTGATCAAAAGGAGAGAGCCGATCTTTAAAGGGTATTGCTACTCGGCGTCCTTCCAGGACTTGCGTAGGCAGAGCATTTAATCGGGCCAAAAGAACGTTTTTTACTAACCCTGATGGTAAGTCATCCTGCCAATATCTGGCTGATTGCCAGGACCTAGGAACAAGGTCATAATATCTCCCCAATGAAGGTGAGGTCTTTATTGCCACTATAGTGGTCACATGTTCAATTTAAAATTAGGTATTGGGTCCCACACATTGACCACATTCTGCTGTATTCTGTTTGCTACAAACAGCACTTACATTTGCTGTCCCACTTAATTTCTTCTAAGTATGTCAACTTTCACTTGCTTGGTTATTATTCTTTTTGTTACAAGATTAATTAACTGTTCTGTATCATCTTCAAATGGGTTTGTTGATTCTTTAAAATAATTGAAAAGTTTCAGTGTACTGTCATTGATTCTCTGTAATGTTGCCAGATTCAGCTCATAGTGCAGTTCCTTTCCTGGAATGTTTAGGTCTGCCATATCACATGCTTCACCAGCTAAACCTTGCCATTTCAGGTGCAACTAGAAAGAATCTTGCACAGGTGCTGGGATTAAGTGTTATACCAGTAATTCCTCCAGATACTTTCATGCTGCAGTTGACTTGCTTCAAAGCATGACCACCAATTGAGCAGAATGGCACTGTGTTCTTCTTGACTACCCAATTTCCTTGTTGAAATTCTGCTAGAATTTCTGGAGCAGTTACACTCAGAGTTCATTCATCTTGGCCAAATATATTGGAATGGAACTTGCATAGTTTCGCTTGTCATGGGCAAAAAAGTACTTTGTCAATGCATCAAGTGAACTAAGGTGTAAATCCCAATTTCCAGTTCTAACACTTCTGATAAAACACAAAGTTCTACCACCATCTGCATGTACTGCAAAAATGCATAGCAGAGTGGTTTTGACAAGCCTTGTTCCTCAAACTTCTGTAGTTTCTGCATCACAACTTCAGACTTCAAAGCATCTGCCACTTCATCATAAATACCTTGAAGTGCTTTGGTATCCTGTTCTGCACATACTTTATTCAAGTGAGTGACTTTCTCCTGAAGTTGTTTCTTGACAGCAGGACATTTGTTTGAAAATGCCTCAAAAAACAGTTTGTAGAGCACTTCTAATGCAGATAGATGGGCATGTACACCTCTTTTGACATGCTTTCCCTCTAATATTTGCCAAACAACTTGGCTACTGTACAGTCCAGCCACGATGAAGCTGTTGTCAATTCCGCTGTTTTCAATATATGATCCTATCATTTGAAGAATGATATTAAGACATTGGTCTTAATATGATGTCTTGAAGATCGTTCCTATGCATCTGTAGTTGCTTTGTTGGTATGTCTAGACCAATGTCAAGAGAGATACCAGTCTTGCCTTGACCAATGACATTTGATGTGATTCCTTGCTCTTGTTTCAAAGTAGTTAAAATAGTGGACCAATCATGTACTGGAGCTAGTATAAGTGGTGCAGCAGCAATATGAGTAAGGGGTTTCTTACTTGATATCAGCCGATGGTAGACAGACCAAGATGGAACATTTCTTTTCTATACTGGCAGAATTTCAGTACAATGCTGGCTATCACTTGATCCTTGTATTTTTGAGCCAAATTCTGCTGCAGATAGTGGTGTCCAATTTTCACAAATTGATTGTCCAAGTGTTGTTGTTCTGGCAAGTAGTCATGGTACATCATAAACACCGACCAGACAGAAGGTGTCAGTTGCAGACGGTTTAAATGATGGGTGTTCTGTGTGTTTGGGTTTTGTAGATTTGGGCATATGACACGATTTCAAGACAGTCATTATTTCAAGTAAGTCATGAGAGTCTTCTTATAGCTTCCCTCTACAAAAAGAAGACTTTGCTGCTTGTCATTGGGTTCCATTCGTTGGTACATCGCCAAAGTTGTTATACTTGATGTCCCTTGCCATCAGATGTGTCTTCAAGGAAATCCACATTGTCCATGGCAAAGGAAATATGACGTCCCTTTACAAAACTTAAAGGAATTAACACACCATCATGCAGGTATTGGTTCCCACACATTGACCACATTCTGCTGTATTCTGTTTGCTACAAACAGTGCATACATCTGCTGTGATGACAGTGGGACAATTAGCCTTCTTTGATTCCAAAACTGATTCAGTTTCACTTTTACTTCCTTGCCCATATCTTTCCACATCTTCAATTTCAAATTAGGTATTGGGTCCCACATATCATGTCATCAGTTAGACACCCAACATGACATACATTTCGGTTATGTGACATTTGGACCTTTATTGACCCTTTAAATTATCACATGAGGTCTAAAGTGCAATTGTATGATATATTCATAATCTAAAAGTCACGTACTTTTTTTTTTATACTCAACATGGCAGGGATTCCTGACATTATATATTTTACTTATTTTTAGGGAAGGAACCCTATCTACCCCCTCTGTCGTGACTTCAGGGTTGGAACCAAAGATTTTTTGAAAGTCTATGAGTACATGAACATTTTGCAATAGGTCATATGTTTTCCCCATAAAGGGTGCATGAGATGATCTCAGCCCCCTACTATAGGCTGTGCTCTGCACTCTGACTCCAAACTGAAAAGCTGTCCCACCCAATACTCAACATTGCGTAGCCAGTACTTGGCCCCACCTGGCCAGAACAATAAGATAAGAGGCTGGCAGGTTAGCTCAGATATGGCTGTTGGTCTTATATACAATGAGTTACATTCCATGAGGATGAATCCTAATAGGGAGTTACATTCCCAGGGGGGATAGAGCAGATCAGATCCATAACAATACGTTCTCTGTGCTTGGTGGGGTTAAGGGTCGGGTCCTGCTGCTTGCTGTTCCCTAGCTGCAGCCGCTGCATGTTACAGAAATTTTTTTGGAAGCTCACTGTTGCCGCTGGCATTGCTCACTCCAACAGCCAGTCAACCATAAGCACTGCTACCACCAATGCTCCATCCCAGCAATATCATTCAGACTCATCTTGTAAGTCTGCTGTATCTTGTGGAGTGAAGGAAACCAAGGGCTTCATCTGCCTCTGGGGTAATAAGAAGGTCTACTCTAACCTGGTAAAACATTATTGGAACACTGTGGTGTTCAAGGCTATTGCAGCTGAGATGCAGAACCTGGGCTACCAGAGGAATATGGAGCAGTACCGGCAGTGGGCCAAAGATTTGCATCTCAGATACAAAGAGATACACGATCAGAACTTTACTTCAGAGCATGAGAGGTAAACCTTGCAGTACTTCTAGCTGTTGGACCATTTCCTGTGCATCAGTGGGGCCATTGTTGCATCAAAGTTGCATGGGAAGGCCTTTGCCCACAGCCATGAGGTGACTGAGGTGTACCTGCCTTCTTTGTCTGCTAGATCTGTTGCACCAGAGGTGAGAATCACTTCATGACTAGGGCTGAATGCCCAACGGCCCCCACTTCCCTACAGTGTGAGACAGCTGATGGCGCTACAGCAGTCCTGACAGCAGGAACCTACAGCTAGCTGTGATCAAGAAGGGGGGAGTAACACTTACCATGTACTCCCTAAAACTAGAGAGTCAGATGCTCTTCAGCCAGGAACTGGAGGTATTGGTGGCAGACACTGAGGATCTGGATGCCACCATAATTTGGGGTAACAACACAGACAAATGCAGTAAGGGCCGGGAATTAGGGTTTTGGGTGGGAGGTTGTGTGTGTGGTCAGTAATGGTGGCTATTGGTGTGTTTTTTATGTGCTATGCAGTGGGGAGGAGAGGAGTGGGTAGTGGATAACAGGCTAGGGGACAAAATATGCTTATGGTTACTTTTTGTTTTTTGCTTTTAGTCCATGGCCTCAGTGACCAGTGCCATGGAATTTTGGGAGGAGGGAAGGAACACGCCTACTGCCCCGCAGACTGCTGCCCCAGCTGCACAGTTTCTAGGTAGTGTGTGTGCAGTCGGGGCTTATAAACATCCATGGCTTTCATAGGCATTCAGACCTTTGGAAGGAGGGGGCAGGGGATTTATTAACCATTTGTTCAGATTTACAGCACTTTTGTCTTACAGTGTTGTATTACATCTCATTTTGATAACTTTCACCAGTTTCTGTACTAGTGTGTCGCTCTTCCTCTTTCTCCCTCCCTTCCACTCCCCCCTCACAGCCATCTATGGTTTACCTTTTGCCTTTTACTACGTGTCACACCTTTCCTTATTTTATCCTCTCTCACATTCCCTTTTGTCAGATCATATAGTCAAAAAAGGTAGGATCTCTGATCTTCATCCGTCTCTGGCTTTTGCAGAACCTCCATACACTGAAACCATTTAGCTGTAAAATCCTTGGTCTTGTCTCTTAATGTGGCAGAGGCTTTTTCCATTGAAAAGAAATACCACAGATTGTTCATCCAATTGTTGACTGTTGATGTTGTCTCCTCTATCCAGAACTGCAGTATGGATTTTATGCACCAAGCTCATGACTGGCGCTATATAAATGTTTATAATAATAATAATAATAATAATAATAATAATGGCAGCTGCAGATGGGCATTTTATTTTGTATAAGCTCTGTTTGTGGGTAAATTCCTAGTAACGCAGTTTCCGAGGAGTACGGAATAGTTATACCAGTAGTTTTTGTCATGACCTCCCATACCATTGACCAGAATGGCTTTATCCTTGGGCAGCTTCACCATACATGCAGGTATGTTGCTTTCTCTCTGCAGCCTCTTACACACAAATTTGATCCCATGCCTCTCACTTTGCTTAGTCTATGTGGGTCCATGTAATAGAACATTATGGTCTTGATAACTGGCTCCTTTACTTCCAGGGACCACGAGCATTTGTTCATGTACTGTAATATTCTGACCCTTTGTTCCTCCTCCCACCTGGTTCCCAGTAGCCTCTCCCATTTCTGTATATAGCTAGGTGGGTCAGTATACCATTCCAGTTGAAGTGCTTTGCAGCAACACCTTTGCTAGACCTTTTGCTGAACAAAGCCCCTCAATTACCTTTTGGGGCCTTACAAACTGTGGTATCATTTCTGCCTGGTTTAGCTCAGCCTGAAGTTGGTAGTATTGTAAGGTTTCTATTGGTTCTTGTATGAGCGCTTGGATATCCTCTCTTGACATAAACAAGTCTCCTCTAAATAGCTGTTCCACTCAGGTTATACCTTTGTCCCTTAGTTGTTTCCTAAGGTGGAAAGCTATTCCCTCCTTGGTCCTTTTTCTATTATCTATCAGGGTCATGGGTGAGGCTACTCTGTGGATTTTCGCCTTTTCCCTAACTTTTTCCCATGTAGCTAGGGCATTTCCGGTGAATGGGTGAATGTCCCATAGGGGTTTGTCGCCCTTTTCTGAGTCTAGTATCAGATATTCAAAGCGGTCCATCTTTAGTAATTCCTTTTCTAAGTTTACCCAGTGGGGCCCTGTTTGAGGTATACACCATTCTTTTATGGCTTTGAGAGAGGCTGATATGTGATAGAGGTTAATGTTTGACATATTAATCCCTCCTCTTTCTACTGGTCTTTGTAAAGATGTCTTTTGAATTTGCGGATGTTTATTGTTCCAAATGAAGGATAGCATTATTTTATCGTGTAGTCGAAAAAAGGCTTCCAGTACTTTTATTGGCAGGGCTAATATTTTATACAGTATTTTTGGTAACAGTTTCATCTTGTACAGATTGCTTCTGCCTAGCCATGAACTGGTGAATTTAGCCCAGCTGGCTATATCTTTTTGTATTTGTTTTAAGGTGTCCAGGTAGCTTTCCTTGTAAAGTTGCTTGTGATCTCTGGTTAGTTGTATTCCCAGGTATTTAAATTTATCTTTTACTTCAAGAAATGGTTGGGCCTGCTTAATTAGGTCGTAAGTTCTATTATCAGGGGCAAAGATCATGGCTAATGATTTCTGTATATTGATTTTGTAGCCTGAAATTTGGCTGAACTCTTGGATTAATTTTAGCAATGGGGACATTGATTGTATTGGGTCTGCTACGTATAGAAGCATATCATCTGCAAACAGAGCTACCTTTGCTTCCTGCTTCCCGATCTGTACCCCTTTGATTTGGTGACATTGTCTAATGGCGCAGGCGACTGGTTCTAGTGCCAGGTTGAATAGTAACAGGGACAGCAGACATCCCTGTCTTGTTCCTCATGTTAGGATTAGTTGTCTAGTGAGGTGGCCAGTAATCAATATCTTAGCACTGTGTTGTAGGTAGCTAGCATGCAGCCATATTATGAAATTTCCCTTCATTTCCATATTTCCCAGAATTTGGTATAGACAGTTTACCTCCAGACGATCAAATACTTTCTCTGCATCAGCCGAGATTATGATTGCCGGTTGTTTGGTTCTATTTAAATGGTGCAAGATATTAATCATTTTCCTTATGTTGTCTGCTCCCAGTCTATTGGGGATAAATCCAGCTTGATCTTGGTGTATTACTGTAGGAACTATGGCCGCTAGTCTGTTAGCAAGTGTTTTGGTAAATATTTTGAAATCTAAGTTTAATAGGGAGATCGCGCAGTAACTTTCACAGAGGTTGGGGGTTTTGTTTTGTTTGGGCACTAAGGTTATCTGGGCTTCATAAAATGTTTTAGGCAACTCTTTTTTCACTGCTATAAGGTTGTACACTTTTACCAGGTGTGGGACTATTAATTCTTTTATATTTGTTATAAAATTCCGCTGGGTATCCATCAGGGCCCAGGGCTATGTGTCTTGCCAGTCCCTTTATTGTATTGGTTATTTCCTCTCCTGTAAAGGGTGAATTTAAATATTGTATCTGGGCCTCATTGAATTTTGGTATATTAACTTTAACCAAGAATTATTTTATCTTTTCAGAATCGGGTTTCTCTGTTTGGTATAACTGTTCATAGAATCCATGCCTCCTGTATTTGCTGGGGTTCTGAGCTGGTGGTTCCCGACTGTGTTTTAATGCTTGTTACAGTGTTTTTATTTTTCCTACTTTGAACTAGCCTAGCCAGTGCTTTCCCTGCTTTATTCCTGTGGTCAAAATAAAAACATTTTATTCGTTTCAGTTAGGGATGGGCGAACGCGGTTCGGAAGTTCAGAGTTCGGACCGAACTCAACCAGTTCGGTAACTGAACCAAACTTCCGAACCGAACTCGATTTTCAAACCAAACCAAATTTCGGAACTCAGTTCTGTTCGCCCATCCCTATAAGATAATATTCCATTTAGTTCAATGAGGTTTGAATTTCCGAACTCTGCCTGCCAGACCTTCTGCACCAGCACACCTTTTCAGAGGCCATAGACCGCTGTCTCGCGTGCCATGCTGCCCTTGATCCAGGGGTCCAGCATGGTTGCCAGGACATATTCCTGGCGCAGGAGCTCGTCAAAACATGCACTCAGCCCCGCCTTCAGCTTCTGCGCCAGGTCAAGCACCTCATCGGAAATCTTCCTGCCCTGAGGGCCACAATCCCGCCCACCCGCCAAGAATCTCATCCAGGCTCCTGTGGAGACTATGGACCCAGTGGGGTCACCTGGCTGAGGGTGGTGGTGGAGCTGCTCACGGTCTCCATCACGGCCAGGAACGGTCTCAGGACGAAGACTGTGTGAGCAAGGATCTCCCGTTCCTCCCTGTCGTACCCTCCTGGAGGTGCCTCGATGTCTGTTTCCAGTTCCACCTGATGCAAGGCTGCTTTCTGCTCAAGAAGCCACTTGTGCATCAGGAAGGTGGAATTCCACCTGATGGAGACATCTTGGACTAGCTGGTGCACCGGGGACCCTTGCTCAGCCTGCTTCTCCCGGAGGAGCTTGTTGCCCTTCACGCTCCAGTTAAAGAACCCCACCAGCTTCCTAAGGATGCCTGGCCCAATCCCCTTATCCCTCCTGGTGTTCTGCCCCATACTGCTCCTGCTGCTAGAGGCAGCAGCAGTTTGTGCAGGACGCTTGCCCGCTGAAGGAGCTGGGCAACTGGCCGCTGCAGTTGGGAACCCGCTGGCATCCACTTCCCCTGTCTTCCCGCTTAGCATCAGAGCACGGTGGCATGACTTGAGGTGCCTCACCATTGCAGTTGTCCCAAGGTTGGCGAGCACCTGCTCACGCTTCACCAGCTTATTGCACAAAGTGCAATGCACCTCTCTGGGATCATCTGCTCGCACCAGCTTAAAATGTTCCTAGACAGAGGATTTTTTTTCCCCTCCTGCCTTCTGGCCCGCCCCGGATGACGCACTGCTGCCAGCAGTGCTGGGAGGGGGAGAAGTTGGTGACACTGGCGACACAGCTCTGGGAGGAGGCTCAGCCATCGCCTCAGCTACCGACATCTCCTCTGTGGCACTAGTGTCAAGTTCTTCCTCACTGTCCCCTATCACGGTGATGTCCCGTGAAGGGGAGTACTGGGACCCTGAGGCTAGACTGCCTGTGCCCGCCATGCTGCTGGCACTCTCCCTGTGCCCCCTCTATAGCTGCTAGTGCTGCTGCTGAAACTCCTCTCCCTACTGCCATTGCCCGGGGATCGGGCCCTGCCTCTAGCAGCTGGGGTGGGATCCACCAGCTCTGGACTTCTGGGGATTGCCTCGACAGTGGGGGACATTGGTGACCCTGGAGGAACATCGGAAGCAGCAGCACCTGCTCCAGCACCAGCAAAAGCAGAGACAGACGCAGCCTCAAGTCCTGCAGGCCTTCCAGTGCCCTGCGTGGCAGTGGAGGAGGGCACTGCCAGGAGGCGATGTTGAGCTGCTGAAGCCTGTTGCCTTAAAGCAGGCCTACTGAGTTTGGGGCATGGTGGTGTGCTCAGGCTACTGCTGCTGTCTGCTGCCACTCCCCTGGCACAGCCCCTTCTGCCTCTGGCACGTGCCCCATTGCCTCCCCTACGGGCAGCAGACTGGCCTCTCCTTCCCTTCTCCATTTCTCCCTCCAAAATAATGTTTTTATATTTTATTTTAGTTTTATTATTATTTTTTTATTTTTATCTAATATCAGATATATCTATCTACATTAAATCTAACTGCTATAACTATTCTAAATGCTATGAATTAAATGGATTATCTAATAAATACAAAGGCCTACTCCTACAAACACTACTAAATCTCTAAACACTATCTCTATCTCAGCTAACTCCTACAACTAACTACTATCTCCTATCTAATCTAATCTAATCTATCTATCTATCAGATGGGAGGGGAAACGCAAAGAACACAGAGAAGTGTACAAAACTGAAATGAAACCTAAATCAATCTAATGCTACTCAAAATGAATAAAAAAACAGGGGAAGGGAATCAGGGATGGAATATATAGAGAGGGAGAGGGAAAGGATTCAATGGAGGGGGGAGGGAGGAAGGAAGATTGAACACAGGGAAAACAGGGAGGGGTAAAAACAAAAAACAACACCTAAATCTATCTAATCTAAGCTAAATCAATGATAATATGGAGGTAGTTGGGTTGGATGGGTGAAATAGGAGGAGGATTGCAATGGATTGAGAACAAAATTGCTGGGAGAGGGAGCCTTCTGAAACGCCTGCTGTTCAGGAACAGTGACTAGCTCAGAAGGTGTTGGCAGGGGGGAGGACAATGAGTTTTGTTATTTGCTGTACCCGCCTCACCACAAGCCCCATTGGCTCCATGTAGCCTAGCCCGTGGCCAATTGCAGACTGTGAAGCCAGTGGTCTGAGGAGTAAAGGGATGGTGATTGGGCAGGCTGGCTGCTACTCCAAGCCTCTCCACCCCTGGTGCCTGGAAGTCTGCTCCTCAGCTGACCTCCCCCCCGTGCCTGCCTGTGTCAGGCAGTGGGTCACCAACTGGCTGTGGTCACATTTCTCCTGCCCGAACCATCTGAACGCGATCCGAACTGACTGAACTGTTCGGTCATTTCGGAGTTCGGAATCAGGTTTGGTTCGGTCGGTTTGGGTTTGGTCATCCGAACAGGCCGGGTTTGGGCCGAACTCCAAACTTCCGAACCGCGTTCGCCCATTCCTACTTGCTGGGCCATTATATGTCAGATATGCCCCAGGTCTGTACTCCTCCATTGTGTGGTCAGGTGGATGCAGTAGTATGGGATGTCTGAGCAACCATGACTCTAGGTGAACTGTGGCTTAGGGATGATGTACAACTGCTGTTGGTGGATCCCTTGTCCACATGTGATGGTTATGACTTGTTGCAGAGCCTGTTGTTCCTGGGACATGGTGTGCGCAGCCGAAACCACCAAGCACCCATCCATCCCATCCGTCCCCTGCCAGGCTTACAGTCCCGTCCCAAGCACATGCCCCACACAGCACAGAGTCCAGAACACAGGGCCCTGTTCCAAGGAGGATCACAGTTGCTGGAGTGGGGGGGATGAACCCCATGTCGCAAACAGGATGACACTGGCAGAGTGAGCAGGAAGCAGAAACCTCCCTGCAGGGCTGTGCATCTGCAAAAGCAAACTGATTTTTAGAGTGGATGGGGGTTCCAACCCTGCTTAGAAACCTACAGACACAGCTTGAACTCCCAAATAGTTGGGTTCCACTGGGACAAACTGAGCAGGGGGAGAGCCAGATAAGGGAACTGAGTGAAGTTTAGGCCCTTGCGTGTTTGCTCTTTACATTTATTTGGTGCCTTTGCTTGCCATAACTTTGCCTTTGTCAGAACTTTCTCACGAATAGGCTTTGTTCTTATACTTTGTTGTTTTTCCTTTACTACAGTAGGGTGTATGTGGTCCAATGCCCATTAGATCTCCAGGGACACCTGACTCTGTTTACCCAGAGGAACCCTATTCTTCTTCCATATCCAAGGGATTGAGCTAACCATCTGCAACCCTAAGCTGGGTATATGCACCACCCTATACCCAGGGTTTCATGTTGGTACTGTAGGCACCTGGGAGATCCCTTGCTGCCCATGGAAACTATACCACTAGCAGACATTTTGGCTGAGAGTGGATGAACAAAGCGAGCTTGCTGACCCATCCTCCAGTGCACCCTATGTCCGCATGCGCATTGTAAATGAAGAAATTGGGCTGTGATGTCTGCATAGCGGACTGCTGCCTAAAAGGGCATCCAATGGGAGGATAGATGATTGGAAAGTGATGGGAGAACACCACCCTCCTGCATATGTGGGAACTTCCTGACATGCAGCAGTCATTAAAGAAACTGGACCTTCTGTTCCATTCTGTCTCATCTCAACCATGATGATAGCAAAGGGGTACATGAAAGACCACAGGGAGTGCATCAACCACGTTTGTGTTGAAGTTCACAACACAGCAACGGCAAGAAATTAATGTCCCAGTGACTGGGGAGAGGGAAATGACTGAAGGAAAGAGGGTTCCACTATGTGAAATTTGGGACCTCAGCCAAGTACAGTTCATGCTGGGGGGAAAAATAATTGTCTTTACCTACAAACGTGCCTCCTGAATGTGAGGGTATAATGGGAGCATCGGCGAGTGCATGGTGCTTGCAAAGTGGGAGGGATTGAAAATGGGGAACCCCCCCATGATGAAAGCACTAAGCATTGACAACCAGCAGGGAGCCGGGGGCATGGATGGTACCCTTGGCCACAGGCACAGTCCAAAACTTAGAGCTGTTGATCTAGCCTGCAGTGTAGCAGGTAGGGGTGGGAAGTTCCCCGGAAGGCCTAGTAGCGTGCTGAAGCCGGCAGTCACAGCCAGCGCTGAAGCCTTCGGACCGCCGCCGCCCGGAACTCAAGGTAGGCGATCCCTGGGTGGGGAGGTAGAGTGATCCCTGGGGTGGGGGTGTGTGTTAACCCACCCCCACCCCAGGGATACCGGTACTTACACTTACCTGCTGCTGCTGCTGGCTCTG
>QEPC01010068.1:151319-171988 GCA_003113815.1 Sphenodon punctatus | reverse complement strand
TTGTTTAAATCCAGGCTGGGCAGGGTGGGTGGGGGGTGTCCCCCCTTCCACCCATGCAGCCTAGACTTGGGGAAGGAAAGTGTTTGGGGTTTTTTTGTGTTTCTTTTTTTACATTGCGGCCATTCATTTGAATGGCCGCAATGTAAAAAATCCGGTATGGGGGGAATCCGGTAAATGGGCCAGATTACCAGGTTAATCCGATACTGCCGGTACACCAAAATACCAGCAGTATCGGATACCGGATGACCCAGTAGTCCCACCCCTAGTAGCAGGGAGATCATAGGTACTTTTAAAATAAAATAAAATAATAATAATTTGGAACTGTTCCTCAATAAAAAATGCATCCCTCTTGAACTTGCAGTGTCACTGCAGTAGTCTGGAATAGCACCAGAAGTCACAGCTCAGAAATACCAGGAACTGCTGGGCTCTTTCTTCTTCCTAGGAGGTACCACAAAAGAAAGACAAAACATGTTGGGTGTAACGAGACACCCATCAGCTCTGGATTTGGCCATGGATGCTCCCATCACCCTCGGGTTTACTGGTCTGTGTGAAGGATGCCTGCCAGATGTGCAACATGGAGTAAAGTTGGTGCTGCTCTGGGGCAGCCCAGCATGGTGTGCTGTGCAAGATCCAAGAGCACTCTGCACAGAGCAGGCCAGTTAAACCCAGGGCAACAGCCAAATGCGGTGCTGCAGCCTATCTGCTGGGGGGACCCACAGAGCACCTCCGTGTCTGTCCATCTGTTGCTGAGTTCAGCACCATAGGGTTGTGGAAAGCCAGCCAGAGCATCACTAGAGCGATCCGTGGCTCTATGGTGGAGAGGGCAGGTGCTGCACAGGCAGACCACAGCCAGGAGACACCGCTGATCTGTCTGATGTGGCCTTAGGTGGAGCTGGTAAATGAGGGGTGAGCCCAATGAGGAGCTCTGGGCTCCGGTGGCAAAAGGGACACCGGGAAGCAGGTTTTCTGAATTCCTCCCTCTGATATTCTGTGACTAGGTAACCCAAATTCTGCCAGCAGAAAACAAATTCTGCAAGCAGAATAAATTATGCAAAATGATACAAATTGTGCAAATTTTATGCAAAACTCTCTTCTTCTTTTTTTTTACATCTGCCTATCCCCCTTTTCTTTCTTTACTCTGTCACTAATAGTTATCATAAATGAATTGATTTATTACGTGTGGCCATAGGCCATTGCCAAAAAACAACAACAAATCAAGCAAACCAACAAACAGAAAAAGGTAATAAATAAGTTAATAGTTATCACTGAAAAACCAAAAACCACATTTTGGTGCAGGGACAAAAGGGGGAACAAAATAAAAAATGTTGTTGTAAAACTGAAAAATGGTCCTCTCTCCCACCACCCCAATAAACCTTGACAATATCAAATTTCAACAATTTCCCCACTTTTCCACCTAGATTTTTCACTGCAAGTTGGAGTGGGGAGTAGGGTTTCCCCCTCTCACAACTTGACCCTGAAAGTACCATAGGCCAAACTGGGGGTCTCTAGGGGTGTGCATGCCATTTTTGTTATTACAAGAATAACAAAAATTGTCATTTTCTTATCATTATTGCAATAACGAAAATGAAAAATAATAATAATGAAAATAGAAACAAAAACAACATTTTGTTTTTGAAATAGAGGAAAAAAACTGAAAAACCTATTTCTGGCTATAACATTTTTGTTTCTTATTCCATTGTGATGAAATTTGGGGAGATTGTACCCCCAATGGAGGGCACTATGTGTTCCTATTTTTGAAATAAGTAGATAAAGTGAACCGATTGTTGAAGCAATTGAATATTGTGATTTTGAGAAAAACTCCATATACATTCATGGTTACAACTTCTTTATCTTCCATCCAATTTGCATCCCACCTGTGAATATTATGTCCCTCCACAATCCTAACATACCTGCCAATTTTCAGAAGGATTGGATGAAGGGTCCTGATGGTATAAGACATTAACTTGAAACTACATTTCCAGCTGTAACATTTGTATATTCCATCCTGTTTACAAGATATTTGGCAGAAATGTATCACATACCTTCTCTGTCATCTCTGCCAAACTACCGGACAATTTGTTAAAGGGCCCCAATTTTATAAGTGATTGAAGTAATCCCCTTGAAGACCATTATTCTGATAAATAGCACATGCAGTGCCAATCAGAGGTAGGCACCTGGCATGGCAGGGGGAGAGAGGCTATAAGAGGGAGGATGTGGAGCAACCCAAAATACTGACAGACACATTCACTGACCAATTACTGCATGCTTCTAGCTTTACAGGACCAATCAGTAGTGACTTCCAGGTGGGAATAGGGGGTGGTCCTCAGGCGGGCATAGAAGGGACATAACTGGGACTTTGGGGATAGCATCCCAGAAATCAGGAGACATAGTTTACATATCCAGGCTGGCCAATTATAATCACAATCATATCCTGCGCAGCACTGTGACAGAGGACATAAGAGAATCTCTACTGGCTCTTTCCTAAACAGATGCTTCTGACTTCCCAGTAAAAAATGGGGGAGAGATGTTGGGATGGTCACAGAACAGAATGAGGATATTTGGCTGACATTTCTGCTGGCCAATTGGCATCACAAACCAATTTTAAACCACAGTGACACGTAAAAGAATCCCTGGCATAGGCTTCTTCTCTGCATATGCTGTGCAGGCAAATAAAATTGGGAACCTTTATTACATCTTTCTGATATTTGGCAGAGATTATTGTGAAAATGTGATATAGATCCCTGCCAAATTTCATGTACACTGGTTGGACTACAAAGATGGTACAGTCAGACATACATTTATAAGTTAATTGTTTATACCACCAGGACCCGTTAGCCAATCCTTCTGAAAGTTGGCAGGGATAGTAAATATGGGAAGGGGTGTAAATGTGCAAATTTTTATCTACATTAAAGGTGAGGCAAAAAAGTTACACCTAAGAATATATATAAAGGTTTTTCAAAATAAAATAATTCAACTGTTTCTAAAATTGGATTCCTTCATGCAATCCTTTTGGAACTTGGTACACATAATGCCTTCCATTAGAGGTATAATCACTCCAGGCATCAGCCAAATATAGTGAAAAACAGAAAAGTTACAGCCACAAATGTGTTTTCCATTGAAACCAATGGAAAATTAAAACAAAAACAAAAATGACAATTTGATATTTATGAAAACGAAAATGACAGATTTAAATAATGTACATGAAAAGCAAAAATGACATGGGTCCCTGGTGCACACCTCTAGTGGGGAGTCTACCTTTTGGTAGGCTGTGTATGTGTGGAGGAGTACTGGGCTCTCCCTTCCCCTGTCCAATTCCTGTGTCCCTGATTACTGGCTATAGTTTGCTACCTTTTTGATGTGGGGGAGAGGAAGACCAACGGACAGATCCGTTTCCACAGGTATGTGGAGGGGGGAGCGGGGAGATACCCCTGCCTGATTAAATCCAGGAGCCTGGGGGTGATATTGGATGCAGATCTCCACCTGGAGCGACAGGTGGAGTTGGTGGCAAAGGTCTCTTTCTGCCAGTTATATCTGGTGCAGAGGCTGTGCCCGTACATCTCCGTCCCGGACCTGGCCAACATCATCCATGCCTTCATCACGTTGAGGCTTGACTACTGCAATGCACTCTACATGGGGTTGCCTCTGTTCCTGGTTCAGAGGCTGCAGCTAGTGCAGAATGCGGCGGTCCAACTCCTGTCGGGGACAGGTCATCGGGAGCACATAACACCTGTGCTCTGCACTGGTGTTGCCAATAGCGTGCCGAGCCAGGTTCAAGGTTTTGGTACTGATCTATAAGACCCTTCTCAGCCTGGGCCCCTTGTACCTCAGGGACCACCTCGCCTTCCATGCCCCAGAGCAGCTCCTTCAGTCTGCCAGGGGTGCCTTCTTGGAGATCCCCCATGTTAAGTGGGGGCCACAATGGAGAGGGCATTCTCAGTGGCCAGGCCACGCCTTTGGAATTCCCTCCTGGAGGAAGATCACCTGGCCCCAAGCCTTTTAACATTCTGGCAAGTTTTTAAAACCTGGCTGTTCACCCAGGCCTTTGGGGAGGAGGGGAGGGGGGATTAGGGATTTTTATCTCCCTCCCACCCTTATTTATTGTTTTCCTAGCCCTGTTTTAATGGTTTCTAATATTATGATTGTTTTAATTCTTATATGTTTGTATTTTTTATATTTTTTAAATTGTTAGCTGCCCCGAGCTGTTTTCAGGAGGGGCAGGATATAAATTTATTTATTTATTTATTTATTTATTTATTTTAATTGCTACCCCGCCCCTCCTGACACAGGCAGCTCGGGGCGGCTTACAATTTGCAAAACAAAAATTAAAACAACAACAACTAAAAGGAGGACAAAGAAAAAAATAATCCCTACCCAACAACCCACACCCTCCCCCATCTCCCCTACCAAATGCCTGCCGGAACAGCCAGGTCTTACAACTTCTCTGAAAAGAGGGGAGATCTGGGGCCAAGCAGGCCTCCACCAGAAGGGAGTTCCACAGCCGTGGTGCAGCCACCAAGAATGCCCTCCCCTGTGTGGCCCCCCAGAAGACTCAGGGGACCTCGAGCAGGGCGCCCCCAGATGACCAGAGGGGTCAGTCCAGCACCTGGGGAGTGAAGCGGTCCTGCAGATAGCTATAGAACATGAAGACTTACCTAGAATAATGTCTGATCACAGTCTTGAAAATCTACAACAGAAGTCTAAAGATTAAGTTTCATTTTCCAGACCATAGGAAGCCACTAAGGTGTGCCAATCCAGTCAAAAATCATGTGACCTTGATAAATAAAATAAATAAATATAAGATTTCACAATGTTCCTGGGCAACTTATTCCATTTCTCACTGGTACTTATAGTGTTTTTCCTAATATTTTACCCAAATCAATCCTGCTACAAGTTAAGCCCATTCTATCTTGTTCTATCTTCTGTGACAGTGTGTCAGGCGGAGGGGGGAAAGGGAGCCACACCCTAGCACAGCAGGGAGGGGAAACCACAGGCGGGTAGAACCCTAGGGTTGGTGGCGTGGGACACTGACCACTCGCAGCACTGCTCGCAAGGTTCACTGGGAGTATAAGATGCCCGTCAGGATAGTATTTGGGCCAACAGATCCCACAAGGGATTAGGCCCCTATCATCATAGGGCACCGAGCAGATAACACTGGAGTGCTCTGTCCCACCATTCAACCACCCAGCTAGCATGATCCACAACACAAGGGATGGGGAGGTTAGTGCCCACAGTGAGGTCTGGAGGGAGAGGGGGCCTAGAACCAGAGGGTAGAAAAGGGGGGGACCACTCACACTGATGGGGGAAAGGGCAGGACCTCGGAGGGGGATAGGCAACACGCATGCACACAACCACTCTCTCTCTCTCTCTCTCTCTCCTTCACTCACACAAGGCCAACAAAAGGGAACAGACACTCACCAGACAACAATGGCCACAGTACTCCAAGTGTCACTCGAGGGTAAGAGGGAGCAGAAGGGTTCACGGAAGAAGGAGCAAGGAAGGGTTCAATGTACAGCGTCCACAGTCAGGGGCCAGTCTCTCTGATCAGTGGCGCTGTGTGCCTCACAGCGCCGTCATTTATGTTACTTGCCACGCCCCCCTGGCATGCTCTCAGGCGCTGGGAGCAGTGCAGCAGCGGAGGCCCCACATTACGCGGGGCTGAGGAGGCACTTTCTGGTTCGTGCGGGCACTGCACTGTTGTGGGGGGTTCCCCTACCTCCGTGGTGGCTTCTGATGCCGCTGTTGTGCTACTGGGACCGGGGGGAAATGCCGGAGCTTCGGCCCTTCGGCTTTGGGTGGGCTGCAGCTGCTCGCCCTCGGAGTCTCGGCAGACCAGCCCATCTAACAGTATCCCCCCAGCAAGCCACCCGGCGAAGGCCCCAGTGAGATCCGGGCTTCTCAGGGTGGTGTCTATGAAAGAGGCGGACGAGATGTGGTGCGTTGACATGTGAAGCGGGTTCCCAGGAGCGCTCGTCAGGTCTGAATCCCTGCCAATCAATAAGGTAGTGGAGACAACCGTATTGGACCCGGGAGTCGAGGACAGCCTTCACTTCATATTCAGGCTCTCTGGAGACATTGAGAGAGATGGCGGGAGGAGGAGAAGCAGTGTGATCAGCGGGCGATGCCTTTTAAAGAACGAAAATGTGAAAGGTTGGGTGAATATGTAAGTGAGGAGGAAGGGTGACCTTGAAGTTTACCTTGTTAATCTGTTTTTCTATGGGGAAGGGCCCAAAAAAACGGTCGTCGAGTTTCTTGAATGAAGGATAGTGATGTTTCGCTATCCATACTTAATTCCCTGGCCGAAGGGGAATCAACAGACATTGGAGTTTGTCCACTTGGATTTTGTAGCGTTGTCGAGATTGTGCCAGTGTGTCTTGTGCCAATGCCTGGGCCAGTTGCGGGGCCTGAAGCGGGGACTCTGGTGTACAGGGAAATCAAGAGCCCCCATTCGGGGGGACATAACAAAAAAGGGTGAATTGCCGAGGGAAGCATTCGGGGTGTTGTTATGTGCAAACTCAGCAAGGGGAAGCCAGGAGTACCAATCATCCTAGGGGTTGTTTACATAACAACGCAAATATTGTTCGAAGTCCTGGTTCATCCTTTCTACTTGTCCATTAGCTTGGGGGTGATATGCAGTAGTGAGTTTTAATTGCACGTGGAGTGCCAAGAACAATGCCTTCCAAAAGCGTGAGATGAACTGGGACCCACGGTCACTGATCAATTCTAATGGCCACCCATGCAGTTTAACCACATGTCGGATGAATAGAAGGGCCATATGGTATGCTGTTGGTAATCCCTTGCAGGCAATGAAGTGGACCATCTTTGCAAAATGGTCCACGACTACGTAGACAGTGGTGTAACCACAGGAAGGAGGTAGATCCACAATAAAATCTATTCCTACTCGCTGCCACGGTCCTCATGGAGAGTCGGCTAGGTGGAGGAGCCCTCTTGGGGATTGTCGCGTTATCTTGGTACGAGCACAGGTAGTGCAGTCGGCAACGTAACGTTGCACGTCTGTGCCCAGAGTTGGCCACCAGAAGGTGCGTTGAATTAGTTGTCGGGTCCGGTCTGGTCCTGGGTGTCCGGCTAATGGTGTGACATGATGTGCCCTTAATATGTGGGTATAGCAGGAGGGTGGGATGATTACGAGTTCTCCCTTTTTTAAGAGGCCGGCTTCTTCCCGGTACGCTGTTCATGGGACGGAAATGTAGCTGCAAAAACCTTTTGATCCAGAAGGGGTCGCTGATGTTTCCGTTCTTCGCATGTCCCCTCATAGTATCGAGAAAGGGCGTCAGCTAGAACACTGAGTTTGCCCAGGCGATATTGAATTGTGAAGGTAAATTGCGCAAAGATAAGAGCCCAGCAGGCATGTCGGGCATTAACTATTTGCGCAGTTTGAAGATAAATCAATTTTTTATGGTCCGTGACTACCATGACCAGGTGGCAGGTGCCTTCAAGGTAGTGTTTCCAGGTTTCAAACGATACCTTGATAACTAAAAGCTCCCTATCAAAGATAGTATAGTTTTGTTCTGCCACTGTTAATTGGCAGGAATAGTAGGCACAGGGTAACATCTGATGGTGGAGGGTGTCTTCTTGAGACAATACTGCTCCTAAGGCCTTATTGGAGACATCAGCCTCCACTTGGAATGGTTGATGGAAATCTGGGTGTTGTAGAAGGGGTGCAGACATAAACGCTGCCTTCAGAAAGGTAAAGCTATGTTGTTGTTTGGGACCCCAAGAGTATGGCTTGTTCTTCTTTAGAAGTAGGTCAGAGGTGTGGTAATTTTGGCATAGTTAGGTATATATTGTCGGTAGTAGTTTGTACTACAGAGAAAACGTTGCAATGGTTTGACAGCTTTTGCCGGGGGCCATTGTTGTATGGCAGTTTGCATGGGTCCATCCGAATACCTGTGGGGGTAATTATGAATCCTAGAAAGTCAATCGAAGTTAGATGAAGAGCACATTTGTCTAGATTACAGTAAAGCTGATGGGAACGTAGGTGTTGTAACAGTCGGCAAACATGTTCTACGTGCTGGGATCAGCTTGTGGAAAACATGAGGATGTCACTGAGGTACGCAATGACAAAAATATCGAGGCGATCCCGTAGAATGTCATTGATAAAGTGCTGAAACGTGGTTGGAGTGTTTGCTAGGCCGAATGGCATGATCAGGTATTCAAAATGCCCGTAACGGGTCCGGAAGGCGGTCTTCCACTCATCCCCGTCTCGGACTCTTACCAACTTGTAGGCACCTCACAAGTCCAACTTAGTGAAGATACAAGCTCCCTGTAGTCGGTTCAGGAGTTCAGGGATTAAGGGTAAGGGATACCGATTTTTGATGGTTATAGCATTGAGGCCTCGATAGTTGATGCAAGGGCAAAGACCGCCATCCTTTTTAGAGACAGAAAAAATTGGGGCACACGCTGGGGAAGATGAGCGGCAAATAGTCCCATTTTTAATGATTCATCTAAATATCTCCGGAGGGTGTCTAATTCCAGGTTGGAGAGGGCATAAATGCACCCAAACGGTGGTTCTGCCCCTGACTGGAGGTCGATCAGGCAGTCATAAGCCCTATGTGGGGGCAACATGGTAGCCGCTTGTTTGCTAAACACGTCGCGGTAATCTCGGTACTCTGGTGATAATTGTGTTGTTGCGGGGGCTGCGGCCCCGACCAGGGCCCCCGAAGGCGCTGGAATAGGGGTGTCCTTACAACAAGATGTCTGACATAGGTTGGAGGTCCAACGAATCTGCTTATCACCCCAGGAAATCTGAGGGTTGTGTCTACGGAGTCAAGGGAGTCCCAACACAACCTGGAAGTGCGGTGTGCTCACTACGTCGAAGATGAGGTCCTCTTGGTGGCTTCTGATGCTACAAGGTAGGGTTATGGTGTGGGTTGTGATGGACCCGGATTTTAGGGGTGATCCATCAATCATGTGCACTGGTTTGGGTGCGTCCTTCGGTTCGGTGGGAATCGCGTGGGCCTGGACGAGTCCTAGATCCATGAGGTTGCTCGCCGCCCCTGAGTCAATGAGGGCCCATGCAACCATGGAACGGGATGAGGTGATCCTTAAAGTGATGGGAACTCAAAAGTGGGTGCAGAACGAGGCGATGGTTGAGGGGATTGGGTTTAGGTCCGGGGCATCCCATGCCCGCCTTGGCCACTGACGCTTCCTGGTTCCCTTCGGAGTGGCGTTAGGGCTGGGCACACCTGGATGAAGTGGCTGGGATCTCCGCAGTAGTAGCAGGAGCGGGACCGCCAATGACTTTCTCGCTCCTCTGGGGTAAGGGGGCCCCGCCCCTAATTGCATGGGTTCCAGTTCGGGGGGTTTATTGCCCTCTGGGGTTCCTCCAAACGCCAAGGGAGCCTGCGGCATGTAGGGGGTCTGAGTCTCCTGTCACCGCTCTCGATGCCGCTCGGTCATTCTCTCCTCGATCTGCAAGGCGAGTGTGGAGAGTTGTTCCCACATATCTGGTAACATCGTGAAAGCAAGTTGGTCCTTTATCTCATTATTTAGCCCTCTGTGAAAGAGAACATGCAACACATTTTCGGACCAATGCAATTCGAGGGCTAGTTGTTAACATTGATTAATATATTCTAGCAAACTCCGTTTGCCCTGTTTGATGGCCATAATTTGCGTTTCAGCATCTCTCGTGCAATGGGGGTGGTCAAACAGAAGGTAAATTGTTTAACAAATTCATCATAGTCCGTGAGGAGGGGGCTTTTACCTTAAGCTGCGTGGTGGCCCATTCCAGGGCAACGCCTCCCAGATTCCCAATGATAAATGCCACCTTCAAGTTATCGGTGGCGTAGGTCTTGGGTTGCACCATAAAGGTCAAATCACAGAGGGCCATGAAACCCTGAAACTGGCATCAATCCCCCCCAAATATTTTCCACCCGAGGTCCTTTGGGTTCCCGGGGGGTACCAGCCACTGCTTCCGGAAGCTCGGCCGGATGCTGCGGAGCTGGAACGAGGGGAGAAGTGGCGACTGCTGCCTGGGCCCCTGCACTGGCCATTACTGCAGCTTCTAGTTCTGCCTGCTTGCCCTTAACATTCCTCATTTCCATGGCGAGGGACTGTACTCCTCACACCAACTCGACAAGCCTACTGTTTTCCTGGCTCCGCCCCTAGGCCAGGCTCCGCCCCTAGGCCTGCCAGTGGCAGGTTCAACCTGCCCACTGTCCCACCAGCCTCTAAACCCACCAGCCGCTACTGCAGCTTCCCTGTTCATCCCCACCCACCCCCAAAAAAAAGATGGAGTGGGAGGGGGATGCATTGAGAAGATCCAGCTCGGCTTCCTTCTCCTTTTTCCTGAAGTGATGGCAGAAGCAATTTTTTAAAGAACTTGATAATTTAAAGGGTCAGCACAGCTGAGCTGTTGGCAGCAGCTGGTGGTAGCAGTCCAGTGATGGTGGGGGTGGCGATAGGGGGCCCTGGAGGAGGCTATGGCTGGGGAGGCTTTGGGTGTTAGCAAAGGGTGAGGAGGCAGAAAGTACAGGCAGAGGCTTACTGACTCTGGCATGCTGGTGGGAGCTCCCCAAGCTGCTCAGAGAAGCAGTGGCTTTTTGATGGGAGGCAGTGACAGTCCAGAGTGGCTCTGGCACACTGACATGATTTCCATCTCCCTAAACTCTGAGTCCTCCCCACCCCTGTAGGTGTGATAGCTGTCCCCAGTTGGCAACAGTGGCTTAGCTATAATAGGGACAGGTGATATAGGAGCATCAGAGCTCAGCATGAATCCCCAGGCTGATGGGCCCTGGAACAACTGTGCTTCCTGTCCCTCCAGAACTATACCCCTGTCTTCTTTCAGAATTTAGTATTTTAGCAGCTACCAACTATCTTGAGTTCCCTCTCACTGTAGATTTTTCAGACCATGGAGACCTTCCCACTATTTCTCTAAGTTCGTTGAAGGCCATTTTTAAAAACATATTGTCCTGACTCTGTTGCTTACCCTCTATTCTTTTTTGAGGATGCTGAATTCAGTCATTTCATGGTCACTTCCACCAGAGCTAGCACTGCCAAATAACTCTTCCCTATCATTTACAACTGATAATTAATAATTATAACATTTAATGTAAATAAATAAATTTTTAAAAATGCAATTTACATATCAAGTTAGGAAACTATCAAAATCCTGTAATTACTTCCAATCAGAGTCCGGATAGCTAAGAACATAAGAAGTGCCATACTGGGTTAGACCAATGGTCCATCAGGACCAGCATCCTGTGTCCAACAGTGACCACTCTTAGTTGCTTTGGTGAAGTACACAATAGATCATAATGGAGTGACCCATTCCCTGCTGTTCACTCCCATCTCCCAACAGTCAGAGGTTGCATCCCCCAACCCAATAGCCATTTATCATCTTTGTTTGAAATCTGCTGTCAGTTAAACCCCATTTCATGGAGCGTCCTCCAGTCCTAGTATTATTTGAGATGGTAGATAACAGTTCCCTATTTACTTGTTCCATGCCACTCATGATCTTAAACTTCCATCATATCCCCTCAGTCATCTCTTCTCTAAGGTAAAGAACCTCAAGCTCTCTCCTTATACAAAAGCTGTTCCAAACCCTTGATCATTTTTGTTGCCCTTCTCTGCACCTTTTCCAATTCTACTATATCTTTTTTGAGATGGGGTGAGCGGAACAGCACACAATACTCAAGGTATAGTCACACCACAGATTTCTATAGCTTATGTGATTGGTTTGCCCAGCTTGTTCCCTGCCTGGGTGTCTGTGCCTCAGTTTCCCCCCTGATGCAGCACCAGAACTCAGTTCTCATAAGAAATACATAGTTTATTTAGTCTTTTCCACAATGCTTCTGTTTACTGCAGGGCTCCACCACATGGCTCTTCCTAGCAGTGGATGCTGGCTTTGCAAATCATATACATAAACAGTCTCTAAACATAAATGACTACGTCCCTTATGCCAGGAATCCTGTTCAAGACCCTCTTGTGACCCCCAACACAAGGATTCCCCCAGCAACCTTCTTCTCTAGCTGCCCCTCTTACAATGTGCTGGGGCCTTTTATTCACCCCAGTGGTCACCTGACTTCCCTAGGTTCAGCTGACCATCATCATCTCCCTCCACTCATTGCAGCTGGGGTGGTTTAGCTGGTTAGGAGCAGGGGAGCTGAGCCCATTAACCCTTGCAGGGCCAGCTCACACTGCTACAAGCAGCATTATATTTTCTGTTTTATTCTTTATACCTCTGAGAATAATTCCTAATATTCAGTTTGCCTTTTGACTGCCACACACTGAGTTGAGATTTTCAATGAATTGTTTCCTGAGTGGTAATCCCTTATTTAGAACCCAGCATTGTGTATGTATAGTTAGAAATGTTTTTCCCTGTGTGCATCACTTTGCATTTGTCAACATTGATTTTCTTCTGCCCAATCATCCAAGATCCTCCTGTAATGCTTCACAGTCTGCACCAGTGTAATTATTATATTGAATAATTTTGTGTAATCTGCAAATGTTGCAAAATCTGCTAGTTTTGCCCTCCTTAAAATGCCATCATCTTAATAGGTTTTTCTTTGTTTTCTGGAAGAAAAGACTATTTTGTCAGCTGTGGAAAAACAAAGGTATTGTTCATTTGGAAAAGGAAGGAGGATTAATCTATATCTGAGTGCATGATAAAAAGGGCAGACCAGCAGGTAATAAGGAAAACCCTGGCTGGGGTAAAAGAAAAGCTCAATTGTGGAACCTATCAATCTTCCTAGGAGTATATCTGTGCATACAAAATTGGGGTGAGGGAACAGGGGTAAGGGTGCATATCTTCTGGACTGGACTGAGCAGCTGGCTACTTGAGGAATCACACCTTCAGGTTTTTTTCACATACTTTGGACTGCTACCTCCACATTTGTAATACATGCTCTGCCCAAACATTACACTATCCTATGCATCAAAGGTGAATAGGAGCAGCAGCAGCACTATGACATCATGCAAAAAGCAGCAGGATTCAAGGAAGAGCTATGGATAAAAGTGTCACATATGCTGACATGGAGAAAAACACACTCATTTCCAGCAGAGGATTCAGTTCTATGGTAGGGAAAAACCTGCATGTAAAGCAAACATACTTAGCTTCCTCTACGACTTCCACCTCTTTCTGTGGTGTGACTGGTGCATTGGAATGTGCTCCTGTTACATCATCAACATTCAGCTCCCCATTGGTTGAACTTACCACCTGAAAACGCAAAAAAGAAACAAAGTGTGGTAATGAGGTATCTTGCCAGGGTTGGTTTGTGTGTCACAATGGGTAAGATAGCAACTTAGCTCCCTGTACAATGGTTACTCTGAGGAGAAAACTCTGGAACTCCTTCCCTTAGGGATGGGCGAACAGAACGGAGTTCGGAAAATCAGTTTGGTTCGGTTTGAAATTCGAGTTCGGAAATTCGGTTCGGTTCAGTTTGAAATTCGAGTTTGGTTCAGAAGTTTGGTTCGGTCGACCGAACAGACCAAGTTCGGTCGAATTCTGAACTTCCGAACCAAGTTCGGTTATTCAAAACCAGGGTTTTTGGTGTGTGTTGCCACTAGGGATGGGCGAACAGAATGGAGTTCGGAAATTTGGTTCGGTTTGAAATTCGAGTTCGGTTCGGAAGTTCGGTTTGGAAGTTCGGTTGACCGAACAGACCGAGTTCGGTACAAACTCCAAACTTCCGAATCACGTTTGCCCATCCCTACCTTCCCTGTACTGCTCTCTCCCGACCTTCAAACACCTGTTGAAAACCTACGTCTGCCACCAGGCTTTCCCTAGCTCCTCATCCCCACAGACTGCTCACTGATGCTCCCTCTACTACCTTTCATTCAGGGTCCCCTCTCCCCCAGTAACTAAGCTAAGCATGTGTACCTGCTACTTCTCAACTTCATGAATGTATCCCTGTCTCTTCCTAGATTGTAAGCCCCTTTGATGCAGAGACCTGTCTCCAGTTTAATGATTGCTCAATACCAGGAGCTAGTGTTATGCAGTGGATAAAGTGCTGAACTTGGTCCGAGTAGTCAGGGTTCAAATCCTGAACTAGCCATGAACTCACTGTGTGATTTCAGACGTTACGGCCGGCAGCATTGACCCCGGGCCATGGGGTGGTTCGGACCACAGGTGGGGATGAAGAGGTGCACCAACAGATGTTTGCCCCTTTGCCCCTGGCCGTGGGGACCGCCGAACCACAGCCCAGGGTCAATGCTGTCGGCTGTAACATCTGTCGGGCAACCCCCCCTCCTGGAGGGGACGGGGCCACACGACACAGCGTGTGGCCGCACGGCCCCGTCCCCTGCGCTCCCCGGCTGCCCACCCTCCCCGAGACAGGCAGCCACCCGCCGCCAGGACTCCAGAATGTGGTGAAGGTAAGGTAACAGACGTTACTTTTCCTTCACCGCGTTCCAGATTCCCCCTAACCACGCTTCGTTCGCCGCCGTGGTGTGGGAGAACAAAGCATGGTTAGGTTCACTGCACGGGGTGGTTGACTAAGGTGAACATCTGGATGCGCACAAACAGACGTTCACCTCTGTTCACACACACACCCCTCCACGGTTGACTGAGTTGATTTCAGACAACGTAACATCTGAAATCACCCACTGAGTGGCATTGGAGAAGTCTCAGCCTCAGTTCCCTATCTGTAAAATGAGAATGTGTGTGCGTCCGTCTCTCCCTGTGTTCCCCCACCCTTGTCCATTGTAGATTGTAAGCCAACTGGACAGGGACCTGTCTCTAAAATTCTGTGATTGTAAAGCGCTGTGCATGCCTAGTAGCACTATAGAAATGATTAATAGTAGTAGGTATATTGCTGATGCTATAGAAATACTTAATAATAATTAAATCAACTTATTTGTCTACTGATTACTCCTTGCCCTGTACACCCACCAGCAGGGGGGTCCCTGTCACAACCTGCAATATTCAGAAATTATATTGAGCATAATTAAAGCGGGGACATAGGGTAATGCATCCCCCACAAATGTCCTCTCCCCACAGTTCCAGGATCACAGGAGCAGGGCTTCTGCAGTCCAAGGAGATCCAGGATCTTCCACAAATTTTAGCCCCAAGTTACACCACTGGCCTAACACTCCACAGAAGATGCCCAGAAGACCAATTTCTAGCTTTCTGGAATCCAGGTCACATGTTAACCCAGAACATTTTAATCCAGAAGAAAGATTTCTAATTCCAGGACTGTCCGGTAAAAAATCTGGCACGAATAACCACTTCCCTAAAGAGGTCATTCCACATTCTGAAATCTCTCACCAGAAGGAACTTTAATCCTGCATTTAGGATTCCCCTTCTACTCACTCCATTACTTAGACTTTGAACATCTACTTATATAAAGTATTCTTGCTGAACTCTCTCCTCCTCCACCAACACCTTTTCACCTCAGATTTCCAAAGTTACCCTTTCTGACTCCCAATGAGAGTTGAAATGGGTCTCATTTGCTACCTGCGGGTAATACCCAAAATTCCAGGTAGACTGCTGTTTGTCCGATTGGTACTCAGTTACCAAGCCAGGCACACAATTACCTGAAATACTGGGTATTAGCATTACGAATTACTGATTTCCCAATTTTCCACTTTACTAACTGATTTTGGTAATGGAAATCAGAAAATACGTAATGAAAACTGGTAAATCGGGTAGCCTGTTGGGCACTAATCAAATATTGATTAGTACCCAATGTTACTGAGTCAACTACCATAATTTCACTGGGTATATCTGTTTTTCAGGTACTTGTTTCAGTTCTAGTTGTAATCCCAGCTGATGAGATGATGCATCAATACACAATAAGCTTTGCTTTATGTCTAGGTAGCAAGGGCACCTCTTTTGAAGGCACTGGTGTAATTATCAGGTCGCAGGGTTGCACCCAGGCGGGCCCAGAGCTGAGAATTAAAGGCCACCAGGGTTGGAGTCTGGCATTGAAGTCTGGAGGGGAGTGGGCATATGACATGCTGTGTGGAGGTGCATTCAGTGTGGTGGCAGCTGAGGTGGTAGTGGCAGGAAACTGCCTGCTGCAACAACGCAGCACACCTCCCTCCCACTTGCATGAGTCTGTTTGCTGCCCGAGCTGGCAGCTCCTCTCTTCTGAGTCCTGCCTGGCTCCCTTGGCTTGGTGGCACTAGTGGCGGCTTGGACTTGTAGGGCACTGGAGCATGTAGGGCACTGGAGCATGAAGGTTCTCATCAAGAGAGAATCATTGGAGCCTTCAGCCTGAGCTGAGCTGGGACTCAGGAATCCACCTGCTATAGAAATACTTAATAAATAAAATAAATAATAATAATAATAATAATTATCATCTTTAAAGCCTGAGCCGGGACTCAGTCTGAGCTGAGTCTGGACTTGGCAGTCAGCAAGAGGATGGCGGAGAAGGTGAGGTGACCCAGCGGACAGTGACACTGGAGTTGGAGACAACAGAAGAAACAAGGTAGGGGCTAGTCGCCCCTCCTCCCTGCCCACACTCAGTAAGTTAAATAGCATCAGGTGAGGGTCCCAACTGACCCCTTGTCTCTGAGGCAAGCTCTCCCAAGTCCCCCTAGGTTGGGTCTGCCCTGGGCAGCACCCCACCAGCCACTGAGGGGGAGTCCGGGCCTGGGAAGCACCCCCTACCCCATCAGCCACTTTCTGCAAGTGAGTCCTGGGCACAGGGTGAGTATTGACTCCCAGGGCTGCAAGGGAGACATGGGTGGGCCTGGCCAGGTCAGATGGATTGGAGCCGGATGAGTGTGAGTAGAGGATAAGGATACCCTGGCTGGCGTTGGGCAGCATTAACATAAATCTGTGCTGTGTGATAGTGCATGTATATGTGTAGGGTGAATGTATGTGTGCATGTGAGGGGTGTGTGTGTGTGTGAGAGAGAGAGAGAGACACACACACACACACAGAGTGAGAGTGCAGGGGTGTGTGTGTGGAGCAACTCTGGTTCAGTTACTGGCTCTGTTGCCACAGATTCCTTGTGTGAATTTGGGCAAGTTATTTGGTTTCTCTGGGCCCCAGGATGAGCCCAACACTCCTCTGGCTTGCAGGAGAAATACATGACAGCTTGTAGGTTGCTAAGATACTGTAGTAACCCAGGCATAGAGGTGAGCTTCACAGCCTGGCAACAGTTAAGGGCCCAAGACCTCAGAGAAAATGAGAAAGGAGGTGTTTCCAGCAGGCACATTGAGGTGGAAAGAATGGCCTCTGGGACAATCATCCATGTTACTGATAATAAAGTGTGAGTAGGGCAAAGGATTTCGTAAGATCCTGAGAACTTAAACATATGTGCAGAAGATAGCAGGATTATCCAGAACTAGAAGAGTTGATGCAGCTGAGGTTTTGGAAAGAAGCATTAACTCCTCCTGGCAGTTAGCATGAAATTTTAGTGAGGCAGATTATCCCACACCCAATTCCTGCAGAGTCTGGAACCTTCCTCTCTAGCAGGGATGGGGAACTTTTTCCCTCTGAGGGCCACACATAGGAGCTTTTTTTTTTTTTTTTTAAATTCTTTATAAAACGAGCTTATTATTTGAGTCAAGGCATATACAAAAGCATTACAGAGCAAGCTTAAAGGGTGTGCTCAGGAGCAAAAAGGTCCCGATCATGAATCTATGGTGCTTGTGTGCATGACCTCATCTCTTCTCCTTTTCCTTTACCCTGAAGTTAGCCTTTCAGTACTTAGGAATAGGAACTGGATCCAAATGCAAGATCCAGAAACTGGAAAGGAGCCACATAAAAGCTAGCTGTGGGACACATTTGGCCCCTGGGCCCATGTGTGCTACTGTACAGGTGTGTGTGCAAAATTGCGAACTGCAATTGCAAAATATATTGTATAGACCTTCTCCACACATTGCCTGGAAGCACCCAGGCCTCAAGAGTTACAACCACAGAGGATTTTTACTACACAAGCTGCACAGGGGACTACAAACAATGGCCACGTACGGTCTAAGTGTGTTTGCACTTACATGCTAGCCTGTTATTGTGAATGACATTTGAGAATGTTCCATATACACCCAAGGGCTACACTTGTTAGCCCCCACCTATAGGATGAGTTACAGTTTGAAGTTGCAATGGTGATAATCAAGTTTAGGAAGCTGTATTGGGCACATGGAGTTCAGATGACAAGGTTCTTAGACATTTTTATGTTTTTCTTCTCCCAATTAGCAAACATTCAAGAAGCCCACCCCTCCGCACTGAAAATCCTGGAATATCTAGGCATCAGTTGATGGATTTCTTAGATGTCCATGAAACATAAATGAGAGTTGCCGCCTCAGTAACTGTCTGTGAGCACATAGCTGAGGATGAGATTTGGTTTCCATCAGCAGATTCAGAAAATGCTATAGGTTTTTCCATCATATGGAAAAATTCTTAGATCAAAAAACCTTCAGTTTGAGAGAGAAGTTAAGGCTCTTACAAATTCAGTCATGCTCCAAAGGTACCTGCTTTAACTTGCGTGCCATGTAAGTAGTAAAGACATTATACAGTCTCTCATATTATGCTTACTTACAACTCAGGCTCCATGCACCCATGCTTTACTTTGGTCTTTCAGCCCTCTTCAACAATCCTCTTCCTCTGCAGATTGGGGCATTATTATTATGGAGCTTAATTCAACCACATGAAAAGTTGAAATGGAATGTTCTCCAAACAGGAAGAATTAGTTCTGACTGATATGGACTCCTTTCAGAGCTATGGTGACAGTGGTTTCCCTTCCAGTCCAAACTTTGCTCCCAGGTGTAAAAAAAAATAATCCTGCTGGTGAAACTGATAACCTAATCAATTTCATCAGCATAAGGAGGAGGGGCTGAGAGGGATATGGCTTTGCAGCTCCCTCCTCACCAGAGTGTTCCCCTTGCAGCTCTGAGCTTTCTCAGTTACATGCCTGAAGGAATTCTATGCAACTCACGTACAATTCCTCAATGCATGTAACAACATACACTCTCTTCTGACTCCATCCCTTGCCCCAGTTTTGACAGTTTCACCAGGGGGAAGAGGGGAGTGGTGGAGAGGGAGTTTGCTTTGAAGAGCCCTCCTTTTGGAGAGTTTCCCTTGCTGACTTGAGCTTTGTAATTTTCAGCAGATGGCTTGGTTCAAAATTGGGAGCGATAGCCTTATCAGTTTCACCTGCTGGGGAGTTTACTTGGCAACTGGAGCAACCAGTGAGTATCCCTTTCAGACCCAGCTGTGTCACTTTCACCAGCAGAGGGTTTTTTCCCACCTGGCAGCATCCTCGGTTTAACAGGAGGGAGGAGGGAGATTTCCTTGCAGACCCCATCTCATCAGAGCAGTTCCCTACCAACCCTGATCTTTGTCAGTTAAAGGAATTCTGTCCAACTCATGTAAAATTCCTAATTGCATCTAACTCCATACTGTCTCTCTTTGACTCTAATCTTTCACCAGGAAAGGGGTGGGGTGGGGTGGGGTAAGTAAGGAAGCCATGGAGAGGAAATTGAAACATGGTGTAAAGAAGACATGGAGAGGAAATTGAAACACACACCCATCATTCCACCCAGCTCCCCATCATTCCAGCAGTTCCTGGTGTCTTCTCACACATCATTCAACCCAGCACCCCATCATTTCAGTCACTCCTGTAGAGCCTCCTACCCATCATTCCACCCTGCCCCCCAATTCTACCTGGAGCAGCTAGCCAGTGAGTTTCCATTTCAGCTCCAGCTTGATCTTGTCCATAATGTTCAATGAACTCCCCATGCATCTGTACAATATTAGGGTGCAATAAACTCTCCTGGTGTCCATACAATAACCTGCAACAAATGCCACTCAGGTCTGTACAACAGTAGCCTTCATGAAAGCTTATATCTCCTCATATTCAATAGAACATTATTTTATTTTATTTATTTAAATGCTGCCCATCCCAGAGAGGCTCAGGGTGATGTACAAACAAACCATAAAAATGGCAAGAATAGTAAAATGAATGCAATAAAAATTCCCACCCTCTCCCCATAACCCTAATATAAAAAACAAACAACCCCTATCCATGCTCTGCAAATACTTTTAAAAATATAAATGTTTATTAATTATTTTCAGCTGATACATTTAGTCAGACATACAAAACATAAATTTATAACTTTGTACTTGTTTTACAAAACTGTAATGTTGTGACATTTTAATTTTATTTTTTGCATTCTTTGTGCTGCGTTGTGTTAACTCTTTTGCTTAGATTTTGTCTGGTCTTCTGTTTTCCCTTCATGTTCATGACTTTCTTTTTCTTTTTATATTTTTCAATCTGGTGATCAGGGAGCCGATTTTCCAGTCTCTTTTTTTGTTTTTTGTTCATATTCTATCCAGAACAAGTGTGTCCTCATTATATTATTATTATTATTTATTTTATTTTATTATAAGCATTTGTATAGCACCAGCTATGTACCTGGCACTTTACAGAACAATAAGATAGATGTAGTCCCTGCCTACGGCTTACAATCTAATAGAAATGGAGGGGGGAGACGAGAGGGGACATAGGGAGAGAAACGGGATAAGTAACATTCAGTGGATGTGAAGTCTCAGGTGCACGTGCTTGACTTGGTTGCTGTTAGACAGGAGTCTGTGGGGAGGGCAGACAGTAAATATTGCAGGCAACTTCTATTATTATTATTATTATTAAACATTTATAAAGCGCCAGTAACAACCTGGCGCTGTACAGAACATATAATCAGCTGCGGTCCCTACCTGTGGCTTACAATCTAAAAGACAAGGAGGGGGAGACAAGGAGAGGGGA
>QEPC01010068.1:131741-144940 GCA_003113815.1 Sphenodon punctatus | reverse complement strand
CCTTGGGACCCCTCCCCTGTGGACCAGGCACCTCCCTCACTTCTCCGCCCTACCATTCCCCTGGCAAGCGCGAGTAGTGAGTTTGGACCCCTTTCCCTTCCCCAGCTCTGTGCCCTATGATGATAGGGGTCAACGTTCAGAGTGCGTAAGCACACGAACAGACCCACACACTATCCTGACGGGCTTCCTTTCCCCGCACTTCGCAAGCAGAGCTCCCTTGTGTGCAAGAGGGGTGAACGGGTGGTGCTTCTCCCCTTCCTACCCCCCTCCCACTGACAAGTAGATCATAATAAATACCATGTTAAAATCTCAGCCCTGACACAACAGTTACAATCTAAACAGGGAATGGTTTCTGCAGTAAAAAGCAAACTCATTGCAATGAGTTCCATGATTAATGGGGACAATTACATGGATCCAGAATTCTGGCATGATAGTAGTGATTCCGAGGATGACAATGATGTCATTCAGGATATTTCTGCAGTAAACCAACCTGAGGAAATTGCAACTCCTCCACCTCCCTGTGATCCAGACCCTCTAACAGACACTGCTGACACAGACAAAGCAGCCACTGTGGTTGCAAACCCTGATCCCACAGAAGGTGATGCCTCCCTTAAGGAGCATTGGCAACCTCAGTCAGAGAGAGATGCCTGGCATCAAGGTCACCCAGGAGGGAAAAGTTCCTCTGGCCAGCCAAGGACCTTAATCCATTCCCCCAGAATGTCCAGGGTCCTGTAGGGTCCCCCAGGATTCCCCCTCTATGGCTGGGTTTCCAGGACAGGGCTTGGAGTGAAATACTGACATTCACCAACCTGCTTTTAGGAATGTATTTCACCCATCTCTCCATGTTGCTTCCTCCCCCACCCTATAGTCCTGTTGCCCCTGAACAGAGGGTAGTTGGGGGGTCACTGAAATTATAAAAAATGAACCAGGCAAGAGATCTGACAGGGAAGGCTATACCCCTGGGAGAGGGACTACCCCACATAGTATACTATTAGAACTGTCACTAAAAACAGCTCCCCTGCCCAGTATAACCACAGTGGAGGAAGGAAGACAAATCAGAATAGTAGAGGGTGGCAGGAGCAACAGGGTCAACAGCCTAGGACCACACGAGGGACTGTACGGAGGCAATTAATGGATTTGGGAGAGAACCCTAGGGATTGGGACCACCGACCCACTAGTGAAACGTTTCAGAAATTGCAACAGCTAATGTGCATGCAGGAACTGGCAGAGGGAGCTCAGCCTGTCCCAGCACCGTGCAGCTCTCCTAGTGTACCAATTGTGGCAGCAGCTACCCACAGGTGCTTCCCATTTCCAGACAGGCCACCAAATGGGTGGCAGATCTCTTATTTGGCCCTGTCGGCAGACCACGGGTATTTTCAGATGTTACGTTACCACACTCAACCACGGTGAATCCCCCCATGGTGATCGTGGAGACGTAACGTCTGTTGGGCTGGAAAGAGATTCCCACCAGATGTTCACCCCCATGAATCACTGGCGGGAATCTCTTTGACCACGCTTCCTGCTCTCCAACCACCCAGAGCTCAGGAAGCATGGTCAAAGCGATTCCCACCAAGAGTGAACACTGGCAGGAATCTCATTTTCGGCCAAACAGACGTTACGCCTCCATGGTCACCCACGGGGGATTCACCGTGGTTGAGCATGGTAACGTAACATCTGTTACCGCACCATGGCCCAGAATCGGTGGCCATGACCACCGCCAATTCTGGGCCATGGTCAATGCCCCGGGGCACGGGGGAGCACTGCGGCTGCATTGGCCGCTGCACCCGCCCATCTCTCAGAGGGCAGGTGGCCTAGGGAGCGTTGGGGGGGGGCAGGGCTGTGCGGCCGCACGTTGAGCCGTGCAGCCTCGCCCCCTCCCCAGATTCCCCTCTGGAATCGACCGACACATCTGTTGATGGTCCGTTTTGATTCCGGAGGGGACTCAAATGGTGATTCCGTGCTGGGGCCAATGGGCACCCCAGCATGTCTGAAATCACCCCACATGTATATGTTAAGCCGGGGAGGGGAACACATCCACACATCCAGGCCTTAACAGACAGCAGGGCTTCCATTTCAGTAGTTCATCCATTCAATATCCCTCAAAATGAACTACACCAGGTAATTCAAATGATTCAGTTAGAAGGATTCAATGGTCACATTAGAACAGGGCAGCATTTACACAAATGTCCTCTACTTGTGGGTCTTACTTGGTACCATGAGGATTTTTTCCTGGACAAGTCAGTTGGCACTGATGATGTGTTACTGGGCAGCCCTATAGCAGTCCACAATCGTTGGTGCATTGATTTGTTCAACATGTGCATTTGGCAACACGATGGGCCAAGAGGGGAATCCCTCACCATCTGCTCCACATTCAGAGCAAGTGCCCTAAAGGCCACTGAGCCTTGCAAATTGAATCAGAATGACCCATGGTGCTGGGTCATGACCCAAGAATAGAAAGAAAGACATAGCCTCAGGGTTACAAACCCTCGACTACTGCAACCTCCTCCTTGCTGGCCTCCCTCGCTCCCACCTGTCCCCCCTTGTTGCGATCCAAAACTCTGCCGCCAAGATCATTCACTCTGCCCGTCGCTTCGACCATGTAACGCCTCTCCTCCTCTCCCTTCACTGGCTCCCCCTTCCTGAACGTATCCTGTTCAAACTCCTGGTTTTCACGTTCAAATCGCTCCATGACCAAGCTCCCCCTTACCTCTCGGACCTAATCGCCCTACGCGCTCCTGCGCGCGCTCTCCGCTCTTCCGCTGTCCCCTCCCTCGCTCTCCCTCGCTTCTCCTGCTCGCCCAACCGCCTTCGTCCCTTCTCCCTCGCTGCCCCGCATGCCTGGAACTCCCTCCCTGCCGACATCCGCCTCGCCTCCTCCCTCCGCTCCTTCAAATCCCTCCTCAAGACCCACCTTTTCCATGCTGCCTTTCCCAATGCCCTCTAGTCTTTCCCCTTGCTCTTACTGTCAGCCCTCCTCTGCTGACTGCTGCTACCGACCACCTTGTAACCAAGCCAAGTACACGCACCTGAGACTTCGCATCCGCCTGAATGTTTGTTTGTCTTCTCCCATGTCTCTCCCGCTGTCCCCTCTCCTTGTCTCCCCCTCCTTGTCTTTTAGATTGTAAGCCACAGGCAGGGATCGCATCTGATTGTATGTTCTGTACAGCGCCAGGTTACTACTGGCGCTTTATAAATGTTTAATAATAATAATAATAATAATAATACAAACGTGGTTGCCTTTTTTGGGAACAACGAAATTGGGATACTTATGACAACCAGCCTTTAAGTTAAAGGGTCACATGGTGAGAAATAACCCTTCTTGTGAGAGCCTGATTGCAACAACCATGATTAGACATGTTAAAGCTCACACAAAGGCACAAACCACTGAAGGTGTCTGGAACAATAAGGTTGATTCCCTTGCAAAAGATGCAGCATCCTCCAAACTGCCTGTCCATGCTATTTCTGTTGTAACCCGAGCCCAAGCTAGGAAGGAACAGAAATCACACCACTACCCGCACATCCACACCACCTCACAAAAACAACTGGTAGGACAAACTTTCAAAGAACAGGGAACGTGGAATATTGAATTGTATGAGGATTGCCTAAGGGTGGTAAACCATGAGGGTACAACATTGTGGCTTCCACCTGAGTTAGCAAAGGGCCCCATCATTCAGTATTGTCATGACCTCGCACACCAAGGAGTGTCAGCTACACTCCAATGAATAAAAAGCTTTGCATGGTGGCTAGGTATCACTCATGTGGTAACATGCTGGGTGAGAAACTACTTGTCATGTGCAGCTAACGAAGCAGACACTAGAATCCTTAAGGGCCACTTCCAGCACCAGGGAACTATGGGACCATGGCACAGGGTTCAAATTGATTATATTGACAAATTGTCCCAGACAGCTAGAGGAAAACACTACCTTTAGGTCTTGGTAGATTCCTTTTCAGGGTGGGTTGAGGCCATCCCTAACAAAAATCACACTGCAGAAACCACAGCAAATCTCCCAATTCGGAATACTAAAAATCACAGTGATAATGGCCCTAGCTTTGTGGGGGAAGTCTTCAAACATTTATGAACTGCTTTAGGAACTGAGCACAAAACGCACATTCCTTACCACCCCCAGTTTTCAGGACAGGTGGAGTGCATGAACAGAACTATTAGAACTGCTCTAAGATACACTGAGGGGGGAGGAAAGGCCCTGCAAGATCATGACTCACCTTGACTCTGATCATTCCAATGAGCATGGAAGTGCTATTTTCTTTGAGTGTGCTTTATTTGAGACTAAAAAGTGTTCCTGAACTGTTTAAGTATTATTGTAGTGGTTTGTGTTCTATAACAGCCAGAAAGGTTTCTGACTTAGCCTGGCACCCTATCTCTTGAATTCCTTCTTCTTTGTTTTTGCCTTATATTCTGTAATGTGTCCAGACCAACACCAGATTAGCCACGAGAAAAGTCCTAGAAAGGGAGCATTGCCTTTGTATTCATTTCAAATTCACTGGTTGTGGTAATATTCTGTCTCATTCCTGACTGGGGTCTGGCCTGGAAACAGTGTTTGTGTTTTGTTCCCCAGGCAATCTGTCTCTATATTTGCATAATCATTGCTGGTGTCATCAGCATATCCAGCCCCTCAGACACTAGTATTTCAAATGTAATGCTACACCCATGAGTGATTTTAACTGCAGGCTCAGTTTGTGGGCAGCAAGTTCAGTTTACCAGACCTCTGAAATTAAAGGTGCAGGCACAGTAATTACTAAGATAATATTGTTCATGCTCTCCCAGTATTAAGTGTGGGGAGGAAGTGTAGGCTACCTTCTTCTTATATGGAATTCCAGTTATTTGAGAAGCTATCCAAGGAAGCAAATCTAGGAAACTGTGCATAACCAACCAATTCCTTTTCAGGTAATTATAAAGGCCATATACAGGCCAGGTCTGTCTCTTTTTCTTTATAAAAGCAGGAAAGAAGTTTTGATGTTCTAGAAGGTCTGGTTAACTGCAGTTTTTGTTGTTTGTTTTTGTTTTGTTTTATCTTTGTGTATGTCGTGCCATGGCTGCTTGTCATTCACTGTTGTGTGTCTATATAATTTGTCATTCAGTGTTGTGTGTCTGTTTATGTAATGTGAAATAAGGCACATAAGTAGCAGAATGTAAAAATAATTTTAAAAAAAATTAAAACAAAATGAAAGCAAGGAGTAAAGTTAAAAACAACAATAGTCCAATGGCTGCCCACATTTATTCTGTACTTTCAGTGCAAGGTAAGGGCAGAATAATGCATGCAGTCATATGGGTTTTCCCATAATCATTGGAAGGCAGTTTCTCAGTTAACCTCTTCATCGCCACTTGTGTCCCAATATGTTTGTTTTGTTTTGTTTGTTTGTTTTTTGTTTACAGGGTTCTTTTCTCCTAAGCATTTTATGGAGTAACCAGGAAAAGAGAACAAGAAAGGAAAGAGGGAGAGATATAACCTGACCTGTTGCAGATTTTGTTTTAAACCAGTGCCATCATGCTGCAAGTAATTTGGATCCTCTGCATGGTTGTTACAAAAGCCTATGGAATTTTGACTACAGATATGGATTTAAATGAAAGAAACAAGGCCCCAGTCCTAGACGAAATACAGAAATACCGGAGGGAGACAGAGAGGATATTGAAATGTCAAGTTTGGATTTTCAAAAAATAATAATAATAAGGAAATGTTGCCTTCTCACCTCGACCTGCCCTAGCTGGAGTGATAGTTTCATGGCCATGGACTCCCTTACAGTATAATAAAGATAATGACACCTCTACTCCTGACTTGATGAACAGGAACAAACAATTGAACAGAGCTTAGTGGGGTGTATATTTAAATGGGGACATGCTCAAGGGACATTTGTATGTTGTTGGAAATGGAAAAAGGATTTATAATTGTGGTTGTTCAACTGAATCTGCTACTTCAGCCTGTTGAGGAACCTGATTACGGTGGAAATGAGGTATGGAGTGGGGAGAAGGGATGCAAAGAATCCCAGGAAACAATATATTAAAGATTAAGGGGTAGCAATAAAACATCACACCATACACTTGGAACATAAAGGGAATCCCATTATGACACTACATGGGTGGGCAGTTTAAATAATACAAGTGGGAGATGTACATATGGTGGTCCAATTTAAGACAAGGAATTGAGAAGAATGGTTGGGAGGTGTTGGGGACCTCACTTGGAGTACTAAATGGATTCGAGTTAGCAGGAAATTCAACAGTTAAGTGAACAACAGTCTTATGGGAATTTTACATGAGAGGTTTGGTGCAGTGCCTGCAGGAAAACAGTGCAAGGTTACTCACAAACCTGCTCTATTTTGACTATCCGCAGCCTGGGAGGGGGAGGGAAAGTGGTTTGGTTTTTGGTGTTTTTTTTACATTGCAACCATTGATTTTAATGGTCGCAATGTAAAAAAAATCCAGTACCGGAACTGGCACCAGTACGGGGAATTCTCGGATCTATCCGATATCCCCGATACTGCCAAATACCGGCAGTTTCGGATATCAGGAGATCCGAACTTCCCACCCCTACTGGTCATCTTTATGCCCGACAATATCTGAAGTGTAAATGCCCTGGCCCTGTAGGATATACTCCTTTATTAAAAAGATGTTGTGTTAAAGTCACACATTAAAAAGATGATGTGTGACTTGCCAAAAATATTGATCTGTCATGGAGGTAACACAGCCAGCTCTGTATAGAGGCTCACATGTAGTAACATTTATATTTACTGGACACATATATAGCTTCATAAAATATATTTACAGGACACATACGAATTTATAACCAAATATACTTACAGAATTGAATGGTTATATTTTAATAAAATGATAGTACTAATAATTGTAACACTTAATATTATACTAAGTATAACCAAATATACTTACAGAATTGAATGGTTATATTTTAATAAAATGATAGCACTAATAATTGTAACACTTAGTATTATACTTAGTTTATTGGAAATGTGATTTGTAATGTGATTTGAATTAGTATTAAGATTTACAACTATATGTAACAAACTTGGGTACAACCTCTCCCTGCTACACCTTCACTGTCATATGTGTTAGGCCAAGCGGGGGAGGTATTGCCCCCCCCCTTGTGGAGGGGGTCCGCCCCTCCGTGGCCCAGTAGATTTGGAGTCTGGGGATGTTATTGGATCTGGATCTCTGCCTAGATTGACAGGTGGATGTGGTGGCAAGGGCGGTCTTCCGCCAGTTGTATCTGGTGCGGAGGCTGCACCCATACATCTCCAGAACTGACCTGGCCACTATGATCCATGCCTTCATCACCTTGAGACAGGACTATTGTAATGCGCTCTACGTGGGGTTTCCCTTGATTCTGGCCCAGAGGTTGGAGCTAGTGCAGATTGCGGCAGCCTGTCTCTTAACGGGGATGGGCCGTCGAGAGCACATAAAACCGGTGCTCCATGCACTGCACTGGCTGCCTGTAATGTGCCGAGCCCGATTCAAGGTGTTAACTTTGATTTATAAGGCCCTGTACAGTCTTGGACCTGGATATCTATGGGACCGCCTCGCTCTCCGTGAATCAGAATGGCCCCTTCAGTCCACCGGGGACACCTTCCTGGAGGTCCCCTGTGTAAAGCGGGGGGCTACAATGGAAAGGGCGTTCTCGGTGGCTGGGCCACAGTTAGGGAACTCCCTCCCAGAAGGAAGCACAGCTGGCCCCAAGTCTGTTGGCCTTCCATCAGGCCTGCAAGACATGGCTGTTCTCCCAGGCCTTCGGAGGCAGGGAGGGGAGGGTGGGTTAAATATATGTGGGGGGAGTTTTTAAAATGTGTTAAATAATATTGAAATTTTAGATTTTATTGTGGTTTTATATTGTTTAAAAATTGTTTCTACCTTGTTGGAAGCCGTCCCGAGATACCATTGGCATAAGGGGGTGGCATATAAGTGTAATAAAATAAATAAATAAATAAATAAATAAATATATGTGCTGCCATGTAAACTGGCAGCAAAGGGGGGACTATTATGTATTGATTAGGCAACTTGGCCATGGTCAGAGACACAGGAAGAATGAGGCCTGAAGAAATTCAGTTCAGGTAATTTTATGCATAATTTATTATTTATATTTATTATAAGCATTTTTTAGCTGCCCCCTCATGCCTATGGCATCTCGGGATGGCTTACAACAGCCAACACCACAATAAAATTCCATAAAATCAATATTAAAAATACAGCTTCATCAATACATTTAAAAATATCATCCCATCCCCCTTCCAAAGACTACCCCACTTTCTCATCCTCCCCTCCGAAGGCTGAAGGCCTGGGCGAAGAGCCAGGTCTTGCAGGCTCGATGAAATGCCAGCAGACCTGGGGCCAGGCAGGCTTCCTCCAGGAGTGAGTTCCAGAGCGGTGGCCCGGCCACCGAGAATGCCCTCTCCATTGTGGTCTCACATGGGGGAACTCCAAAAAGGCACCCCCAGTGGACCGAAGGGATCGCTCCGAGGCTCGGAGGGCGAGGTGGTTCCCGAAGGTATGAGGGGCCAAGACCATGAAGGGCTTTATAGATCAACACTAACACCTTGAATCTGGCTCGGTATGCTATAGGAGCCAGTGCAGAACATGGAGCACAGGTGTTATGTGCTCCCGTCGCCCAGTCCCCATAAGGAGACGGGCTGCCGCATTCTGCACCAGCTGCAGCCTCCAAACCAGAAACAAGGGAAGTCCTACGTAAAGCACATTGCAGTAGTCTAGCCTCGAGGTGATGAAGGCATGGATGAGAGTGGCCAAGTCGGGCCTCGAAATGTATAGACACAGCCTCCGTACCAGATACAGCTGGTGGAAGGTGACCTTAGCCACCATCTCCACCTGCCGATCCAGATGGAGACTTGAGTCCAACACCACCCCCAGACTCCGAACCCGCTGGGCTACAGGAGGATGGACCCCCCCCAGGAGAGCCAGAACCTCCCCCGCCCTATCCACCACCATCACCTCCATCTTATCAGGATTTAGCTTCAGTCTGCTCTGCCACATCCAATCCACCATGGCCTCCAAACACTGGGAAAGTAATGATACAGCAGGACCTGGGTCAGTTGAAAATGAGAGGTACAACTGAGTATCATCAGCATATTGGTGACATCGCACCCCGAGTCCTCTCACGATCTCCCCCAGGGGCTGCATATACACATTAAATAATAGCAGAGACAAGATCGAACCCTGCGGAATGCCACAGGATAAGGCCCAGGGGCTTGATGTTTCAGCCCCCAGCACCACCTGCTTGCTTCTCCCCAAGAGGAATGAGCAGAACCACCCAAGGACAGTCCCATCCAGACCCCCCAGGTCTCACAGTCGACTCAGCAGCAGCCCATGGTCCACGGTGTCAAATGCGGCTGAGAGATCTAGCAGCATCAGAAATGTTGAAGATCCTGCGTCCATCTCCCGGCGGAGATCGTCCACCAAAGCCACCAACACCGTCTCAGTACCATAACCGGGGCGGAACCCAGACTGAAAAGGGTCAAGGAAACCGATGCTATCCAAATGTGCCTGGAGCTGCAGTGCCACTGCCCATTCAATAACCTTCCCTAAAAAAGGAAGATTAGAGATGGGTCAGTAGCTGGCGTGTGCATCCACATCCAAAGATGGCTTCTTCAGCAGGGGGCGCACCACAGCCTCCTTGAGACTGGGTGACAGCCTCCCCTGCTGAAGGGACACATTCACTACCCTCGCCAGCACCATCCCCAAAGTCTCCCTGGAGGCTTTCACCAACCAGGACGGACACGGATCTAATTCACAACTAGTGGCTCTAACAGACTCCAGGACATTCACCGCATCGGCTGGTGTCACTTCCTGAAACTCATCCCAGAAAGACTGACCAGATGGCACCTCCATAACCTCATGATCCACACCCACTGCTTCCAATCCAGTGTCAAAGCGACCGAGCGATCTTGTCGCAAAGTAGGTGGCAAACTCCTCACAGCGGGCCTGGGATAAGTCCCCGTCCATGTGAAGGGAGGCCGGACTGACCAGCCCTTGCACCACCCGGAACATCTCCACAGGACGCGACTTTGCAGACGCTATGAGGGCAGCAAAGAACTCCTTCTTTGCTGTCCTCACAGCCTCAACATAGAACCGCAAATGGGTTCTATGGAGAAGTCGGCCAGATTCAGAGTGAGTCCAACGACAGCGTCGCTCTAGTCTCCTACCAACCTGTTTCATACACCTCAGCATAAGCCTCAGGCTGGCACTAATTAAGAAGGTCCATGAGAATAAAGCTGTAAATAACTCACACTCTAGCGGAAGAATGTATCTCCAAGGCCACAATAACAACCCCAGATGGCCACTATCTCTAACGAAGAAGGTCTGAAAGAAAAGGGAGGTAGCCTCAGCAGGTCAGACCGGCAATTAAGCAGTAGAGAAGAAAAACTCCCTAAAAGCAAAAGTAGCTTTAATGACTGTGCTCCAAGTGATAGAAAAATGAATGGTCAGCTTATTTCTGCACCTGGCATGTTCAAAGAGGGGACCCTGCAACATGTATTCATAATAAATAAAGCTATAAAAGGAAATACCCGGGGCCTTATCTCTTGTCACTGGTGCTTGCGGCTACTAGCATTGCAGTAAGACTGTGTGGGCCTCTGATCCTTACCGTTGGTCTCAAAGATCCAGAGACTCCTGTCCAGCTATCTGCTGGGCCCCCTCCTCTTCTCCTCTGAACCAGCTTGTGTCTCGGACTGTGGCCTCTGACATGCAAGATATCCTAGGTTGGGTTACTGAGGTTCTTAACTGATAACACTGCCATGTCCAGATGTTATGTGTTTATCCAATAAAATTGAGTTGTACCCACATACTTTGCTTGTTAATTGGTGACCTTCGATCCCATTTGGGGTAAATTGAGGTACAGCAAACTCATTTATTTCCAAACAAGGCCAGCCCTCACCACAGTCTGGAGTGCTGGAAAGGCTGGGAACAAACGTGACGCTGGACCCAACCAGGCCCCATCCACTCCGGGAGCCACAACTGTCACGCTGATGTGTACACACATGGCTGACTGTGGGCAAAAGAAGCCAAAACCTCTGCTCCCGCCAGCCCATAGCAGGACTTCACGAGGGTGGAACAGGCAAGCAGACCACCCCAAGGAAGTTGCTGCAAGGCACAAATGGACCTGGCCAGGCAGCTAGGATATTTGAAGAGCAAAGCACACCCACAAAACATGATACAAGAGCAGTCTAGAACTGGGCCGCCATCACAGGTCAACCACCATGCATAGCAAAGCAGGGTTCTGCAGTCACACATAGAGGAGGGACACAGGGCAAAGTGCTGGGGGGGAGGGGCATCCCACTGAATGGAGATGCTTGTGCCTCCAGACATAAGGGCAGAGTGGCAAGGGAGGACAGCAAAATACACCCAATGTCCAGTCCCATGGTGGAGGACAGAGAGCCATGGCATGAGGCACCATCCCAGCTGTGCGTTAAGCAGGGCCCACAAAGTTTAGATCCCTTTAGATCCCTTGAAATTAAATAATTAAAATAATTAAAAAATAATTAGATCCCTTTAAATTATCAAGTTCTTTAAAAAATTGCTTCTGCCATCGCTTCAGGAAAAAGGAGAAGGAAGCCAAGCTGGATCTTCTCAATGCATCCCCCTCCCACTCCATCTTTTTTTTGGGGGGGGGGGAAACGAACAGGGAAGGCAAGCTGTAGTGGCGGCTGGTGGGTTTGGAGGCTGGTGGGGCAGTGGGTGGGTTGAACCTGACACCAGCGGGCCTGGGGCAGAGCCATGGCAACGGTAGATGGAGCTAGGGCAACAGTAGGTCAGTGGCGTGGCATAACCCAGCAACAAGGAGTTCTCAGCGTTAACATTGGATGGACATTACATTAGTTAACACTGCTGTGTGAAGCACTGCCACCGGGGGATCGAGAGTCCTCTTACTGAGGTCCCATCCACTGTCTTTCCCACCGGGTCCAAATTAACCATAGTAGGTTAAAAAAAATAGATCATGTTGCCATCACCTACCTTTATCCGGAACCCTCGAATCCTCGATTTTCATGGCATCCTTGGCCACCTGTAGTCTTCTGAAGGTGTAGGCTTGGGACAAGCCTTCCTTCTGGCTTGGAGAACTGGGAGGACTGAGTTAGCTACCTGTCCTGCGACAAGCCGAATCAGAAGAGAATGAAAGGGAAGAAAAGAACAGGACAGAGAAGTAGGAGGGAAAGGGAAAGGGTTTGGTTTTGGAGCACGAGAAGAGGAAGGGGAAGAGATGGGTTCACTGGGGGACAGGGGAAAAGGGTTTCCTTGTTGTCTGCAACCTTCTCTTTTGCCGTGCTCCTACCTACTTTCTCCTCTGTTCACAAAGAAAGCAAGGCGAGGTGTGGAATCATGCCAATCTCAGACAAACCGGATAGAAAAAAGAAGTAAATTACTTTATATGTTTGCATTTTGAATGACATTTTTAATTTTGCTTCTTTGTGGACCTCTCCCCTAAAGAAGAGGTCCAAGACCCTCCCAATCCCCATGCTATCACTTACCATTATCCGGAATCCTCTTCATTTTCATGCTCTCCTTGGCTGCCTGTAGTTTTCTAGGGTAGGCTCCCAATCCCCAGACAGCCAAATGCCTGTCCAAGCAAACAGGCCCTTTTAAAAAAAAGTCTGGCCAGTTGCAGGCCTGTATAGCAAGCAAACACGCGGGACTGAATAAACCAAATTCAAACTATGCATTTCTGTTTCTCCACAAAACCGGCAAGCAAGATTCTCAAAAGCAGTCACAAGCAGAGAGGCAAGGAACTACTTTCCAGCAGGGGGCAGCAGTGAAACAACAAAGGAACCATTTTAAACAAGAGTAGTCATTACCAGTGGACCCACAAATTCACAAAATGGCCTCTCTACTCATGCTTGGGAGGAGAAGGAAAGCAGCGGTGCATCATGCAAGCACAGAGCAAGCAAAACAAACCAGAAATCCTTAGGCCATTGACCCAACAGTATTATGTTCTAGTATAACAGTATTATTTTATAGTATAACAGTATAACAGTATTATGCACTGCACATCACGAAAACAGCAGCATGGAGTTCCACTTGTCCCAAAACAGAAAACATGCTACACACAGTTCTGTTGCAATGTAAAAGGTGTCTGAGCTGCTACAATGAAACTTCCTGCAAGGACTACTAATTAGTGAACCAACCTGTGGCATGGCCTTCTCACAGACAAGCCTGCAACATCCCATGCCCAGAC